>OV743721.1:22803358-23273358 GCA_928272305.1 Volucella inflata
TTTTTATCGATGGACATTCCGACCAAAACAGATTTCGTCAAGAAAAAAGCTATACTTTAACTGTCTTGGCAGCGGCCATATGTCGTCTTGTTGTCAAATACAAAACATGTAATACTCGTCATCACACCTTAGTTCCTTTTGATTCAATTGCAGTGAACTCCTCACATACTAGTGATAGAGTAGATCCTGGTCCAAGCACAAGTTCCCATTTTCTAAATCATTCATAGTAGAGGCAATCTTCAAGACCTCCAGTTTCTTCTAGATTCAGGATCTCAGGTATCATTTATTTCCGAATCATGCGTTCGCAGACTTGGGCGTAGAAATGGAAGAATACTTGTAAGTGGAAAAGTACTCATGCAGGTAAGTCTATGGGTGCCGTTTCTATGTGGATCGCTTCACATTAAGAATCAGCAAGTAGAATCATGCTTGTCGTCACTCTCGTTTGATGTAAGAGATTGAAATCATCCTCCAAAGCAACTCTTTCAACAAGTCCAATTCGATAGACATGCTGTTAGGTCAAATTTAGCGACCAGGGGTACCCTATTGCCCCAAAAACTCTTTTCAGTTGGGTATTGGCAAAGAAGTTGATTGACGAAACTAGTACGGAAATCCATTCCCATCACAGCTTTGTTGACGTGGATTCTTTTCTGCAAGCATTTTGGACCATCGAAGAACTCGACGCAAAATCATTGCTATCCGAAGAAGAAAGAGACACCGAAGCACGTTTTCTACAAACTCATCTTCTGTTGTTTTCGCCACAAAAGATTGGTCTCTTAATGAATGTCTGATGAAAGCCCCTCCTATTCAGAGAAACTCGTTTTCTGTAACCTTGAGATTAAGGCAATACAAATTCGTTTCGTCAAGTTTGGGTATCAGAACAACACTATCTTCGAATTGTTTGGCAAAGTTCACCTGAGGACCCTATAGAACATTGCCAACTATGTACAGTTACTTATTGAACGTCGTGTGCACATTTTCAATCCATTCGCGTTTTGCAACAGCTGGCAGCGGATCATCAAAATGAATTTCCAATCGCAGCCGAAATCATTAACAACGATTTTTATGTGGACGACGTGGTGTCAGGAGCAAATTCGGTGGACGATGCGATCATTAATCCAACTTCTTTCGAGAGAAGGGTTCACATTAAGTACTATAAGTAGCAAAGCAATTGTGCTGATCTTCTTCAAAAGGGAATTCGAATTCCAGAAAGAGATTTTTCGATGGGCAGCGATGGGGTTTAGGCCTAGAATTGTACTGGAATTCCCAAACAGACGTTTCTTGCATCTTCTGTTTTCCTTTTCAAAATTATTTTTCAGGACTTACGGCATCCTTATATAGAAAGGAAGTGATGATATTCCGGACTCTATTGAAATACAGTGGCATACATATCGAAGGGAATTTAAGATTCTGAGTAAGGTTTCTATTCCTCGTCCAATTGGATTATTAAATACATCAGTTCAGCTTCACGGATTTTGTGAGCTATATGCACATCGTTAAAAATAACCTTCACTAACACATTTGTTTGGGTCGACTCAAAACTAGTTCTCTCTTGGCGTTCTCCATTTCGTCAGTTGGAAAATTTTTGTTTGGAATCGAACAGCAGAGATACTAGATACCATTCCATGAAAGCGATGGTTCCACGTTCGATAAGAGTGCAATCCTGCTGATTGTTCATCGCGTGGCATTTCGCCAGAAAAGTTGTTGACGCATAGTATGTGGTGGTATGGGCCGCATTCAGGAACTTGGTAAATAAGTTTAAGGAACACCCGGACTGTATAAAGGAATACAAGGAGCAACATCGCATCAGCATATCTGATATCTCTATCCAGGAGTATCAACACTTCTTGCACTCATTCGCCAGGAGTACTGGATTATTGGCTGCAGAAATCTTCTTAGGAAAATATCGCAGGAATGCATTACATGTTTTAGACAGAGAAAAGCTACTGCGAGGCAACGAATGGAAAATCTACCTCCGCAACTTATATGTCAGTGGATGCGATTATGCAGGCCCAATCGGAATAAAGACCAAAATCGGAAGAAAATATCATGGCACCAAGGGATAAATTGCGCACTTCGTGTTCTTGTCAGTGACCTAACAACAAACGTCTTTTTGGCCGCTCTGCGTCGTTTTGTGGCTAGACGAGGCAAAAAGTCTCAGGTTTGCACTGGGAATGGTAGCGGCGCGTACGCTTTGCGAAATGCATAATCATACTTTTTCGGCAGATCAAAATTTAGCAGTAGAAGAAGCATGGCATTACATGGCATTTCATACCAAACAAATTGACTGCACTACCCGTATGCTGAAACTTCGTTTCCAGGGGCGGCGGAATGTTTAGAAATATAATGCGTTTTTACTTTTTATGTAAACAATACACCCAATATTATGGAATTAGATTCAGCTTCCTCTATTATAATTTAATCGTAATATAATTTCATTTAATTTCATTCGGTCTTATTATTGTAATGTAACTTGAATTCTCGGTTTTGCTTTTCCTTTTGCACTCTTGTTTGTCTAACACTTTGTAATACACTTGATCAAATGTAAAATTTAGATGTGGACCACAATAGAAGACGGTGATAAAATTTTAAGAACTTTGGGATTTTCTTTTCAATTTATGGTCTTTGCCCTTCGTGAGATTTTCGTTTCAATTTATCATCTTTGCCCATCGTTAGACGTCGTTGGTTTTTTATTACTTGTCATTGCTGGATTTCGTCGAACTATTATCAATCAGTTTTCATTTCACCATGCTACGCACTGTTTTACAACAGTTTGCCTTACTTTACAGCTTTTTTTGAAGGAGGAGAGAATGATATTATTGAGCTGGGATTGTGTCTCGTCAGCATCCACTGTTGTAAGTGGTGTTGGCAGCAACTCTGACCGCTAAGTATTCGCGATATGGTCTCCAGTTCGTCTGGTCTGATAAAGATGCCTTATCGGACACGTGCCAGTCATTCACACTATTTTGTAGAAAAGAGAGCAGAGAGTGATTTCTAAGACTACCTCTCTTGTTTGCATCCCGACTGCCCCAGATTGTGTTATAGCCCAGATGGTGTTAGTTCGAACTTCTGACAAAGGGTAGGAGACTATTATATTTAAATCTGTATTATTTATATCGCTTAAGTCTCTGTAGAATAAAGCTTTCAAGTGGGAGTGGGAGTGGGAGTGGAAGAATAAATAAATCAATAAATAAAGAAATAAATAAATAAATAAATAAATAAATAAATAAATAAATAAATAAATAAATAAATAAATAAGTAAATAAATAAATAAATAAATAAATAAATAAATAAATAAATAAATAAATAAATATATTAATAAATAAATAAATAAATAGATAAATAAATAAATAAAAAAATAAAAAATAAAAATAAATAAATAAATAAATAAATAAATAAATAAATAAATAAATAAATAAATAAATAAATAAATAAATAAATAAATAAATAAATCAATAAATAAATAAATAAATAAATAAATAAATAAATAAATAAATAAATAAATAAATAAATAAATAAATAAATAAATAAATAAATAAATAAATAAATAAATAAATAAATAAATAAATAAATAAATAAATAAATAAATAAATAAAATAAATAAGTAAATAAATAAATAAATAAATAAATAAATAAATAAATAAATAAATAAATAAATAAATAAATAACCAAAAATAAGTAAATAAATGAATACGAGTATATAAATAGATAAATAAAAAAAAAAATAAAAAAAAAAATAAATTAACAAATATTTAAATAAGTAATTAATAACTTTCTTAAGCTTTTCGATTCTCTTCGATATCAATTCAACATTCTCTCTTTTATGGAGGTCCAGAGTAGAATGGTGCCAGGAGAGGTTGAGCATCATTGTAAGTAATCTATTGTGCGACACTTGCAGTTTTTTAATATGGGTCTGTGTACAGTTTCCCCATACCGGACATCCATGCAAGAGAAACTCTTGGAGGACTACTACGTGTACTATAATAATTTTGATTTCGTTTGAAAGGACAGATTTTCTGTTTATGAAGGGATGTAATATTTTAATAGCTAAGTTGACTTTCTGTAAGCTTTTAGCAACGTGTTTATGAAAAGTGAGTTTGGTGTCCAGATAAATACCAAGATATCTAACGCAATTACTCCAGTCTACTGCCGATCCATATATTTGCAATTGACTGTTTGGTAGATAGCAAGCTTTTTTTTCGGGTAAAATACTTCCATCGCATTTCGAAGATTTGTCTCAACATTAGGAGCAAACTCGTGCGATGATAGTATTGCAGTTCCCTTTGCAAAAATGGCGGCTTGAAAATTAGCAAGGCTCGGAAAATCTGACGTGAGCAAATTAAATAACATGGAATCTTAAGAGCTCATCTGTGCAATCCCTTATCATGCCAACCGCGAATCGCTTTAGTGTTTCGGGCTTGTTGGAGAATGATTTCGAGAGTTGGCCATATGAGATTTGTTGGATATGCATCATTCCTGATTAGGAATATGAAAGCTGCTGTCCCTGTGGGTTATTCAACCTTTGGTAATTTCCCAATTGTTTGATGGGGTTCTAAGTGTTGTGTAGATGAATCTTTTCTTCAGGATAAAATATTCTTCAACGTTTCGTGAGCTAGTTCATGCTCTAACCTTTTATAAATAGCGGCTAATTTATTCCAGTTTTACTCCTTTGTCCTTTTTTTGATTTGACTGTATGCTTTTGTTCTATTTTTTGATTTGACTGTATGCTTTTGGGAAGTCAATACACCACCACTTGAGCCACGGCCATCTTTTTTTTCAATTTACATAAATAAAATTTACTTATATAGCTCAGCAATTGGTTCCTTCTAATCTATATTTTGCTTAGTTTATTACAATTAGCTGGCCAAAAATATAGCATGTAAAAATTTTATGTTCAACAAGAATGTTGTGGGGACATGAGTGATAGCCTACTTATTCTGTGTTAGTTTATTGACAAAATTTGGTGGCCATAGCTGCTGTATAATGCATATGAAAACTAAACGGCTGTTACTGGATATGGATAATATAATATATATATAATATATAGTCCCAACATGACGACAACTACAAGAAAACGAGGTCGGAAAAAGAAATCCTGGATTTCTCAGATGGCAAATGCGCAACAACGCCTGGGGCTTACCACTGAAGCGATCCAGGACCGAGCATTATGTAGACGCGCTCTGCGGTCTGCGACATTAGCCAACCCCATAAGCGGAGCAGCAGCGATGCAGTAAAAAAGGGGAACTCGTTACGCATAAGTTCGTATAACGAGGAAAGGGTTAATCAAAGGATAAGAAGAAGAAGAAGTCCCAACATGACGGTGCCACATGCCACACAGCCAATGCAATAATAACAATGTTGCAGGAAAAGTTCCCGGAACGCATTATCACCCCGAAAAGACATGTCAATTAGCTACCGAGACCATGCGGTTTGCATTTCATTCCTTGGAGTTATCCCAAATATGAAGTTTGTGCCGGCCAGCGAAAAGAGTTAAAGGACGAAATAATAAGGCATATTTGAAGAATAAAGAAGAACTAATGCCAGGATATCTTCCTAAACATGGGAAACCGTATTTTCCGTATTAAAATCCTATCAATGGAATAATTTTTTGTTTACTACAATACATGGTGAAACCCTTAATTCTGTTTACAATATGACAATTTTTTTACACACCATATAAAACCTTGTGTTTGCATGATTTCGTATTTTAACTCTGATACATATTTGACTCAATATATCTTTTCAATTACTTTATTAGTATTAATGATGTGAATGCAATGGTTGAAAATACGTAATTATAATAATTCCAGTAACTTAAATCAAGAATTTTGATTGAAAATACCACCGGCATTTACTTTCGCTGTTGCTGTGTATGACAACTTTGTAACTATAGTTAAATGAAGTAATAAAGAGATGTCATAAGAATATAAAAAAGACTAACATAGGCGCATGAACGAACTCACATAGATGGCAAACTCTACTATTCCATTTGCAATCTTTAAACTTTCTCACAAGTACTCTGTATGTGAATTATCAATCCTTGTACAAGTTTGAAGGCTTACTCGAATTTGCTAGAATCAGTGGGGGCGTTCCGAATTGTAGGCACTTGATATCTGGGCGAGGAGTTTGAGAGCAGTTGTTAATCAGCTACGCAAGTCACCGCGGTGTACTTATATGAAATACGAGTATTATTGTTTATTGTGTTGAAGAAATACATACATAACTTATATCTATACAAAGTCGTGTTCGTGATTATTGGGCGATTCCACCGGTCATTACATTGGCGACGAGGTAAAACCGGTAAAAATATACATATAGGTATGTACAAAGTGTGTTGTGTGCTGCGACTAACTGTGTTTTTGTTGTTGTTTTTTTTGTGATATTTTGGTTTCAGTACTTATCAAATATTCCATTTAATTGGAGGAGAAGTAAGGAATCCATTTTATTACAAAAAGAGGAATTACATTTGATTGTAATTAGGTAGGTAAGCATGTGGAGTAATTAATAACTGATGGCAATATTGAAGTCCACTTTGCATCAAATTGCTGCAGGTAAAGGAGCTTGCATTAAATTGCAAAGAAATTACCAGACTTGAAACATTTAATTGTTAGCAAGAGTGCCATTGCATTGGAAAAATAAGCGGAACACTTGAAGATTGAACGGGCGGCATTAAATTTTGTTAGTTCTGATAGAAATCCTCTCTATATAGGTAAATAGCGTAGGGGGAGAAATATTGATTGTAGAATGAGTGAGAACGGTATAACTCCATTTCTATGCGACGTTATAGATAAGTCTTTAATTCGATCTGAATGGGAGAAATGGCTTCGAGCCTTTACCATTTACCTTCAAGTCGAAGAAATCGAACATCATTTGAAGAAGAGAAACGAGTTTTTACACCTGGGGGGGGGCAACTGTAAAAAGTATCTATAACACTCCGGATGCTTTAGTTAAGCCAGGAGAGGAAGAAGGAGGTACTGATATTTTTAAGATCTTAATTGACAAGTTGACCGAGTATTTCTCTCCTAAGAGGAACTCAACATTTGAAAGGCATATTTTTCGCTCATTAAGACCGGATGAAGGGGAAATCCTGAATAAATTTTTATTGGGATTACGCAACCAGGCGGCAAAATGTCAGTTTGGGGACACTAGGGAAGTAATAATTAATACTCATCTCAAAGATAAACTGTGGGCCCCTAGAGAGCTTAAGAAACGACTACGGGAAAAAGAATATGACTTGAAGGACGTAATTGATATGTGTAATGTAAATTAACAGATAAACAGCAAGTCTGACGAGATTATTATGCCAACAACATCCGCAAATATCAATAAAGTCACGCCTAAAAGTGAAAATAGGTTAATAGACACAGAATGCGGTAGATGTGACAAGCGCGGGAGTATGGGGAGTATTCCATACTGTTCCGCCAAAGATTCTAAATGCATTAAATCTGGGCATCTTGGCCATTTCGCTCGGAAATGCAAAACTTAGTCCGTAAAGCGGAAATCAAGGTTTTACAGAAATACAGACATAAAAAGACAACGGTTCAAGTCTCCTAAAACCCGAATTGTAGAAAAAGAGAGTGAATCGGATTCCGAGGAAGGGATGAATAAATTACAAATAAATTACATCATGACTGTTTTAAAATAATTGACGGAAGTTCCTCGATAAACAATACGAGTGAACACATTGACTGCTCGATTGGAGGTTCAGAATTGGCAATGATTATTGATTCGAGGTCCAAGTTAATCTTCTTAGCGGAAAAGACTGGGCGCATCATTGCAAAGAAAACGCTATTGTATAAAACGTGAGATCAAAATCAGGGAACCGATTTCGGGCTTATGCTGGAACTGATTTGCTTAAAATCAAAGTTGTTTTTGAGGCCGTAATAAGCGCAGATAGGATTTCCGACTTGATTGCTACATTTTATGTTATAGAAAATGCTAGACAATCATTATTGGGCAAGGATACTGCCATTGAAATCAATGTTCTGAAGTTAGGGCTTCAGATAAATCAAGTCCAAGGCTTCAAAGCATTTCCAAAAATAAGAAGTATCAAAATCTCTCCGTCTATTGATGAAACCGTAAGACTAGTACAGCAACCTTTGCGTCGGATACCATCTGCTCTTGAGGACAAAGTTGAAGCTAAACTTAATGAAGCAATAGCGCAAGACATCATAGAGCCTGTGGTTGGACCAAGTCGGTGGATATCTCCAGTTGTAGTAGTGTGCAAGGAAAATGGAGACATCCGCCTCTGCATCGATACGAGACGTGCGAACGGAGCAATTTCGAGGGAAAACTACCCTTTGCCGACTTTCGACTCCGTGATTACAAGATTTAAGGGAGCCAAGTATTTCTCTAGGCTGGACCTTAAAAAACGCTTATCAACAACTGGAATTGGATGAACGTAGTCGCGAGATTACAACTTTCATAACGCTGAAAAGAGTTTATCGATACAAGAGATTATTGTTGTTGTTGTTGTGAATTCTGCCCGGGAGATTTTTCAGAGAACCATGGAGAACATTCTGGCTTCCTGCAAAAACTCTCTTAACTACCTTGATGACATAATTGTGTTTGCACAAACAGAAAGGGAACAAGATCAGAATTTGAAAGCGGTGTTGGGAGTTTTTAAAGGTTTCTATGTAGTTCTAAATGAAGAAAAGGGCACATGGAAGGCACAAACCTTAAAGTTCCTGGGACATATTTTATCATCAGAAGGCATACGTCGAGATCCAGAGAAGGTAAAAACAGTTTTAGAGTTTCGACCTCCAAACAGCAAAGAAGAAACCCGGAGTTTCTTAGGTCTGGTTACGTACTTGGGGAAATTCATTCTTGGTGTGGGTGATATAGCAGAACCACTGAGGAAATTGACGAAGAAAGAAATACCATTTTCATGGGGATCTAACCAAGATAAGTCTTTTCAGGAATTAAAGAAGCGACTAGAAAAAATCCCAACGCTGTCTATTACAATCCAAAAAATCGAGTCCGCTTAACTGTTGATGCAAGTCCTGTAGCTTTGGGTGCGGTACTTTTGCAAGTAAAAGTCTTTCCGAAGACGAACGGAGATGTTCCCAGACGGAAAAAGAAAGTCTTGCATTAGTATGGTGCGTAGAAAGATTTTATTATTATTTGGCTGGAGTTCAATTCGAACTGATAACAGATCATTAGCCTTTGGAGGCTACGAGTATCTTCAAGCCCACCTCGAAGCCACCAGCTCGAATTGAAAGATGGGTTTTAAGATTGCAATCAATTAAATTTAAAGTCATTTATCAACCCGGCAAGTCAAACATAGCCGACTCATTTTCCAGACTGTGCAAAAGTGAACGAATTGACTCTTTTAAAGACAGTGTGAACAAAACATCTGCCAAATAGTTCAAAAGGCAATACCAGGGCCCATGGTATCATTCTTGAAATTATTTATATATTTATTTATAAAATTTACAATAAATTTAATACAATTTTAAAGCGTACTAGCAACTAAGGCTTTCGGCTCTTCGTAAATATATATATGTTAATTAGTAGATGTGTGATAAAGTCAAGTTTGTGTTTGTTTAAGTTTCAATGAATGAAACTTATTAGTTTCTCTTTAGAAATATTGGTAGGGAAGAACGAGTGATGTTTTTGGTGTTAATGGTTCGATATTGGTGCTTATATTGAGACCACTTCAGTGTATGTTGTTCTTTGATTTTATCAATTAATAGTCCATACAGATCCCTTCTGCTGGAGGATTGGAACATAAGTGATGGCGAAGTATGACATAGATTTGTAGCACGGTCAGCGAGTTCATTCCCTGCAATTCCAACGTGGCCTGGAACCTACATTAGCTTTATTTTCGTGGGAGTTTTAATTAGCGTGTCTCGAATTTTGGCGATTGTGCTGTTATCATTGTTTACGTTGATAACAGCTCTTACAAGAGAAAGACTGTCAGTGCAGATCGTCCATTTGCCGGCAGTCTGCGAGAACCTTTTAACGGCTTCATATACGGCTTGAGCCTCTGTTGAAAAAATTGACGCTGCACCTGAAAAGATGTCTTGTATGATAATCGATCCATAGTGTGCTGTTACTGCGAATGAAGTGCTATCAGCGGTTTTCGAGCCATCTGTATATATATACTTCCAGCCCTTTGAAGTATAGTCACAGAAGATTTCTTGAAACATCTTCTCATATACCAGACTAAAGGTATTGTCTTTGCGAAATTTGAGGAGATCTAGTATGATGGAAGACGAATTCAGGTACCAAGGTGGTGAAGATGGAGTGTATTTTACAAATGGTTTAAATGGAATTTTCAAATTTCGTACCGTTTTTATGGTATTATATACAGTAGAGGGGATTCGCTTTTGTCGTTTGTATCTTAGAACTAAAGCTACATCTTTGTCGATAATTGAGTCCGTTCGAAAACATAATTTGGCAATCAACTTAAGTGACACTTCGAAATATCTTTCTTCAATGGATGGTAGGCCAGCTTCAGCTAAGATGTTTTTAATGGGGGTTGTGGGAAAAGCTCCTATGCTTCTTCTTGCTGCTGGGTGGTAGATGGGTTTTATAATGGTTTTTGTAGACTTAGGGCAAGAACCATAGATAACTAGAGCGTACTCTATCTTACTTAAGGCTAACATTTTTGTTTAGTAACATAAAGAATTAATTTGAGCGTTACTTTTTCTTGAGGACAAAAACTTTATAATATTGAGCCTTGACGAAAGCACTTTTTTAAGAGATACACAATGATTTTTCCAATTGTACCTATTGTTTACAAGAAGACCTAGAATAGGTAAATTAGATACATTTTCAATTGCTATGTTATTAACTGATAAATTAAAATTTTGACAATTTTTTTTGCGACAAACGTGAAGCGTTTTTAATTTTTCAATAGAAAGCTTGGAACCGGATATAGAAGACCATTCGGTTATTTCTTTTAGTAAGTTAGAAAAAGTTGTTTTTGTTAGATTAAGGTCATTGTGTTTACATAAAATGAACGCGTCATCAGCGTATACACAGTGATCTAAATCTTTATATTTGGATATTATACCACTTAACTCTTCAAAGGCGATAGCGAAGAGAATTAACGAAAGAGGCGAACCTTGCGGAATTCCATTTTGTAGGGGTAGTACTCTTGAGAAAGTATTTCCAATTCCTCGCCGGAGTAGGGAGGTTTTTGATTATTGGGTAGGAGATCTTATCCCGCCCAGGTGTTTTACCTTTCATTTTTAGTAAGCAGCTTTCGAGTTCCACCAAAGAAATATCTTTTTCTATATGTTTTGCAGCTAGAGTTGTTGAAGGTTTCGAGGCTAATGAAAATGATTCCGATTTTCTCGTTACAAAAGTCGAAGAAAAGTTGGTGTATTGTGCAGCGTTAGACCAAGTATTAGCAAAAAAATCAGAAATTTCATTTGGAGATCATACATTACCACTTGGCGTTTGTATAGAAACTATATTTCTTAACTTGGGCTTAATTACAGCTGTGAAATTTGCAAAGCTTTCCAGTTTGCTGATTTTTAGATATCTTCTAAAAGTAGAATTTGTTTTTTTATAGGACAGCTGTTTAACTTGTGTAGGATTTTTTCTAAAATTCCTCCATGTTAGGACTTTGTCGGCTCTAAGCCTACTGAGTTCCGGATTCCACCAAGGAACATTCCATCTTGGATTACAGAAGACTTTTGTGGAATGGAATCGTTGGCAGCCTTGCGTATACATTTAAGAAATACCGCAGATTCCTTGTTTACACAAGATAATGGTTGGCTTGGTAACAAAAGCACGACGTTGCTTGTGAACTTCAACCAGTTAGCTTTTTCGGTCTTAAAGCTGGTTATAGATCGATTACAGGAATTTGATTTTAATGATATTTTTGTGAAAATAGGAAAATGGTCGCTATTGTGTAGATCATCAAGAATGAACCACGATGCCCTTGGTAAAATTTCTGCCGAACAACAAGTGATATCTATGTGGGTAAATGTGCCATGTGTTGGAAAATAGGTCGGAGATCCATCGTTTAGAAGGGCGAGATCAGAATAAGTAATAAATTCTTCTAAAACAGAACCTAGTTTATTGTGTTTTGGGGAACCCCAAAGTCTACTCCAGGAATTTACATCTCCAGTGAGAATATAAGGTGGGTCTATTTGTGTATTATATTTTCAAGGTCGGCTTTATTAAATGTTTGGTCAGAAGTAATGCATAAGGATATTATAGCTAACTTAATATCTATGTGTATTTCTAAAGCTAAGGCTAGATTGTTTGATTTAATCGAAATCGGAGGTTTGTGTGGAATGTTATTTTTAATAAGCCAACCGACTCCATGCTTTGCCGTAACATTGGTTGGAATGTTACTAAAATATACTATGTAAGATTTGGGTAGTATGGGTGTCGTATTAGTTGAGAATGGAAGGTGAGTCTCTTGTAGGGATACAATATCAGGTTTATGCGCTTTAATTAAAAGATTTAACTCATCAAAGTTGTTAAAGAAACCTTTTATGTTCCATTGCAAAATGTTGAGATAAGTGCTTTTAATTGTTTGGGAGTTGTTTTGGTGACTAGGTTATAATTGTATAGAATTACGTTGCGTCATTGTGATTCTCATTGTGCATTGGAGTATGTTTGTACGTACAATTTTCAAACGAAAATTGGCGGGATATTTGTTTAAGAAGTTGTAGATTGAGTGGAAGAAGAGGGTAATGAAGAGGACTGTGTATGTAATGGTTTAGGTGTAATAGATTGCGGTGGTAAAATATTAGTGGGTGTGGTGGATTTTGAGGCAGTTGAATAAATGTTTTCAGTTGTTGAGGTAAATCGAGATTTTGGGAGAGAGAGCGTGGAGACCCTTGTTTCTACTGAGCTAGGCGGAATTATGGTGATTTGTTGTTGTTTATCTATTGGAGCAGCAGTGATTGCAGCTGGAGATTGAGAAAAAACTGCTTTCTCGTGGGTGGGTGTTCGAGATGGTTGAATGCTAGCGTGTTTAGCTCTTTCGGAAAAAGAAGTAGATAATGGCTTGGCTTGAATTGCGTTCTCTGAGTTGTAAATACGTTTTGCCTCAGCCATAGTGCACTTATTAATTGTCTTAATTTTTAGCGTTTCCTTATTTTGTATATATTTAGGACAAGCTTGTAATGTTGAAGAGTGTTTATCAAGGCAATTAGCGCACATAGTACGTGTGCACTCCAATGGGTCATGGGGCTGTTGCAGTTTTCGCAGACTTTGTTGTTGGAACATCGGTTGGTGGTGTGACCGAGCAACTGACAATTTCGACACCTTATTAGAGAGGGCACATATTCGCCTTGAGGTTTCATTTCTGAAACAATTTCTTTCTCTGCGACATTAATTAGACAGAAGAATTCAAAGTTTTGTGAAGTGTCACATTCACGGAGCACTAATTGGCAATGTTAGTCATTTTTAGAAATTTATCAGCAGATTTTTAGCTTTCGGCATGTATGAGAATACTGCCGTCTCTGAGTTATGAGATATTATCATATTCAGTACTGACTGAGTCGATAACTTTTCTTAATAAAAAAATACTCACGACATTGGTGATTGGTGAATTTTGGTTTTTCGGTGAAATGACCACGAATTTAGGGTTTTTGAGGTTAGAGCTAGTTGGAAAATCGGGAAACTCTTCAAAGCTAGAGAGCTTTGGTTTTTTATTTCTCGCGGCTCTGATGATGTGTTATCACATAACACATCATAGTAACCTTCGAGCTTTTTCCTCGACCCCGGCGGTGGGCCCATGCCTAGTTTTTAATTGAGGCACTACTTATTCTGAAGAAAAAACTTATCACGCGGTTGTGAAAAAAGTACAAGGAAAAATAAGATAGTAGAGCAAAAAGAGACAAAAAATTTGCCAAAAGTGCACTTCTGAAAGATCTCACAGCTAAATAATCGAGATGTTTGCGCTTCAAAAGACAGGCTGCGACTGCGAAATTATTAAACATAATAGCACCTACTGATTCAGAACTTATGAAAGCGGTCAACAGCATTAAGGAAAATACGTGGACTACCAACAGCACAAACAGATTTTTCCCATTTCGTTTAGAGCTGTGTACCATGGGGAATATTTTACTAAGAGGAACTAAGCTAGTTATACCCACGGCCTTAAGGTCAGGAGTTCTTGAATTGGCTCATGAAGGACATCCAGGGGAAACCGTGATGAAGTGCAGAGTGCGTTCAAAAGTCTGGTGGCCCCTGATTGATAGAGACATAGAGAGGTTTGTAAAAGACTATCACGACTGTTTTCTTGTATCAAGACCAATCCAACCAGCTCCAATGCATAGGCGCGTTTTCCCAAAGGGTCCATGGTTATGCTTAGCAATGGATTTGTTAGGCCCACTTCCAAACCACGACTATGTTTTGTCCTTATCGATTACTACTCGAGATACCACGAAATTAAATTCATAAAGAAAATAACATGTAACGTAATCATTGATATTTTGGAGGAAATTTTTGCTAGACTCGGTTATCCAAAATCCATTAAAGTGGACAATGGAAGACAATTCGTAAGTAAAGAATTTAAGGACTACTGTGTTCACAATAGCATCGAACTTATAACATCCCCACCATACTGGCCGCAATCTAATGGAGAGCTGGGGAATATGAACCGGTCCATATTAAAAAGGCTTCAAATTGCACATTCCAAAGGTGAAGACTATGTAAAAGAAGTTCAAAATTTCATGTTGATGTATAATGTCACACTTCATGGCACAACATTAAAAGCGCCTTCAGAGCTATTGTTAAATAGGAGTATCAGAGATAAATTCCATGTATTCAAGATATCCCATAAAATATTCTAGACGCAGAAGCAAGGAACTTAGATATTAAAAATAAAGAGAAGGGGAAGCAGGCAGCTGATAGAGACCGTAGGGTCTGATACCATCAAAAGAGCTGACAACTACATTTATGCCGGATGAATTCGAAGTAATTGAAAGAATAGGGAATAAGGTTATGGAGAATGGAAATCAAAAGATAAGGTGAAATTATTTACAACTTTTAAAATCTTTATATATTCCTTCAAAATCTATCCCATTGCCTTCAATATACTCTTCTCCCGATACAATACACATACGCCAATCATTTTCCTAATCCTGGAAACAATTGTTAATCGTGTTGAAACGGTGTCACCGAAGCGGTCTTTTAAGCTAAGTCACACTGTTCTAAATCAAGCGAATACTCTCGTTATGGAACGATGTGAGTTACTTTTTTGGTGAATAATTGACCTTCTTACTTCCAAAAAATTGAGTGTTCTTGAAACCAAACGAGATTTGACTTTTCGAAATGGTCTGGACTTATCCAAATGAAATGTAAACAGTGTTCGATTTTTGGGCACCAAACCTTTGATTTCTTTGACGTGTTGTTCATCAGTTGATGTTGATGGCCGTCCAGGGTGATCTTTGGCTTCAGCGCTTTCTCTGCCTTCTTTGAATTATTTGTACTAATAGACTCTTTTTTGTAACCTAATATGTATGATTATCAAAAGCCTTCTGCAACATTCTCAACGTTTAGGCAGCTGAAATTGTGTACCGCAAGCAAAATTCAATGGAACTTCTTTGCTCAACAAAATCAGAGATTTAAAAATAGCTGAGTTCATTTTTTATTTTCAAGAAATTTATACAATAAGCAGAAACATTTGTTGCATGATTTCCTTGGGTTCAATCATAATCCAATGTCTCAAAATATACGTAAAACAACATTATTATTTAAATGAAAAAAACAAAAACAAGTTAATTATGAAGCATAACTTCACTTTAATGACAATCAGCTAAACAGCTGTTTTTTTTACATTTTTTCCTACGTTATAAATTTCTGGGGAAATTTTTTGCCTTAAAATTCAGTTCACAACTTCACAGTCAATTTGCAGTAAATTTTTGGGTTCTCGGCCATTCAGAATGTAACTAAATTGCGTAGAATTGGGAACACTGTCTCAAAATATACGTATTTAAATGAAAAAAACAAAAACGAATTAATTATGATTACTTTACTTTAATGACAATCAACAAAACAGCGTTTTTTGACGTTTGTTTCTACGTTGTAAATTTCTGGGGAAATTTTTTTGAATTTCATTCAGTTCACAACTTCACAGTCAATTTGCAGTTAATTTTTGGGTTCTTGGCCATTCAGAATGTAACTACGAGTAAATTGCATAGAATTAGGAACACGCTAGTGCAAGTTCACTATGAGGTGTAATATAGATGGAGTTTTTGCGTAAAATATGGAAGGAGGTTTTTGTGTTAGTTTATTTGTACCATAAATATCATTCGTAAGTGGATTGTCAAGCGCAGTGGAAATAGGAATTATCATCACAACAAGACGGCAAATTAAAAGAGAAAAACAACAAATTTTTAAAGGAGATTTTGAAAAAATTAGTAGATGGATTGGGGAGACCGAAATGAGTACAAATGGCGATGATTTTAATGTGCAAAGACCAGATTCCTTAAAATACGAAGGAAACCTTGCTGAAAATTGAAGATTGTTTAAACAAAATTGTGATACATCTTCTATTGCGATTAGATACCGAAAGTTAGTACGTTTTTGAATGCTTGTGGACCAAAAATAATTGAAATATTTAATACGTTTGGTTAGAGCCAAGAGGAAAAGAAGAAATATTATATTGTTGTTAAATCGGTTAAGAGTTACTTTTAATATCAAGAAAAAAATGAAGTGTGCGGGGCATTGAGAGGAAAATAAGTTAAAGGCTGTGAATACATCGATATGTTATATGGGGGCCTATTGCTGTACACGGGTTGATTGTAACATCAAAAGTGAGCACACTGTCAAGTCGAAAATTTGTTTATATTCCTGAATTCGATCGACTGCCTCTCACACGGATGCATTTTGAACACAGTCGCTCAACCGTATTCTACTTCACTTCATGCGTGTTTGACATTTCATTTCTGAATATAATTTTTTCGAAAACAAAGTCGTTGTTTTACCAGTTTTCTTTTTATATTTATAGATAGACTAATTAATAAGAATAAATAGTGTGAAGAAGACTTTCAAAAATATACAGCTTGGAGTGAAAGAAGTAAAATATTAAGGAAAATGTAATGTAATATCCCATATCCCATATCAAATGTGATCCAGATGGAGTCAAGGCTATATTCCAAAAGCCAAAAGATTAAATGGCTTTATGGAAATTGTTCGGAATTATTAACTTCACCCAATGATGAGACGAAGAAAATAAAGCATCGAAATATGGATTACGTTGTTGTATCTCATAGAAGGGTATTTGCTTTTAAAAGTCTCACTGATGTCAAGTATGTCAAGAAAAAAAAGCAACTTTTCGCATGTCGTAAATTTCTTTACTAAGTTTATGGCGTCTTTTTAAATTAAGCCTAGTTATATCTCATATAAATGTAGTGCATGTTCCTAGTGATTATCTATTTATTGCAGATTAGATTTCACGAAGCTATAACAAAAAGATCAAAAGCAGGGAAAAGAAAACTTAACTGAGTGTAAAATTCAATTTATATTACATACGAACGTTTGAAAAGCTTCAGGAAAGGGCTGAAAGTGGTAAGAGCTTGGAGTTAAAAACAGCTCTACTAGAAGTTTGGTCAGATTCTAAACAAGCTCTAAGCGAAAATTGAAAGTTTCACTGGAAACTATGTAATGATTTGGCAATAGAAAATTATATTATATTCTTAAATGATGGAGTTGTTGTTTAAGTAAACTTGTGCGAGTCAATATTTTCCGAAATAAAAGGGCGCGAAGTTTGCTATACGAGTACACTGTATGTCAGAAAAATCGTTCGGAGAATGCAAAACAACCAATATATCGCACTATGTTCCAAAACTACTGTTTCGCAAGCTGGATTGGGACATATGTGTATATTCCTTAAAAACATACGAATTCTCGCGCTATCTAGGTATGACTCCAATTTGCCCAAAAACTGCTTTCGAGTGTACAGGCAAGCTTAAGACATCCCGTTTAAACCATGAAATACCTAATGAAATGTATTTAAATGATAAAATGCGCTTCAACTCTTAATAATTGGGGCAAAACTAACCACATTAGGCCAAGGATATGCACGAGCTAGTAAATCTGCCTGGAAAGCAGTTGGCATAGCAAAGAAAATCATATAAAAACGACACAGAGATTGGTATCGCGCTATTAGGATACTGTAACCCGCCATTGAAGGGGGTCTATATTCCACCTGCTGAATTATAATTAAAAGCAGAAAGATAAGAACTTTACTACCAGCAAGATTAAAGCTGTTTCAACCAAACAAGCAAAGAGTATAAGCAAAAGGGAATTAATCCAAAGGTTACTACGATCGCTTCGCAAGTATAAACCATCATTTCGGCTAGGGAAGAATTTTTTATTTTTTTTTGGTTTATATGTAGAACTTAATACTCAAAATTGTATGAATACACTTATAATGTCTCAGGATGTGTTAAGTTTTCTAGAAAATCGGAGAGAGAAAAATAAAAGATGTTTTGGGCTCAGCGGTTATTTTGCTCCAACATTTAATAGGGACACTAAATTGTTTGTGAGAGCTGGCTTGTCATTGTATTCTTGGCAACTACATATCTTACTTTTTTGTTGACAGAAAAAATGTAAGTCTATCAGGCACGGCGGGGGTTCGAACACCGAACCTTCCGATTTGGAAGACAGTTCGCTACCACTTGAGCCACGTCTTGGTACTAGCCAAACACGAAAGAGTGGATACAAGCAATAATTATGATCTCGCACAGTGTACTGCTATAAAAATGGAAATACAGTCGAAACTCGATTAACCGGGATGGCTGGGACCGAGCACATCACGAAAAATCGATAATTACGGTTTATAGAGTTTGTATCTATATATATAAAAACGCTTTAAACTTGACATCTCTTTTTTCAAATATAACATTTTATCCAATTCTAATTAATTCAAACTTCAAATTACTAAAATAATTAACTTTAAAACTAAAACTAAAAGAGCACAAAATTAAGACAAAACAGGGAGCATGGAAAAAAAATAAAAGAGAAAAGTTTTAAAAATGTTCTTGCATAGTTGTCTGCCTAAGAGATTTTACTCTTTTTTCTCTTTTATTAAATGTTCGTTAATGCGATGAATTTGCATTATATCCTGTGGCGTTATTCCGAGTATCCCGGTTAAAAGAATCCCGGGTAATCGAGTATCGACTGTAGTTGTTTACCATACTCAATATAAATTCACCAATTGTTTCTTTATGTTTGTGTTATGATATGTTTATGTTTTATATAAAGAATTATACTTTGTTTTAAATTCAAAAGTGTTTTGATAAAACAAACTTAAATGTATCTAAAAAGAAGGTGTAGTATTTGTATGGCAACTCTGTAATTATACTTAATTATATGAAGTAATAAAGAGACGTCATTCGTAAGTTGATTGCAAAGCGAATAACACCAAAATGATCTTATTGAGAAAGTTGGGAAAAAATAAGAACCAATTATGAATTTATACTTTATTTTTTTTGTATTACGATTTTTTTTTGAAAAAAATGAGACAATTTAATCGGTTTTAATTTTTTTTTGCTTGTGTATATTTAGCAAACTTTGAAAGCTCTACTTTATTATTCGAATCGAAAACGACAGAAAGTTTTTCGTTCATCAGGACGGTTCCGCTCATTACTACTCAACAAAGTCACTTATTAAAAGGTACTTCTTCTTATACATCAACATGGGATACTATAAATCGTATGAGTACTAGACCTCAACCATCTGCTGGCTTTACCCCTAAAGATACAGAGAAGAAATCAATAGTAATTGAAATGACAACTCAAACAAGTGCTCTAAGCTTCAGTTCTCAACAAACAGCAAGAACAACCCAAAAATCTAAACAGAATTACAATGAAAGAATAACTGATAGCACTACCGATTTGATGTCAACCCAATATGCAAAGCCCGATGTAAAGTACGAGAACAAAGATTCAACAAATTTTTTTTTCAAATTTAGAGGTATGTTCACAATATATCTTATCAACAATTTTAATCTAGCTTTTAACCAAGTAATTCTGTTTCTTTCCTATACTTAATTTTTAATATTTTCCTTGGAAACTTAAATTTGAATTCAACTCAAGAGCATATGACTATTCTTAAAATACCTGAGTGTGTTTTGTGTTTTTTAGAATATAAGACAGAGAAGGACTTTTAACTGAACTGTTATTTCCCTTCATGGGAGTTATTTCACATTTAATCAGGAGATACATTCAAATCGAATTGTTGCTTTTCATTTAATTTTATTTACTTACTAGACCGGCTGTATAATTTTGACGTGAAAACCTCTATTCTCCCGTTAAGAAGAGTAAGAGTATGTCTGTACGTGTATATGTGGGATTCTTGTGATAATTGTTGTGATGTGTAAAACTACAAATAAGTGTAGCGTGAGAACACGTTTATATATATACATTATTATATATACATTATACATCCAAATGAGTATGTTTTGTAACCATCAAATATCGTCGTGTTGACAACATCGGGAATCAATGCGCGTGCGCTGATTGCGGGTGCTATGGTAGATGTCATGTTATTGAAGACCCCACCAGAGAACTTCAAATGGATAATAGTTGGAGAACAGCACATGCTCATTTCGCCAATACTTTCAGCGAAAACAAGTTTGTGTATGCGGTGTATGCGGTGTATGCGATTGCCTCGCAATGCTGTTCCAAAGAAATTCTAACGGCTGTTGATGTGTACACCGGCTACCACAATACTACGGAATTGTGTAACGCACGCCTCTCTATGCACAAGATGAACACGATGGCGAGCGAAGGTTTGACGTATGTGCTGCGATTACGGGTTGGACATCCTTACATGGTTATAATCAATATACCATAAACGTTGAAAATGGACTAGTAAATGACACAATCGGAATACTTCGGTACATAGAAACGGGACTTAAGTAAGGGTAGAGAGATGACAGTTTCCAGTTTCTCCAGTCTGTGCTCGCACTATTCACAAACATGAAGGGCCGATATATGATCAAGTAGTGGTAGACAGCGATTCAAAGCAAGCAACTCAACTAGTGTACGTAGAGCTGAGTCGTGTTACCCCAATTGAGGGGTAACAAAAAACAAAAACAAAAACACTGTCAATAACAGCCGCGGTGTGTCGCTGCGCAATAATTGTGAGATGAGTGACGCACGTATGCGTATAATAGTGACCGTTCACAACTGTCAGAGTTTAGTCGCTCATTCAATAGATATAGCCACGGACCAAATAATGTGCCATTCGGACCATCTGAAGCTCTCGGAGACCTGGATATCTGATAAATGCAACACTGTGCCGATTTTAGGCTTCGAGTTCTTGGTTGGCGGCAGCACATAGGTCAATCGGCGACGTGGTGGCAAATGATCTGCCATTGGCGTATCTATGAAATGGCGCATGTGTGTTCAACGTGACCCTGGGCAGAGAACTGAATTTTCTGCTTGCATCGATCTACGTGCACCCTGGCACGCGAATACAAGATATAAGATGCTAATCCTGTTGTCGCTGGTTCGATACGTGGTAAGTATTCATTATATTATACCGGACATTCGAAGACTTGACGCATGTACTTTTCTTTCTCACAGGAAACTTTAATATTAATGCCGACAGCGATAAGACACTGCTGAATTATTCCATGCTCGCGCAATTTGGTACGATCCCCGTGACTATTCCTGCTTCTAGAACACTCGTCTATATCAGTATCGATATGACTTTCACATGACACTTAAATTCGATACGGTACGAGGAGTACGTGTGTTACTTTAGCTACCACAGACCCTTGTTCGACTCAATAAACTTGTAATTTAAACATTTTTCTGTTAGCCGTTGCATTAAAAAGGCTGATAATAAAATTACATATTAATGCTAAGCACTTGTTATGATGTTTTCACGGAAAATCTACGGCGTGGATCTTAACTATACCTGTATATTTTTAAGGCTTCTTTGATAAAATAAATGTATGGGAGATATATCTATCCTCCAATCGTTTTTGATATTTAATATTCTGCTAGGCATTAAGACACGTTATTTCGAAACTGATCAGAAAACAGGTTTAGCCTGACTAATGAATCTGATTGATGGCAAATGGTGAGCTTCCTACGCCATAAACCAGGATGAGTGTCGGACCAAAGAAGAGGAAAACATTAAGACTGAGTCCAGTAAAGTCTTAATTAAGGTATTTCGAAATACTGCTAGGGCTGACACGTGTAGTATTATGTAACCGTAGTAAGCAGAAGTGAAACCCTGCTGAAATGGCTTGAGGATAATGCTGCAAGCACCCCTGTCCGTTGAAATCATGGCAGGTCTCAACGAACGCTCGATATTTCGGCACCTTTAAGTTGGTGGTGTAGGTCAATATGTTATCTTCCTCGCGGCTCAGACAAATCACCCATAAGGGCCTGTGCCAACCGTCGCATGGCCTCACTGCTTGCATAGACAACCCAGGGGTCCTGAGTTTACTTCACACCCAAACATCGATAACGAATTTGAGTGAAGACCCAACAAATTGAACACAAGTAAACAAACAAAACTAGCAGAAATTAATGAAGCAAACGGAGTAAACCCCTTTCAGAAGAAATTCGAGAGTGTTAAGATCATCCGTCGGGCAAATTTAGACCCAGCAGAAGAATATGGAGGAAAGCGCGAGAATGTCAGTATAAGCAGCACCGATACAGATGCCAACGATACACCAACAGACAACTGTATTTAACAGACTTATGCACTACCATATTAAAACTCTAGTGGAAATGTTGGAGGATGGTAAGAGGCGTTCTATCCATAAACCGATGAGAGATACCATCGAATCCACAGAAGTGCTCTACGAATTGTCGGCAATTGAAATGCACGACGACCAAGCCAATGAAGTCATCTGGAAAAACAACTGATCACAGATGCCCCCATGGCTGAAATTTGCAGTCGACCCTAAAAGAAGACAGGAATCTAACGGCGAAATCCTGAATTCAAGGCGAACAGTAGAACCATCAGGCCGACAAAGCCGAACTTGGAAAAGCTGAAAATACTAACAAAGCTAATACTGTCAAGCAGATTGTAAACGAAAATAATAATTTAGCATGAGACACCATAAAAGGGAAAAAAGGCAAAAAACAGAAGAACCTTAACAGGATGAATACTCGACCAGACGCAATAGTGCTGCGAAATAAGGAGAGGTATCATATTTCGAAATATTGGACTTGTAACTCTATGCGAATCTGTAACTAGAATCAGACGAACACAAAATGGTGACCTGTTTTTCCAACTGAATGGCTCTGGAGACCGAACTGATTAATTTAGAAGCATTATCGGCGAAACCCTTGGCAACGAAGTAGAAATTCGGGCTCTTACGGATCGCATTACTCTAGAGATAAAGGACATCGATGAAGCCACAACAACAGAGGATATTTGTGGGTCGCTTAAAAAGCATTACCAACTCAACGATATGTGTGGTATGCACTTAACTATCTCATCAAATACTTACGGTTATAATCAAACTGCGATAATAAGCTTGCCTACGAGTAACGCGGATGTAATTCTAAAATCAGGCAGAATTAAAATCGCTTGGGAAAACTGTCGTATCCGTGAACGACTTACCCTTACTTAGTGCTTTAAGTGCTCTGAATTCGGCTATATAGCTCGTCATTGCAAAAGTGAGCTACACTGCTCAAAGTAATGTTTGAAATGCGGAGAGAAGGGTCACATTGCCCAGAACTGCAGCAAGGAACCACTTTTCTTCTTAGGTAGAAAGGACAACACAGAGAATGTCACGCATAATGCTGGTCGCAATAAATACCTAGTGATTAAGAAGGCCTTAACTTGTCCCAAATCATGGGGATCGCTCGGATTAACATTAATCACTGTGAAGCAGCATAAGATCAGTGAACCAAAATGACGCAAGTAAAGCAAATATGGTGGACCTGATCAGAGACCTCTCCATGGATGTTTTTTTTTGTTAGGAACTTAACAGTCAAGTGGGTATGAATACACATATAATGCATAAGCGAGAAGAAAGATATTTGGGCTCAGTAGATACTTCCTGGGTGGCATTCAACACTTAATAGGGAAAGTAGATTATTAGTGAGAGCTGGCTTGTTGTCTTTTAGTCAACTTTACATCTCACTTGATTTTTGTTGACGGAGAAAATGAATGTCTTTCGGTCACGGCTAGGATTCGAACACCGCAAGTTTCGATTTGGAAGCGAGTTCACTACCACTTGAGCCACGGTCAGCGATGAGACAACAAAATCAGTAATATGGGGATGTGGAAACTAGGAGTTTAAAAAAAAACAACGAATCGGAGGAAAGCTTCGCCAGCGATGAGATCATTGGCAATCGGAGGAAATTCCAAACACAGCTGTCTTAAAGAGGGAACATCCCAGATCACCGGAAACAACAGCGTCTTGTGGTTATACCCAAAGGTAATACACCTCTAGGAGTTCCATCGACAATCGAACCATATGATTTCTGAATACCGTAGGAAAATTGTTGAAAGGGTCATTTATTTATTTATTTGTTTGCATTCTTATTTACATTAAGATTTTCATATCTCATAACTTAGTGGTGAGCTTAAAAGTACAAGAATTCAACTTTGGGGAACACCCCATTTATTTCGACTTCTGGTTTTCTGCTAGACAAGTAGGAGAATAAAAGCTTTATGGCATCGAGCAGAAAATTGTATTATTTAAAAAGTTTATCGCACAAAACATGGTGGTCCACAGAGTCGAAAGCCTTTGGAAAGTCCAGTAGCATTAACAGCAGCGTGGGTGGCCATGACTGAAGTGGTCGTGAACCGGCTTCCAAATCGGAAAGATCGGTGTTCGAATTCCAGCTGTGGCCGAAAGCCTTGCATTTTTTCAGTCAACAAAAACCAGCAGTAAGAACTAACAATTTAGTCTCCCCATGAAATATTGAATGACACACATGTTAAAGCATTATAAGTGTATTCATACCCACGTGAGTGTTAGGCTCTTAAGACAAAAAAAAAAATACTTTATCCATCGTTATCCATCGCTTGTCTTAAATCTTCGGTGACATTTCTTAATGATGTAATATAGCTATGTTTTGAAATTGCTAGTTTGCTTTTATAAGATTTTTTCAAACATCTTCGATAGAGAAGACAAGATAGAAATTGGTAGGCTTGATCACGTTATTGCATTAACGTTCGTATTTATTGATTGAACCATGGTTGTTTAGTCAAACGGGATATTTTGGTTTCCAGGGCGACGTGTCTATCAAAGAGACTAACAAAATTTCGGTTGAAGAAATCAACTTGTTTATTTGAAGTTGTCATGCGATAAATGGCATCCCAACTACTACTTTGACAGTATTTTGGAGAAGCACTTTGTACTTCGAGTTTTGGTATTGTACCGGGGATAGACTTGGTCGAGCGTAGCAGCTGTAGAAGCGAATGCCATCTTGCCGCTGACAAAAGCCTACCGCAGTGGTAAAGGTTGGTCAGAGCAATCTTCAAGATTTGATACAAGTCAGAGCCTTCTTAATCACTGAGTATTTATTGCGACCAGCAACATGCCTGGTATTCCCTGGGTTGTCCATTTTGCAGGAGAAGCAAGGTGGTTCCTTGCTCCAGTTTTTGACAATGTGGCCTTCCTCTCCGCATTTCAGACATTGCTTTGAGCAGTCTGCCTTGCTTTTGCAACGATGAGCTGTATGGCTGAATTCAAAGTATTTGAAGCGCTTAGTAGGGGTCAATCATTCGCGGATACGACAGTGTACCCAAACGATTTTATTTTTGATTAGCGTAACTCGCTGGCAGGCTTGTTGTCGCAGTTTAAATGTGAACGTAAGCATTTCCTGGGCGTTGCTGCTGTGATCAACTTTTTTATTACTCGCTTTGGTCCGATGCTGCTCCTGTCGGCTGAAGCTGGTACTACTGTTCGCCTTGAATTCAGGATTTCACCGTTAGATCCTGTCTTCTTTTAGGGTCGACTGCAAATTTCAGCCAAAGGGACTTCTGTGATAGTTGGTTTTCCAGATCACTTCCTTGGCTTGGTCGTCGTGCATTTCAATTGCCGACAATTCGTAGAGCGCTTCTGTGGTTTCGATGGTATCTCTCTTCGGTTGATGGGTAGAGCACCTCTTACCATCCTCCAACTTTTCCACTTAAGTTTTAATATGCACTACCCGGCTGTTAAACACAGTCGTCTGTTGGTGCATCATTGGCATCTGTGTCGGTGCTGCTTATTCTGACACTCTCGCGCTTTCCCCCATATTCTTCTGCGGGGTCTATATTTGCCAGTCGGATGACCTTGCCACTCTAGAAATTCCTCTGAAAGGGGTTTACTATACACCGCTTCCTTCATTAATTTCTGCTAGTTTTGTTCATTTACTTGTGTTAATTTTGTTGGGTCACTGCTCAAATCCGTTATAAATGTATGGGTGTGTAGTAACCTCGTGATCCCATGGCTGTCTATGCAGGCAGTGAGGTCATGCGACGGTTGGCACAGGCCCTTATGGGTGCTGTACTGAAGTCAGATCGGTTGTATTGGAAATAATACATCTTGACCTGCACCACCAACTTAATTTTAACGGAACAGGGGCGATTGCAACATTGGCCTAAAAGAGATTCGGCCTTTTCTCCGAAGGCTAGCGGAAAACGATCAGAAAGGAAATTCAGGTATGTGGCAAGCTCGATGAGATAATACGGTTGAAGGCGGGTGTACCTACAAATCAATCCCAACCATCGAAAGTTGATAATACCGAGTACATGGTAACTGCACCTACCACCTCATGCATTCCTCTCTGGCCGTGGAGGCTATCGGAAATTTCTCCACCAATTAGGACACGATAGTTTTCCTCTTTTAGCCTGAATGCTTAGACAATAAGTTAGATATGGAGCACGCTGTATTCTGCTGCAGACGATTTCAAATTTAGAGAAATTACCTTCGATCTGAGGGAACATAGATGGAAATGAACGAGTTTATCACGAACGTGCAAAAAGAGGTCGAATTCAGGAAAGAATACGACTGAAACCAGAAATTGTTAACCAGCCCCGCGAAGGCATAACCAACGGCAGGGTGAGCGGTAGATGTATGCAGGGTGTACGCAGGTGCATTCCTGGGATGATCGATTATTTAGTTCTGCGAACCGTGTATACTAGTAGCTCACGCTACTTGTATCTTTGGATTCACCAGATCCCTTGACGTAAGAGAAGCAAAAAGCTGATATTATCTTAAAACCTGTCTTAAAGCACTATGGACACCTTAGAACGTAAAGATATCAACAAATTTTCATTTCAGTTAGTACTTAGAAAGTCTGGGATACTACTTTTTAACTTGTGAGAGATATAATGCACGCAGGTGCATTCCTGGGATGATCGATTATTTAGTTCTGCGAACCATGTATACTAGTAGCTCACGCTACTTGTATCTTTGGATTCACCAGATCCCTTGACGTAAGAGAAGCAAAAAGCTGATATTATCTTAAAACCTGTCTTAAAGCACTATGGACACCTTAGAACGTAAAGATATCAAAAAATTTTCATTTCAGTTAGTACTTAGAAAGTCTGGGATACTACTTTTTAACTTGTCAGAGATATATATTTTTGAAAGTTCCCATACAAAATGCAACTAAGTTTCGCCTGGGAGTATAAAACTACTTCTTCTTCTTATCCTTTTATTAACCCTTTCCTAACCATCGCTGCTGCTCCGCTTATAGGGTTGGCTAGTGTCGCAGACCGCAGAACGCGTCTACATACTGCTTGATCCTGGATCGCTTCAGCGGTTAGCCCCAGGCGTTGTTGCGCATTTGCCATCTAAGAAATCCAGGAATTCTTTTTCCGACCTCGTTTTCTTACAGTTGGAGTGACCGTAGTTGATAGTGCCTTTTTAACCGGATTTTCCGCAGATTTTCTTTGAACGTGGCAATACCAACTTATTCTATTCGCCTTAAGCTGTTCGGTTACCGAATTCTTTATATGTAGACTTCCTCTTATACGCGTAGATCTAATACAATCGCGTTTAGTGACTCCACTAGACATCCTTAACATTTTCATTTCCGCTGCCGTCATTTTGTTTTTAAACGCTTCGTACATTGTCCAGCACTGTGAAGCGTATATAAGAGCTGGTCTAACAACCGTGGTGTAGAGTTTCCCCTTTAATTTAAGTGGAAATTTTCGGTCGCAAAAGATTCCCGAATTTTCCCGCCATTTCATCCATCCCACACTCACTCTGTGGTTTACGTCGTCGTCACATTTCGCTTCCATGTTAACGATTGATCCTAAGTACTTAAAGATAGTGCTTTTCGGAAGAACTATTCCGTCAAACATTATATCCGGAACAGGTCGCAAAGGATGCGCAAATGGGCACGTCAAATGCCCCGTCTTTGAACGACTTATTTTAAACCCGTTTCTCTCTAGCGCATTTCTACATGAATCTAAGGCGTTCTGTAAATCTTCGACGTTATCGCTAAGTATAACTGCGTCGTCAGCGAAGAGAATTGGCGTTACCTTTGCCTCGCACATGCAGTCTTTTAAAAGATATATATATATAATAATAAAAATCAATCAAATCAATCAATCAATCAATTAGATAGTCGAATACTACGTTAAAGAGGAAAGGGCTAAGTACGCTTCCTTGATGCACTCCGACATTAACTGGAGATTCTCTCGTTAGTCCGGCAGAGCTTTTAACCGCAGTTTTCACGTTTCCGTACATGTCTTGTATTATTCTAACATACGTATTCGGTACGTTTTGAGACCTCAGCGTGGCCCATATGAGATCCCTAGGCACTCGATCGAATGCTTTCTCGAGGTCGATAAATACCATGTGTAAATCCTTAGACGAATCTCGGTGCTTTTTTATTATTATTCGTAGGCTTTGGATAGCGTCCACCGTCGATCTTCCTTCAACAAATCCACACTGGCTATTATCGAGCTTTATTATTTGCTGAAGACGTTCGTTTAAGACTCTTTCGATGATTCTCATTGTGTGTGACATAAGCTTGATTGAACGGTAGTTCTTGCATTCTCGAGTGTCGCCTTTTCCTTTGTATAATGGAACCAAGAAGCTACTTCTCCATTGATTCGGCATAGGTTGTCCACATTTTAATTTATTTAAAAGTTTCGATAGCCAAACGCTGCCGATCCCCTCCATCTTCGACCAAAACTCTGATGGAATGCTGTCTGGTCCCGCCGCTTTCCCCCGCTTTATTTTTCCAATTATTATACTTATTCCTTCGATTGAAAAGTTTGAAACTTCCTCCTCGAATAGACCAGCTGTCGGCACGATATCACATGGAAACTGTTTGTTAAGGAACTCCTTGCAGTATCAAGCCACCGGTCACAAATTTCCTTTTCATTTGTTAGTAAGCGACCGTCTGCGTTTTTGATGTATTTCGGCGAGGTTATTTCGATTGAATTTTTTTCGCCTCTGTGCAGCGAGCTTAAAAATATTTGGCATTTTAGTACTGTACGACGTTTGAACTTCTTGGATAGCTTGTCTTCTATCCGCCGATCGTGAGGATATTTGTTCCAACTCCTGGTACAGGTTTTCCGCTTCTGCCGCTCGAGTTCGAGCCAGGACTTTCTTTGCGATCTTTTTAAGACGCTCGTATTCAAGAGCCAGTCGAGCTTTTTCGATATCGTCGCTCCGATCGCATTTTGTCCACGCTTGGAATGCACTCTTCTTGTCGGCCACAGCTGGTTTGGTTTCGTCATTCCACCACCATGTTTCTTTGCGGACGTGATGGTATTTCGTTATAGTCCCCAGATGGGACTTTGCGAGTGTTATGCATTCCTCGTGCATGCTGTTCCACATTTCTTGCGGGCTAAGTGAGTCTGCGATACCGTTTATACTCCGAAGTACTTCTTTAGCCAGTTCGATAAATCTTGCGCTTCGTTCCTTCGATAGATTATACCACCGGATTTTTGGCTTTCCAAACGATGCCCGTGTTTTCGGTGGTACCGCTGTGAAGAATTCTGTAATGAGCAGATGGTGTTGGCTTACTAGCGATTCTCCAAGTATTACTTTACAGTCCTTAACACGGTTTCTCATCGACATTTTGCAGAGGTGATAATCTATTTGCGTTTCGTGGCCTCCGCTGCTATGGGTGATAAGATGTTGTTGATGTTTAATAAACATTGTATTTAAGATGGTTAAGCCGTAAGCCCTACACGCTACAAGGATGTCTTCGCCAGCTGAATTTCTGGTTCCAAAGCCATTACCGCCGTGGCAGTCCTCATTATCAACATTTGTTTCTCCGACGTGCCCATTTAAATCTACGCCTACGAAGAGCATCTCATCGATAGGTATATATCTAAGCAAATTACCGAACTCTGACCAAAATGTATTTTTTCCGATTGTTCGCATCCATTTTGTGGGGCGTACGTGCTAACAATGTTCCACGTTTCGTTGTGTATGACGAGTTTAAAACTCATCAAGCGGTCGCTTATTTTCAAGACACCAACGATATTGTTTAGAAGAACCGCTGCAACAACGATTCCAACACCGTTTCGTCCATTGACCGTTCCATGGTAGAACATCTTAAATGCCTTATTTTTTAAATCTAGAAAACGCGCTTTATTTCCTGTATATACAACTTCGTTTCCTGTACGCACAGGATTTGTAGAGTTCTGCGACGCATAATCGCTTCCAGTTCTAAACTTTTTGAGGTTATCGATCCGACTTGCAAACCGAAGCTTAGGAAAATATTTTGGAAACTTCATTTTGCCCGCCCCCGGAATCCGTCGGGCTCTGACATAAGCACTTCTGCTTACTCTGGGATCACCCGAGTGCGTTGCAATCGTGGTGCCCAGCGGGGTAGTGCTATTAATTGCGATCATTTCCATGAAGTTTAAAGTTTGAGTGGTTTGACACTTGTATGCTCATTTCGAATTGAGTGACTGTTCTTTTACCCCACCGGGAGTCTCCAGACGTGGGAACCCACTGATTGCATACAAACTTGTGGGAAAGTTTTAAGGTGTTAAAGTGTCACAGGCTCATTTTTGGTGTCATAGTTGCCTGTATATGATTGGTGTCCCATTTAATCGCCTCTTGCGACAAGCTGGGACGCACTGCGGCACTATTCTTTATCCGTATAAAACTACGTTGTAGTTAAAAGTATTTTTCAAATTAATTTCCGCAACCCCTAGCGATAAGCAATAGGAATAGTACACAGAATGTTCGCCAATTTGGTATTGTGGTATATATTTGATTAAATCAATTATCCAGTGTTGCATAACTTTAGGATCATACGAACTCTCTACGTTGGAGAGTTCAGTTATTACCCCAGTTTCAAACCAGAAGTTACCAGAAAGAAGTAGAACCCGACAAATGTGGTATAAATACAGGATGAGAAACTACGGACGATAAGTTGATTTTTAGAAAGCGATAGAAAAGGAGCAAAGTCTTATTAGTGAAAGACAAGAGATTTGAATTGTGAAATAGTAGTGAAATAGTTTGTGAACTTATTGAAAGCGGTTTTTTTTTTTATATAATAATAAATAGAGTGTTTTGAAACAGAATAACGTTTTATCATTTCGAACCCTAGTTGAAATATTACATTGGTGTCAGAAGTGGGGTAAAACTTATTCTGAGTGCTGTGAAAAACAAAAACCACGTACATTGCTGCAGCTAGGTATACCCCAGCTGAAAATTGAGCTAGAGAAGCGGAATCTTTCCGCAACCGGAGGAAAGAGTGACTTAATTCTTCGTCTACAAGAAGCGATCGAAAAAGAAGGAAAAGACCCGAAATCCATTTTGTTCGACGCAGAAGAAGAGCATGTGAGCACAGGAGTTGACATGCTGATTGAATTCTAAGTTTGAAGAACAGAAGAATTCCTTTGAAGAGCAAAGGAGAAGAGCAGAAGAAGTAGTCTTCAGAAGAACAAAGCAGAAGTATGCATTCTAAGTTTGAAGAACAGAAGAATTCTTTAGAAAAACAGAAGAATTCTCTAGAAGAACAGAAGACAGACACCATTGAAGAGTTCAAGAATTCGCTAGAAGCGAAATTCAAGAATTAAATATGCACGGGGCAAAACTCGCAACGGTTGGAACCGAATTCTAGGAACAGCTTGCGAAAGTCGAGGAACAGTTCGGAAAGGTTGAAAACAATACTAAGAATCTTGCCAAAGAACTAGGGAGAATGAAGAAACAGAAGGCCCGAGAAATTTCTACAGACTGCCCTAGAAGGAAAGAGATGCAACCGCCTGTTTTTGACTGCCAAACATCGTGGCCAATATACAAAGACAATTTGAAGTGGCTGCCATAACCAACAACTGGGACGACGAGCAAAAGTCGATTGCGCTAGCGCTGGCACTGAGAGGTTCAGCTGCGGAATTGCTGCAAACCATCTCAGAAGATAAACAACTCAACTACGGCGCTTTGGTTAAAGCCATAGAAATGCGCTTCGGAGATGACCATATGCAGCTAGTATCCAACTGCGCAGCAGAGTCCAAAAGAGGGGAGAAACGCTTCAGCAGTTGCAGGCTGATATCGAACGGTTGGCGCATTCATCTTATCCTAATGCTGGAGAAGACCTTATCAACGAAATGGCTGTAGAGGCGTTTACCCAAGCGATTGAAGATAGGCAGTTGCAAATGGCTGTAAGAATGGCTGTAAAAATGGCTGGAAAACGAACCCTCCCTGAGGCTCTAGCATTTGCCCTGACGATGAAAGCTGCCGACTAAGCATCTCAAGAAATCCACCGCGTGAGAGAAGTGACAGCCGTGGAATGCTCCTGCCAACAAATAGACGTCGTGGAGCGGAACAGTGTGCGTGGAGGACAAGTTCGTTGTTGGAACTGCAACAAAATAGGACATCTGCAGCGTCAGTGCTGGGCTCCACTTAAAGAACGCAGTTGTCCACAATGCGCTGCCGGTAGGCGTAACAAAGAAGCCTCTAGCAGGGAAAATATCTATATTCTATTTATCAGAATAAGTGTGTGGCTACCATTGGCACCGGTGCCACCGCTTCCATTATAAGAAGGGACATCGCTCATGATTCATGGCTGCACAATACCAGTAGAAACTGTCAGGAAACAGCAACAGGAGCGACGGCGAAGGTGTATCGAGAGGTTCTTCTTGCGATCAATCTTGCAGGACTAGCATTCCAACACGTATTCCTAGTGGCCGATATACGCGACGAGTGCATCATTGGACTTAACTTTATGAAGGCGTTTAATGTAGTGCTTGACACTGGAACTCATGTACTTAAGTACAGGAACGTTGAGATTCCGGTGGTATACGGGAATGAGAATGCCGCATGACTTAGGACAGTATTCAGTAACGACTACGACATACAGCACCGAAATGGCACTCTTCACCCTAATGCGGATACTCTGTCGTGGCGACCTTGCAAATCTGATTGCAAACATTGCACACGACAAGAACAAAAAGATGCGGTATCCACCCAACGGCTAAGAGCTGAGACCACTGAGGGTTGGAATGAAAGCGAAATGCGAAACGCCCAAAAAGAGGATCCGGGGGGGGGCGGAAATATTTCTTAAATCGCTTAAGGAAATCTAGGATATAATACGGCGAGGGTGACCAAAAACCTGCGGTTGCATGTCCAAGCGGTTGATGACTTCACTGGACGTTGTGCTTTTCACGGAATACATCCAGATAAACTTACAAAATGCATCTACGATCACAAAACTGTGTCGATAATTATTCGCTGTAAATGGGAGCGGCCCGAGATGATCCAGATGGTACGTGTGCAACGGTTGATCACCCTTGTCAATTGGATAAAGTAGCGACTCCCTCTTGCTGGTTTCCTTGCAGCGAGGATATAGGGGATGCAATTACTGACGACGTCAGCAATCTTGCGGTCCACCTGTGGGATGAAAAAATCGTCTTTAATTAGTTTTGAAACCTTACCGAGACCAAAATGTCCCTTCTCGTGGACCATGCGATTGACTTGCTTCTGTAGAGATTTTGGAACGACCAAAACGTGAGTGCCCTCAATGCATTTGTATAGCGCACCACCTCCCATGTAATAATCTTCGTAAGAGTCCGACTTGGCAAGAATCCCTCGAATGGCACAACAAAACTCGTCCCTTTCTTGTGCGTTCTTAACTGCTTTTAGAGACCCGTCCTGTATGGCGTAAGCACATACGTGATGGCGACTAAGCGCATCAACGTGACGCATCGCAGTACCGGATCGGTGATGAACTTCACAATTGAACTCCTCTAACTGAAGGACCAAATGCGCAACGCGGCTCTTCAAAGCTTTCTTGGCCATAGTGTCCTTAAATGCTTTGTGAAAAGCGGTGAAAATCTCGAACCTCAACCCAAGCAGGTAGCTGCGTAGTCTTTTGAGAGCTTTGACTATGGCGAACACTTCGAGATCGGAGCTTGAGTAATTCTTTTCCATGCTCGTAGTTTTGAAGCTTAGGAAGAATACTGGATGATATAGACCGTACTCGTATTTTTGTACCAGCACGGCCCCGTATCCATCCTTGGAGGCGTCGGTGTGCAGTTGCAGTGCCCACATGCGGATTGAAAATCTTCAACACCGGCTTGTGACATAACAGGCTTTTGCACTTAACGTAAGCTTCTGGTTGACATTGTCCCCATATGAACTTTGCATCCCGTTTTGTTAGGTCGGATAGCGGCTTTGCGATAGTGGCGCAACTGGGAATGAATTTTCGAAAATATCCAGTCAGCTCGAGAAACTGCATGACCGACTTGACGTTCTTCAACGCCGGAAAATGTTTAATGGCCATTGTCTTTTCCTCAGATGGTTTGATGCCGCCGTTCATGATAACGTGTCTAGGAAATTTTACTTGACTTTGGAGAAAGGGACACTTTTTCCAATTTATCATTAGCCCGTTCTCTTCGGATACTTCTAAAACCTGCCTTAGCTTTCCAACCCCTTCTTCTTCGGATCTGTAAGCTAGAACGACTCCTCGGCGCTTAAGATCATGTAGAACAAAGTTTGCATACCCATGGAACACAGCGGGAAAGTTGCACAAACCAAATGAGACCTTGTTATGATTGATCCCCGGCAACAATCACAGTTGCCCCGAATCAAAAATAACTTTCTGGAATCCGCACTAATTCCAGATGTGGGTTCCCGAAACCTCCAGGTAGCGCTTTGATGGCAGCTAAACCTGGGCAACAAAATCACAAGAAAACCGAAGTTGAGCGCCACGTGATTTTTTTTTTTATTGGAATCACGAAACCACAACGAAAGAAAGAAAAAAAAACCCAAACCGAACGGAAAAACAACGAAATGAAAATCTTCCCCGAAAAGAATCACGACACAAAAAAAGAACAAAAGGCGATGGTTTAAAACGTTATAACGGCTCCGTCGGAGCACGACGATTTATTGAAAAAAAAAGGAATTAACGGAACACTCGTCGCTAGAGTGACCCACTATTTCAGCAGTCCCGAAAGATTAAAAAAAAAACAAACTAACGGGTCGCGTGTCTCGTCTACTTCTCGAGATGGAAACGCACGCGCGGCCCACCGGAGTCTGTATTCTTCAATACAAAAAAACGCTTTTTCTTCTTTTTTTTTTTATTTTTTTTTTTTACACTACACTGCACTATACTTAGCTTTTTGAGTTCCTGGCGGTTCTGCCCCCTTTCTGGTACAGTCTCCCTCCTTATCCCGCTACTCCTGTCTATCCTTCGTCTTTTCCTTTCTCCTTTCCTTTTTTTTTCACTATTTTTTTTTTTGTGTTCCCCAAGAACTCGCGCTTAAACTACTCTACTTTTTTTTTTGCTTTGCAAAAAGAAAAAAAAATTGCTTTTCGCAATTCTAATTAAACGAACTCGAAAACTTCTAACAAGACCCTCACAAAATGCTGGTCGTCACAAAAGTGACTTCCAGATCTTTTCCTTTCCACAAGCTCTCGACAGATTCTCACACGCATTCTCACACTCACTCCCACACACATTCATTTGGCTCTAGTGAACCCAACAACGGGGTTTCCAGCTACACGACTAGCAACTTTGCTCTTGTGTGCTCCCGTGTTCAACTAGGCCTCTCACACATTCCAATTGTTTCCAATTGTACACTCTCATTCTAAACTCCTCAGACACTGAGTTCTCTCCCGCTTCCAGTGATAACTGGGAACTCCACTGAGCGAGTTTATGAGAGCTTGTGGATCCTAGCTATGCCTAGCTATTTCCCTAGACACTGGAACTACATTGAAAATTGCGAGAAGCAATGTTTCTCTCATTGCTGATCCCCGGTTAATTTTCCCCCATCGAACTAAACAAAATTGCAAAACAACAAAAAACGCGAAGGAGAAAGAAAGTATGATCGAAGGTCAATGGAGTGTTGGGACGAAGGAGGAAGGTTGTGTGGGTATAATCCTAATCTGATTATACCCCGGTTTAGCCATTCTCTAAACCGCCGCCCCAACCAAAGCTAAGTATATGTGTCTCTGTGATATATTACCCCGGTTCCCTACTTACTCCGGTGGATCGGCGTTCAGATTTGGGGGGAATGGGGGGGCTGACCAATAGCGGGTCATTCCTTACATAATTACGTATTTTATTTTATTTTTGCTTTGTTTTCGTTTCGTTTGTTTGTTTATGTTGTGGGCCCTTCTGCCCGCCTGGTATTCTGTTGTGATTTTTATTTTGATATTATTGTTATTGTTATTGTTTATCGTTGTTGTTATTTTTTTGTTGTTGTTATTGTTTATAGTTGTTGTCATTGTTTATATTTGATGTGGTCTATTGTTTTTGGTTATTGTTATTTTTATTAATGTTTTTATGTTCCCACGTTGGAGGCTGTCTCGTAACTTGGCCGTCCGCCTACAGCCTCTGCTGCTCCCTTGGTGCTCCATCGGTGGGGTGCTGGTTCTAAAGGGGTCGTCGTCCCTTCACCCATCGAACCTGACTTTTACAACTGGTGCGTCGTTGGGATGTGTTCGATTATGCTGGCTGTCCGCCTACACACCACCGTCGCTCCTCCGTAGCTCCCTCGTTGGGGGTGTAGCTACAAAAGAGATCGTCATCTCTTTCCCCTTTTGCCTTATCTCTGCATCCACATCAATTTCGAGATGTGATGCCGGTAATACTAAAGCCTTTGCTTACATGGCTTTCGTTGGGGTGTAAGTTCCGGGGATCGTCCTCCCCCACCCGTCATCATCGTGTTGGGGTGTCTGGCTTACAAAGACCGTCCGTCCCCACCCGTCGATGACTTTCAGACGTCCTGTCTGATGCTGCCCGTTGCGAGTCTCCCGTCTAGCCTACGGGCTCCGACAACGGTGACCTTGGTGGACCTCCTGTCGCACCCTGGGTTCCTGGTTCGTCGTGAGTCTCCCTACCGTCCTTAGGGCTTCACCGACCGAACCACCTCGTCCTCCTCTGCGAAGATAACCGCCCGTGAACCTATGTGGGTCCTTTCCGAGGTCTGTGGTCGGTGGGCCAATGGCTGATGGGACCATGGCTGCCCTCCACCTCCGCCAGAGCTCGGTCTTCCCACTCAAAGAAAAGAGGGAACGAAGGGAGAAGCACAAGGGAGAGGGTAAACCTTGTTGCGGGAAAATTTACCGCAACAAACCCCACCCTCACCTCCTAGGAAATGGGCTTGCCTTCTTCAGAAGCGCAAACCATTTCCTGAGGCCAAAGGTTAGTTGGAAAGACATTTCCATCATGGCCAATACTGCCAGTCCTATAAAACTTAAATCAAACTCTGACCCAAACGGTCCTTTATCCTACTTTACTATTACTGGGACTTAGGACTCTTCTGGCTCATCGCTATAAGGCTTAAGGTCCTTAGCGTGCCAGGTACCTTTATTCTGACCAGTCGAATCCACCAAACTGTATGTCCACGCTGACACACGTTTGTGGATCCTGAATGGTCCCACAAATTTCGGCGCTAGCTTGGCCGCGTAGTAATTAGCTGCGTCAGACAACACGAAGTTTCGTCGCCATACTAACTCGTTCGGGAGGTATTGGACATCTCGCCGTCGGAGGTTGTAGGCTTTCGCAGACTTCTTTGCTGCCGCCGCCAATTTGCTACGTATATCCTTCCTCAAAATCTCAAACCTCCTACCTAACTCCGGTATATCTAATTCCCTAACAACCCTATCGTTTTCCCTACTTTCGATCTCTAAGTCCCTACCTATAGTACCTGTGGTCTCTCTACCTGGTACTATGTCCCTACTACCTATCACGCTATCCTTGCTACCTAACCTACTCTGGAGATAATTCCTCGTGGCATCAAACTCCGTGCCCCGAGTCACCATCTCCCTCCCAAAATTAACATAAAACGGGGATACCCCTAGCACCTCGTGTTGGGCTGTGCGAATCGCGCACCCTACTTTCGCCAACTGCGAATCCCAAACACGGTGATTTTCCGAGACATACGCTCTGAGCGTTGTCTTAATTATTTGATTTATTCTTTCCGCAGGATTCGCCTGCGGATGATAATGCGCCGTGAACCTAATTTGTGGCTCATAAGAGTCACAAAGCGCCTTAAGTTCCTTCCCCCTTAACTGAGGACCGTTGTCACAGACGACAACCTTGGGTACGCCGAACAATAGAAAGATATTTTCCTCTAGTTCCCTACAAACTGCTTTCGCAGTTGCCGAACGTAGAGGAAACAACAACGGGAATTTAGAAAAGTAGTCGACGACAGTTAAAATATACGTGTAACCCCGAGTGGACTTGGGAAGTGGGCCTACCAGATCAACACAAACCATTTCCCAACACCTTGACACACCTACCCTCTCGACCATCAGACCAGCGGGGCGCTCATTCACCGGCTTAACTTGTTGGCAAACTCTACAATTCTTCACATATTTTGTTACTTCTGACCGCATCTTCGGCCAGTAGTACCTAGCTCCTATTCTCGCAAACGTTTTGCGGATGCCCATGTGACCCGCTAATGGGTTATCATGGCACGCCTGTAAAATCCCTAATCTACCTTGCTTTCCTACTACTTGTTTCCACTCGTTATCGTTATCATCATAAACTACTACGTTCCTAGCTTTAACAAACTTGAAGAGTTTGCCCCCCTCTACTCTCCACAAGGGGTAGGCTAACGGGTTAGCTTCTATTGCCGCCATCATCTTCCTAATCCAGGGGTCCTGATCCGCTTCTGAGATCCCAGCCAACTCCGGGACTCCTCGCGAAAGCATGTCGGGAACTACATGCTCTTTCCCCTTTCGGTGGATTATCTGAAAATCAAACTGCTGCAACCTCACTGTACATCGACCTAATCTCCCTTGCGGTTCCTTAAGGTTGCTCAGCCACACCAGCGAATAATGATCAGTTACGACCGTAAACCGAACCCCTTCGATGTATGGTCGTAACTTCTCAATCGCCCACAGGACAGCCAAGCATTCCTTCTCTGTGGTAGAGTAGTTCCTCTCGCTTCTCTGAAGAGACCTACTAAGATAACAGATAACTTTCTCACCATCATCAAACTCCTGCGATAATACGGCCCCTATTCCATAATTCGAGGCGTCCGTCTGAACTACGAACGGCCTATCGAAGTCTGGACATGTCAAAATGGGCGCCGTAACTAGACATTCCTTCGCCTTCCTAAAACTTTCCTCACACTCATCCGTCCATATAAATTTCCTATTTTTCTTTAACAAGTCTGTTAAAGGCCTAACTAAAGCGGCGAAGTTTGGTACGAAACGTCTGTACCACGAGACTGTCCCTATAAAGCTCCTAATTTCCTTCACACTTTTAGGTGCGGGAATCCTAACCATGCTATCTACTTTCTCTGGATCGACGTGAAGTCCGTTCCTATCTACTACATAACCTAAATACTTTAAAGACGGCCTACAAAAGTTACATTTTTCCCGACTAACTTTTAACCCTGCCTCACACAATCGCTTAAAGACCTCCTCCAGTATCTTAAGGTGTTGGTCGAATGTATTTGTGACGATAATAATATCGTCCAGGTACACAAATACGTGTGGCTCTAGATCAGCACCTAAGATGCTGTCTATAAATCTCTGCCACGTAGCAGGCGCATTGTGTAACCCGAAAGGCATTCTCTTAAACTGGAAAAGGCCTCTATTCGGAACCGTGAAGGCTGTGAGTGGGCGCGATCTCTCCTCCATGGGGATCTGCCAGTAGGCCGACTTAATATCTAATGACGTCAAATACTTGGCGTCCCTAAGCTTATCCAATGTCGTTGATATAAATGGCAATGGATAAGCATCCCTATCTGTAACCCTATTCAATTTCCTAAAGTCGACACAGAACCTAAATGACCCGTCTTTCTTCTTGATAAGAACTATTGGAGATGCCCACGGACTGTTCGATTTCTCGACAACACCCGCCTCCAGCATCTCGTTCAGTTCCTTATCAATATGTCTCTGCATCGCAGGCGACACCGGGTAATATCGCTGTTTGATAGGTTCTGCCGACGTCCTAATCTTGTGTTCTACCAAATGAGTACACCCCAATCCCTCGGGCATCGACTTAAAAACACCGTCGACCAAAGCTTCCAACTGCCCAGCTTCGGCGACGTCCAGCTCAGAGATCTCGCGAATAGCGGTAATCGAGGCAACCGACTGTTGGCTCGAGAAGCTCCACACTCGTGATCTTAGATCCGGGACGATTCCCGATAGTGCCCAAAAATCTGCACCAAGGATCACGGTGTGTGGTATCGCTGGGATAACGAGACATTCTATGTAAACGGACCGACTTTGTACCTCAATTGGTAGAGACACAACCCCCACGACATCTATACTTTTTCCGTCAGCTAAAGCGACGGACCTAACTTCATTTTTTCCAACCTAATCCCTAAATCCTTAATAATTTTCCATCCCTCACCCCCTATTATAGTGCGAGAAGCGCCACTATCTAAAAGACCTAACATTCCTATACCATAAATGCTAACTCCTACATATGGACGCCTATCCCTCCCGTTTGCCTCTAAGCTAAAACCTAAATGAACTATCGAGCTTCCCAACCGATCTTCAGCAGGCGACCTACTCCCTACTTGCGCCGGCGCTCCCGTCCTGCTGACCCGGAAGTCCGTTGCGCGTTTCCCGACGATCCACTACAACGTCGACATTGCCGCCGTGTCACTCCTTGCGCTCCACAACCGTAGCAGCGTCTCGGAGCTGAACACGTAGCTGAAAAATGGCCCTCGCCATTGCAATTAAAGTACCGGATTGGTGCACGCGCTTGGTTGCCCTCGCTGACAACCGACACTCGTGGTTCCTCTACGTTGACGTAAGCCAAATCCGGCTCCATCAACCGACCCAATCTCACCAAATCTGCAACACACTTCGGGTCTGCCAGCCCAAGTTGTTGCTGGTAAAAGGGGGCCAGGTTTCTTTGAATTATGGCAAGCTTTCGCCGCTCCGTTAGCGGTTCCGAAAGCCTGCCGAACATATTTTGCACAACCGCTACATATACCCCTATTGATTCACTACTTCCCTGGGTACGATGTCTGATTTCCTCCAGCAGGAGATCATCATAGTTGGGGGGAAGAAACTCCAGTTTCAGTTCCGCCACCAACTCTTGCCACGAACAGACCGACAACCTAATCGCCCTATACCAAATAAGCGCCTTCCCTGTAAAAAGTTCGACCGCCGACCTAAACAGTTGAGCTTCAGTCACCCCTCGCGCTTGACTGAGCTCCTCCACCCGCTCCAAGAATGAATTCACCGAGGCACCACAGCGTTCCCCCGTGAACTTCAGATCCCACTTGGCCAGGTTCTCCCACCTCGCAATAGGCAAGCGCTCGCTGTGTTCACCAGTGGTTGCGTAGAACCCGGTTTCTTCCGCAACGGCAGGCGTCACTGGTGACCTCACAGCGCGGACTGGTGTTCTGTCCGAAGCTTGTTGCTGCAGGTAGGTCGACCTTTTATGCCGGATCCCTTCTTGTTGTTGATGTTGTTCACCCCTCGATGGCTGTTATGCTCGGGTTTTGACGAGCCTCGAGCACGTTGGCTCTTGCTCGTCTTCGTCGCCTACCTCGCCCTCATCGTCCGAATCCTCTCCCGTACCACCGGCCAATTCACCGGCTAGTACGATTAGCCTATGTCGGAGAGTACACTTCTCCTCAATCTCCTCAGGAGAAGTGTCTCTCGCCCTATCCAACCTACTAAGAGCCCATTCGATTTTGGTAGGAACCTTCAAGTATTCCTTCGACTTAGGATTATTTGGAGGCTCTTCCAAGAGCTCTTCTATCTGCTTTATCTTCGCTAATAAAGCATCTCGGTCCTCTTCAAATGTGAATTTGTAGGCCGGGCCTGAACTCAACGACCCTCTGCGCTCTAGCATACGAGCGGATCTCAAGGACTTCCTCATGGCGTCCAGGGTGCCAATCGGAAGACCGCGAGACTCCATCTCATATGACATCTCGTCCACAGAGAGTCTGTTGATGTTAAAAGCCATATTCCAAAAAAAAAATTAAGCTAGGAAGCAACGAAATGCAAAGAAAGGAGTAAGACCCACGTTGTTAAAACTGGAACCTTTGAAAAAAAAACAACAAAAAAAACTCACCACCGATGTAAAAACAAAGCCCACGCAATTGAAAAATGAAAACCAAAAAAACGAAACTGAAAAACCCAAAATTCAAACCCTAGGAAAACGAACCGAAAAACACGTATAAAAAAGGATCACAACAAAATGTGAAAGAGAAGAGAAAAAAAATATGGAAATCCAACAAAATGTCTCTGGTCACACTGCAAACTCGGAAACGATCAATACTCGTAAATCACCCCAAAACGAGAGGGAAAAAAACAGAAAATTACACACCAAAAAAAACAATAAAATCACCCCAAATCACGACAGGAACGAAAATAAATGCACACAAGAAAAATAGATAAAACAAAATCACACCAGCAATAAAAAAAAATGTAAATATTTATATATATATGTTATGTGTATATACGTAAATAAAAGAAATTTATGTATTTTGTATGGAATATATATGTATATATATGTAAGTATGCAATGATTGAAATGAAATATATATGAGAAAATAATTTCTTCAAAATAAATGTCTATGTATATACTATATGTATATCTATATGTATTTAAATGTGCGTATAAAAATATGTTTTATTTTATATTATTATTATTATTTTTTTTTTCCATATATGTGCGTGCACTCGGTAAGCGTATATGTATGTATGTTTCAATATATGAAGGTGAATATATTGAATTGGCACGAAGAAATAAAAAAAACTTCCCACTTGGGGTAGGTTGAAAGAAAGTTCGCACTAACCAAATAGAAAAAAACAAAAGGCACCTACTTGAGACCCTGGTACTTGCCCAGGCTTACGGAATCCTTAACTAGCTTCTGCTACTTAATTCCCACAGGTACTTCTTATTCCCTGATTCCTCAATTGTAACTCCTGTACTTGCTGCACTGCTGCACTTGTTGCACCTGCACTTCAACTGTTGCACTCCTACAAAAAAAAGCACAAAAGTATTACAGTTCTCAAACTAACAACACAACACAAACAAACAACTACTTCCCTAACCACTTAACAGAATTTACCGCGAACCGAATTATTACAAAGAACTCCGCGACAGATTTTACCAAATAAAACAACGAATGAGAAAAAAAAACCACGAGTGAAATAAAATCAAAATAAATAAAAAAAAACCGGCAAACAAAATTTCAAAACAAAGCCCCACGTTGGGCGCCAATTGTTATGATTGATCCCCGGCAACAATCACAGTTGCCCCGAATCAAAAATAACTTTCTGGAATCCGCACTAATTCCAGATGTGGGTTCCCGAAACCTCCAGGTAGCGCATTGATGGCAGCTAGACCTGGGCAACAAAATTACAAGAAAACCGAAGTTGAGCGCCACGTGATTTTTTTTTTTTTATTGGAATCACGAAACCACATCGAAAGAAAGAAAAAAAACCCAAACCGAACGGAAAAACAACGAAATGAAAATCTTCCCCGAAAAGAATCACGACACAAAAAAAGAACAAAAGGCGATGGTTTAAAACGTTATAACGGCTCCGTCGGAGCACGACGATTTATTGAAAAAAAAAGGAATTAACGGAACACTCGTCGCTAGAGTGACCCACTATTTCAGCAGTCCCGAAAGATTAAAAAAAAAACAAACTAACGGGTCGCGTGTCTCGTCTACTTCTCGAGATGGAAACGCACGCGCGGCCCACCGGAGTCTGTATTCTTCAATACAAAAAAACGCTTTTTCTTCTTTTTTTTTTATATTTTTTTTTTACACTGCACTGCACTATACTTAGCTTTTTGAGTTCCTGGCGGTTCTGCCCCCTTTCTGGTACAGTCTCCCTCCTTATCCCGCTACTCCTGTCTATCCTTCGTCTTTTCCTTTCTCCTTTCCTTTTTTTTTCACTATTTTTTTTTTTGTGTTCCCCAAGAACTCGCGCTTAAACTACTCTACTTTTTTTTTTGCTTTGCAAAAAGAAAAAAAAATTGCTTTTCGCAATTCTAATTAAACGAACTCGAAAACTTCTAACAAGACCCTCACAAAATGCTGGTCGTCACAAAAGTGACTTCCAGATCTTTTCCTTTCCACAAGCTCTCGACAGATTCTCACACGCATTCTCACACTCACTCCCACACACATTCATTTGGCTCTAGTGAACCCAACAACGGGGTTTCCAGCTACACGACTAGCAACTTTGCTCTTGTGTGCTCCCGTGTTCAACTAGGCCTCTCACACATTCCAATTGTTTCCAATTGTACACTCTCATTCTAAACTCCTCAGACACTGAGTTCTCTCCCGCTTCCAGTGATAACTGGGAACTCCACTGAGCGAGTTTATGAGAGCTTGTGGATCCTAGCTATGCCTAGCTATTTCCCTAGACACTGGAACTACATTGAAAATTGCGAGAAGCAATGTTTCTCTCATTGCTGATCCCCGGTTAATTTTCCCCCATCGAACTAAACAAAATTGCAAAACAACAAAAAACGCGAAGGAGAAAGAAAGTATGATCGAAGGTCAATGGAGTGTTGGGACGAAGGAGGAAGGTTGTGTGGGTATAATCCTAATCTGATTATACCCCGGTTTAGCCATTCTCTAAACCGCCGCCCCAACCAAAGCTAAGTATATGTGTCTCTGTGATATATTACCCCGGTTCCCTACTTACTCCGGTGGATCGGCGTTCAGATTTGTGGGGAATGGGGGGGCTGACCAATAGCGGGTCATTCCTTACATAATTACGTATTTTATTTTATTTTTGCTTTGTTTTCGTTTCGTTTGTTTGTTTATGTTGTGGGCCCTTCTGCCCGCCTGGTATTCTGTTGTGATTTTTATTTTGATATTATTGTTATTGTTATTGTTTATCGTTGTTGTTATTTTTTTGTTGTTGTTATTGTTTATAGTTGTTGTCATTGTTTATATTTGATGTGGTTTATTGTTTTTGGTTATTGTTATTTTTATTAATGTTTTTATGTTCCCACGTTGGAGGCTGTCTCGTAACTTGGCCGTCCGCCTACAGCCTCTGCTGCTCCCTTGGTGCTCCATCGGTGGGGTGCTGGTTCTAAAGGGGTCGTCGTCCCTTCACCCATCGAACCTGACTTTTACAGCTGGTGCGTCGTTGGGATGTGTTCGATTATGCTGGCTGTCCGCCTACACACCACCGTCGCTCCTCCGTAGCTCCCTCGTTGGGGGTGTAGCTACAAAAGAGATCGTCATCTCTTTCCCCTTTTGCCTTATCTCTGCATCCACATCAATTTCGAGATGTGATGCCGGTAATACTAAAGCCTTTGCTTACATGGCTTTCGTTGGGGTGTAAGTTCCGGGGATCGTCCTCCCCCACCCGTCATCATCGTGTTGGGGTGTCTGGCTTACAAAGACCGTCCGTCCCCACCCGTCGATGACTTTCAGACGTCCTGTCTGATGCTGCCCGTTGCGAGTCTCCCGTCTAGCCTACGGGCTCCGACAACGGTGACCTTGGTGGACCTCCTGTCGCACCCTGGGTTCCTGGTTCGTCGTGAGTCTCCCTACCGTCCTTAGGGCTTCACCGACCAAACCACCTCGTCCTCCTCTGCGAAGATAACCGCCCGTGAACCTATGTGGGTCCTTTCCGAGGTCTGTGGTCGGTGGGCCAATGGCTGATGGGACCATGGCTGCCCTCCACCTCCGCCAGAGCTCGGTCTTCCCACTCAAAGAAAAGAGGGAACGAAGGGAGAAGCACAAGGGAGAGGGTAAACCTTGTTGCGGGAAAATTTACCGCAACAACCTTGTTGTCCTTTCGGGATACTTTGGAGAGTACTCTGCTATCATCTTCTCGACTACGAAGTTTTGGCTCTTGGATGCTTTTAAGCGTTTCTGACAGTTCGGACTCCCCGCAGGAGATCATGTTTGTTCGGAATACTGGGTTATCTGCTTCGGCCTTCTTTCCACAAATGATCGGTTGTCCATCTTCAATAACCAGGCACACTTCTGCCAAAGAGTCTTTACCTATTAAAAAATCATAGGCCAACCAATTATCGGATACAAAATGACATATTAAATTATAGTACTCGCCTGAGATGTCCATGTTGATTTTCGGAGCGCTCAAAGTTTTAGCCGGCTGGCTGCCAAATGCAATGGTGACAACTCCCGGATACTGGATCTCACCGATACCCAACTTCTGTCTGAGACTATATTTGGCTAGCGTAAGATCACTTCCCGTATCAATAAGGGCCTGAAACTCTTGATTGTGCACCTTGACCGAAATAGTGATATCCGGAACCATTAATCGATTGACCGTTACACTCGATGTCGGCTTGTTCTCCGAGCAATCCCTGGCGATGTGGCCGAACTGGTTGCATCTGAAACAACGACTACCTTTCTCCTTGTTGGTGCAACTGTGGGAATTATGAGAAAGAGCACCACAATTCCGGCACCAAAACTGCTGGCCTGCGTCTTCTTTTCCGGGGACATTCTTCGCAGCTGGCCTAAACGAAATGGCGTTCTTGAAACGGGATTGATCAGCTTTCATACGCTCGTAGGACATAAGCTCCGCCTTCAGCTCCTCCAACGTCTTCGCACGGTAAAGACTACTCTTGCTCAAAACATCATCCGGGATACCCGCTATAATGTACGACAAGACATGCACATCCTCTATGGTTCCACCCGCCGCTATCTTCTTCGTCTTATAAAAGTATTCGAAAAAAGATTCATCTTCCCCTTTTGTTGTCTTTTCGAGTATTTTGTGGACGTTCTCGTGTTCCTGCTTGCCGAACTCCTTCACCAAAAACGCATTCAGCGAACTCCAACTATTGATCGCCTTTTCGGACTCTAATGCTAGCTTGGCCGCACCGAATAACAATAACAACCAAATAACGCCTGGAGTACAAAAACTTCTGGATGTCTCCCCATCCGCAAACCGTGGACACACTCTCAAAATTTGAGATTCAAGATTCAACACTTTTCCCATCTTCCCCACTATTTTCTAATGCTTCTTCGACGTCCATAAATTGGAAAGCATTGTGAACGTTTCCAATTTCGACTCTATGAGATGTCATCTTCACTTTGTTAGCTGCTTCTTTGCCACTTTCCTTTAGAAAATTTACTTCACTATCTGAAACTTTGCTTTCTCCTTCTCCACCTCACTTTGTTCTTCACTTTGTTTTTTACTTTGCTTTTTACTTTGTTCTCCACTTTGTTCTTCTGCTTCTCTACCTTTCCGTTTCCACAAATTTCGAACACGCGCGAGTTGTTAGTTTTTTTTATTGTAACGGATCGATAAGCCGTTTCATCTCAGAATTTCTTGTAATTCTTTTACCGTAAAGTTTTCTGAATCACGTCCGATCAGCATGTAGGAAAAAAACGCAACCAAAAAAAACATAGATATACTTTCGATAGTATATAATTTCGACTCTATGAGATGTCATCTTCACTTTGTTAGCTGCTTCTTTGCCACTTTCCTTTAGAAGATGTACTTCACTATCTGAAACTTTGCTTTCTCCTTCTCCACCTCACTTTGTTCTTCACTTTGTTTTTTACTTTGCTTTTTACTTTGTTTTCCACTTTGTTCTTCTGCTTCTCTACCTTTCCGTTTCCACAAATTTCGAACACGCGCGACTAGTTGGTTTTTTTTATTGTAACGGATCGATAAGCCGTTTCGTCTCAGAATTTCTTGTAATTCTTTTACCGTAAGGTTTTCTGAATCACGTCCGATCAGCATGTAGGAAAAATACGCAACCAAAAAAAGCATAGTATACTTTCATCAGCCGACAATTGTGCGAAGTAACGGACCATGCGTACTCTTTCTGCTTATCTTTTCTTCTGTCCTTACTGCAGGATGAGGGAACAATTTTCCCACTTCTGACACCATGTAGAATGTTTATTTAAAAATAAAACGCCCGTTTGAATGGGTTTACACAAAACAAATTTAATGCGCATAATTATTGTGGAAATGCGAAAACTATAGCGAAAAAATGTATAAAAAAAGATCGGTGTCTGCACTTTGCCGGTTGCCACTTCACTCCCTTTTGTTCCCGTTTTGCACACTCTCGGCCGCTGTCGTTATGCAATTCGCCGCATTATCGCCCGTGTTGCCACCCACATACATATGTACGTATCTATTGTATTATGGATGTATAGACTGTGCTTTAGTAAACCAAGATGCTCCCAGCGAGTTTTACTCTGCATATGAGATGTCCACCACTGAAGAGAAACTTAGAGTATCTAAATACAAATGATTTTCTAAGTGAACATTTAATAAAACCGCAGGATTTTTTGATAATAAACAAAATATCTCTGTTTTCTTTTTTTTAAAAACTAAAGTTTATTGGTCTTTCTCCATACTCTGAATTTTGAGGATTCTGAGTCTGAATGAGCGAAGTCTCTGCCAGTTCTGCAGTTAGGCGACTCACTGGAAGCCCTAAATCGATTTCTTTGTTTCGTGCATCCAATTGCAAGTTATATTTTTCCAACTGAAGTATCTTTTTCTTCAGGGAAATAATATCTTCTTCGTCAGATGTTGTTGCCGCCTTCCGTTTGGAGCATGCCATTTTTATTAGTGCATATGGAATTTTTTAAAGAATAAACGCTTTCTCTTACCTTATTTCGCTTTCATTATACTGTTTATTTGTGGATTTAGGTGATGGGACATCTTCTAGTGGTATTGAAGAGGAATCATCAACAATCCCACCCAACACTGACGATTGCTTACCGGTACTACCAATAATGATATTATCCAGATCAGTTAATATGAAGTTCGTACCACCTGCGGAAACAGTTTTCTTCGAATTATGAATTTTTACCATTAATTGTGTAAAAGAAACAATATAAAAACGCTTATTTATGCTCTGTCCAACATAAATTGGCGGTACATGTCTTAGGAGGAAGCATATTCAAAATCAGTAGCGTGCCATATTTTTGCACCCCCATAAAAAGTGTTTACCCGCCAAAGAATTTCCAATTGCGTTTGACATAGATCCAACACGTCTTATTCAGCGCACATCTGAGTTCGCCCTGTGCACTGATGTGCATTCCGAGTTACCAGTATCCGTCTGTATTCTCGTTCAGTTTTTTTTTCCTTGGATTTCTGTTTTAGAGCTTTTGGTTTTAGAGCTTTGAAAAAGGTTTTTGGTGATGAGTGTTATCGTGGAGATCTTGTTTTGATCTTTTGCATTTGTTTTAATGTAAAGAAGATACGTTAAAATGCAGTTTCAAAATTGTAAGCTGTTTTGTATATGGAAAAAGTTTATTTGCGTAGGTTTTCGTAGCGCGCGGTCAGTTTTTTGATGTTACATGTATTTTTCTTAATTTGGATTGTGATATTAATGTGAAGTTAAGTGTTTTTGTGTAAATTGTATTGTAAAGTGTATTTATTATTTTTTTTGAGTTTTGTGCAATTTGTGTTTTTAAGCCGCACCTTTAATCTTACCTCTTGGTGGTGTGGAAAAAAGTAAATTTGTTTTATTTTATAAATTTCATTAACAAAACTAATTATTTAAATGAAAATTTCAATCTAAGGAAAAGGTAACCCTACACACTATTCTTTCAGATTTTTGCTAATTTGAAATGCTTATTACGGAAACCCTGTAAGAGCTTTTGTTGGAATAACACCTTATGGAAAACAAAAGAGTGCGAATGAGAGACAAACATCCCTAACTTCCCTGTAATGCCAATTTACGAGTATGTTGGACAGAGTACAGAGACTATTGGGTTGTACTACATGAAATGTCCGATTTTTACTAAAATAAAAATAGAATCCGTGGGCATCTATGACATTCGTCCAAAGTGATACGAGGTCAAATATTCCTTTTTCGTAGAAGTGCTGACTTTTTGAGGCAATGAAATCTTTAAAGGCTTTTATGACCTCTGCTCGGTTCAGGAAGACCTTCTGCCGGCAAAATGAATCAAAATTGCGAAAGAGATGGTAGTCCGTTGAAGAAATATCAGGGAGAACGGTGGATGCAGACGAATTTCAAATCCCAACTGCAATAGTTTTTGCACCGTTACTTGTGAGGCATGTGGTCTAGCATTGTCATGCAAAGGATCGGACCGTGCCTATTAGACAACCTCAGGTTGCTTTTCAACCAATTTGGCATGCAATATGTCGATTTCGTCACAATATTTGATAGTGTTTATCGTTTCTCCTGATTTAAGAAATGAAAAGTGGATTGGTCCTTTTGATGTCCACCAAATTATCACCATAACCTTTTTTGGGTGAAGATCGGGCTTGGGGGTGTATTTTGGTTTTTCATCTGCATCCAAACACTGCTCATATCTTTTACGATTATCATGCAGTATCAACTTCTCATCACAGGCTCCGGTGCAGAACCTACCCACTTAACGAGTTTTTTACCTTTCCTATGTGTCGACTTATTTTCATTGGGAATACTCCCATGCTTTGTGCAATCTCCCTCACCGCTTTCGTTGGGTCCGCATCCACCGTTGCTCTTAAAATATCGTTGCCAACTAACGTTTTCAGCTTCCCACGGGGTTCATTTTCGAGGCTTAAATCTCTCGAACTTTCCAAACCAACGTCGCATAGTGCGTTCGTTTACCGCTACATCCTCAAATGCTTCTGTTTGGAAATATTACTTGTTAAAATCATAAAATCATCTAATTGTTCGATTTTGTTGCAATTATAATCAGACCTTAAATAATTTGTTCAGAATATTTAGAACACATTTTTAAAGAAATTGTTTAGAAATGTCTAAATCAGTCCACAACAGTGTGCCAAATCGCTTTTCTCTTCCACTTGTATTTCGAACACAGAAGAGATAAGTACTTAATCAAATAAACAATTTATATTTTTTTTCGTCGCCCTATTCTTCGATCTACCCACTCTCACAATCGCCTTTTCAATTCAAGTGCTGGTCCTTCACTTTCGCTGTTGAACAATTTTCAACATATTCTCAAACATATTTTTGGTCCAAATCGAACCGGATTTGAATATTATTATATTTCGTCTTGGATCTGGAATTCATTCCACAAAACATTTTCATCGTTTGCAATTAACGGAATTCACTCTCACTGCATGTTATTGGATTTCTACGACCAGTTCTATTAAGTGATTAATTAAAATAATCTTTGGACTTTGGTGTGTACCCTTTCGTTTCGGTTTCGTGGATAATTTCATTGGTACTCACGTGTTACTTTATTAGATGGTCGCATGAACTATTTATTGAAATATTATTGATTTTATTTGAGAACATCATTTCATTTTCTTAGTTATCTTATGAACAATTCGCACGTGTGTTTATAAATTTGAGAATACCTACGAACATACATAAGTTCACAATACGAGCTTTCCTGCCTTTTTCGCGTTTATATCGTGGTTGATAGACATTCTTAAAATACCATTAAAATGAGCAAAAATCTCAGTCTTTCAGTTTTATGTTCGATTCGCGGTAATTTAAAAGGCTCGCTAACCAAGTTGGAGATCTTTACGGGAAAACTCAGTGAAATTGTAACCTTAGACGCTTCAGAAGTAAGACTAGAGAAACTTGAAGACTTGTGGTGTAAATTTGATGCTTCACAAAGCCAAATGTATGCCCTAGCAGAGGATGAAGGTTACTCTGACCCTGAACCTGACTTCGGAGAGTTCAAGTCGAAATATCTCGTTATAAAATCGGTCTTACTTTTTCCTATTCGGGGGAAAAAAAAAACAGAACCGACCCCTGTCCAAGTGAACCCCTCGCATAGTACCCCAATTGCTATACAGACTCAGTCGAACACATCTAATTTAGAAGCAGTCAACACATTGCAAAACCAACAAACTCCTCCACAGCAACAGTCGGACACAACACACTTCATCGAAAACTTTCCAAAATTCCATATTGAACTTTTCTCGGGAAATTATAGTGAGTGGCCATCATTTAGGGACATATTTGAGAGTTCAGTTCATAACAAACAAAACAACAACAATTTTATTTTCTTCGCTCGTCCCTTCGGGGTGATGCCCTGAACTTGCTAAGCCATATCCCATTGTCATATGCCACATATGAACAGGCATGGGAAAGACTAGAAAAAAAGATACTATAGGCCACGGTACATTATAAACAGTCTCGTGAAAATGTGAAACTTCCTTCACTTCAGAGTTCTAACGTAGGAACTCTTCGCAAAATATCTGACTGCGCTGATGAGATTGTACGTGGTTTCAGCTTTTTAAATTCTTTCGAAAGGGATTCGTGGATGATTTACGCTCTTGTTAGCAAATTGGATCCAGATACTCAGCAAGCTTGGTCAGCACATAGTATAGATTACGAATACCCCACTATACAGCAAGTTTTAACCTTTCTCGAAGGACGCTGTGAGGCTCTGGAATCGTGTAGAACAAATACTCGAGAGTCTATTAAGAAACCGCCCGTTTTGAAAAGTATGCATGTCTCATCGTCAAACCAGTGCCCAATTTGTAGCGCGCCACACTTGCTTTCGCAATGTACACAATTCGTCGCAATGGATATAGGAAACAGGACAGAGTTGGTTAAGTCCAAGCAACTTTGTTTTGATTGTTTACGTAGTGGTCACAACCCAGCTCGTTGTCAGTCAAAATCCTTGTAATTGTCGGCACCATTCTCTCGTGCATCCCTGCATAGTAAGCTGGGAGAAAACAAATCAATCGACTATATCTAATACACATTCATCTTCATCGCGATTGACTTCACATCCTACTCATCACGTCACTAATCATACCATCAATGTCACACAGTGTCTGCGGCAAACTTTACTGTCCGCAGCCATTGGTAAAGTTATCGATAATCAGGGAAATTATCAGCTTGTTCGCCTTTTAACAGACTCAGGATCTCAGGTTTCCTTCGTCATGGAATCTTGTATTCAAAGACTTGGCCTTAGACGAACCAACGCCCACATCCCAATAAGTGGCATTGGAGCAACATGTGCTGGGACATCTAGAGGTTTAGCTTCAATGGTTATTTATTCTCTATTTGATGCTGCAATTATCTCTGTAGATACTGTAGATACGCGTGGAGGAAACCATTCAGTCCCATCACTCAATTCTTGATATCGATTCAACTTTGCAGGCTTTTTGGACAATTGAGGGAGTCGATCCAGAATCAATTCTTTCAAAGGAAGATAAGTTAATTGAAGAACATTTTAATAAAACTATAACAACACTCGTCTTTCGGCAATGGAAGGGAAATTTTCTAGAAATCCTGCTCTCGCTCAGTCTTACGCAAAATTTTTGGAAGAATATTTGTTATTAGGCCACATGCGTAAGATACCAACTTCGGAGATTTCAAAACCTAATGTTTTCTACCTACCACACCACGCAGTACTTAAGCCGGACAGCGCGTCAACGAATGTATTCGATGGTTCGTTTCAGGACACGTGCGGAAATTCTCTAAATGACTCGTTATTGATCGGTCCGCCTATCCAGCGAAACCTATTCTCTGTCTGTCTAAGATTTCGTCGTTACAAATATGTGTTTACCGCAGACATAATAAAAATGATTCGTCAGATATGGGTACCAGATGAAGATACTGATTACCAATGGATCATCTGGCGAAAATCGGAATCAGATCCTATTGAACATTATCGGTTATGTACGGTCACTTATGGAACCTCGTGCGCCCCATATCTTTCCGTACGCGTTTTAAAACAGTTGGCACGTGATTATCAGAAAGAATATCCTATCGCCGCAGAGATACTCTTGCACGATTTTAACGTTGACGACGTTGTATCAGGTGGAGACACTCTCATTGATGCAATATTATTATAAATATAATAATATATATATTATGTTAAAGAAACAGTGCTTCATCGAGCTCCTTTCCAAAGGTGGCTTAAAACTCAGCAAGTGGCAGAGTAATTGCAATGAACTTCTGCAAGACCAAGGTGAACTCATTCAAAATAAAATCATTTCTTTAGACAGTGAGGCAGATTCTTTTGTGAAGGTACTCGGTTTGCATTGGAGCCCTAATATCGATTGTTTTGCGTTTCGCTTAAATTTAACAACCAACGGACCTGTAAATAAACGCCAAATTCTTCGTGAAGTTGCTCGAGTTTTTGATCCCCTCGGTTTTCTCCCTCTCTCTGTCGTGCAATTGAAGATTATCCTGCAAGAATTGTGGTTTCGAAAACTCAACTGGGACGACCCTCTCCCAGAATTTATCGTCACAAGATGGTTAAAACATTGTCGAGAACTTCCTGAGCTTACAAAAATCACCATACCTCGATGCAAAGGTATTGCGGATGCATCATTTTAATTGCACGGTTTCTCAGATGCCTCGGCTTCCGCTTACGCTGCCGTCATATATTCGCGTCATACCTTAGCCAACGGATCAATCCAAACCAATATCACCGCAGCTAAAAATTGCGTTGCACCAATTTAACAGCTGAGCATTCCACGCCTGGAATTGTGTGGGGCACTATTGCTTGCCAGATTACTCGTCCTACAAAAGTCTTTAAACACAACATTTTCAAATGTCTACTTGCTTGGTGCGACTCACAGGTTGTTCTCTCTTGGCTCTCGTCTCCCTCTCGTCGGTGGGATATCTTTGTAGGAAATAGGACTTCTGAAATTCTGAATACCATTCCCCGAAACAGATGGTTCCACATCAGGTCTGAACAGAACCCAGCAGACTGTGCTTCTCGGGATATTACTTCATCGGATCTAGTTCAGCACCCAATTTGGTGGACTGGTCGCAATTGGTTAAGGAAAGCTTGAAACCATTGGCCTATAGAAAATCACTTTCAAGAACATCCAGATTGTAGACAGGAAGAGAAAAAGGTATACCAGCGGTCGTGTTTAATCGTAAATGTGGATCATCCATTCCAAATTCTATTACTCCGTGTTTCCTCATGGATTCGCCTGGTGCGAATCGTCGCTTTTGTCTACCAGTTTTATCGCAAGGGCTCGTAAAATATCTAGTGAAACTTCCCATCAACTTCGAGCTCCAGAGATTTATAATGCTAAAAGTAACCTGATCCAATGGCTGCAACATATTTGCTTTCAAGAAGACATTTCGTATTACCAGAAGCATGGTCATTTCGGTAAGAGCCCCAAATCGCTAGTCTATCCCCCTTTTTAGATGATCAACGGCTATTACGCGTTGGTGGAAGGATCGAAGAAGCAAACGTCTCGTTTAACGTTAAGCATCCAATCATTCTACCAAAGGGACACCCCATCACGAAACTCATTGCCATCGACTACCATCAACGCATGCTACATACTAATGTATCAGCATTATTCGTTTTGATCCGTCAAGAGTTTTGGATCATTGGCTGCAGAAACTTACTTCCAAAGATAACGCATGATTGCATCAAGTGCTTTCGGCAGAGGAAAGCTACATCAACACAAATCATGGGAAATCTTCCAGCGCAGCGGATACAAGCAAGTGTGTCTTGTCTCAAAAGCAATACACTTACAGCTAGTAAGTGATCTTACTACGGAAGCATTCCTCGCAGCTCTTCCATTTCTTTCGCCGTTTCATCACACGCCGAGGAAAGCCATCGCACATATACCCGACAATGGTACAAATTTTCGGGGGTCTGCCAAACAGTTGTCAGAAATACATAAAATTACAGTGTCTAATCATCACAATGCATTAGAAGCGGAATCCCGCCACCTGGCACTTCATTCCTCCTTCAGCACCATATTTCGGTGGCTTATGGGAAGCGGGGGTGAAGTCAGTTAAGCAACATCTCAAACGTGTCGTTGGTTCTGATGTTCTTACATTCGAACAATTATACACTCTTCTTACCCAAATCGAAGCCCTTTTAAATTGTCGTCCTCTGTATCAAGCTTCTGATAATGACCTAGATCCACTAACTCCAGCTCATATTATTATAGGTGAATCCTACTCAGCTGTTCCGGAACCATCGCTTGAAATCGCCCATAATCGTCTATCTTCTTGGAAATCACTGCAATCAAAAATACAAGGCTACTGGAGTCGATGGAGCATGGAATATTTAACTTCGCTACAACAACGTCCTCGATGGTCGCACCCACAACGCAATCTTCAAGTTAATGATTTGGTGGTTATCAAAGAAGCAAATATGCCACCTGGAAAATGGGCTATGGGACGAGTTCTCAACATCCATCCTTGAAAAGACGGACATGTCAGAGTCGTTACCTTACGCACAGCTAATGGGAGCCTCGTTCGACCAATACATAAATTGGCAGTACTTCCTACAAACTGAAACTATGTTTCAGAGGCGGCGGAATGTTTGGAAATATTTTTTGTTAAAATCATAAAAAAATTGTTTATCTAATTGTTCGATTTTGTTGCTATTATAATCAGACCTTAAATAATTTGTTGAGAATATTTAGTACACATTTGTAAAGAAATTGTTTAGAATTGTCTAAATCAGTCCACAACAGTGTGCAAGATCAATTTTCTCTTCCACTTGGATTTTGAACACAGAAGAGATAAGTACCTAATCAAATAAACAATAATTTATATTTTTTTCGTCGCCTTATTCTTTGATATACCTACTCTCACAATCGCCTTTATAATTGAAGTGCTGGTCCTTCACTTTCGCTGTTGAACAATTTTTAACAAATTCTCAAACAAAATGAATGGTCGCATTTTCGAGCATTTGTTGAAATAGTATCGGGAAATAAACGCCGTAATTCAATGAAGAATTCAATGATTCAACAGTGGGAGGCAAGGGGACCCATTCTAATTAATCACCCCAAAGGAAACAAAATACTGCTACGTCCACGTCGTTGTTTCTGGGTTATACTAAACGTAGTATGTTAAAACAAATGACAAGCCTATGAGCAATACGACTAAGCAATGAAAATCAGGAATTATCATTTGAAAAATCAAAAGTGACCTTCGTTTGACCTTGAAAATGGGTCTCAAGGTCAAACTCGTGGTCACCATCTTAAGTCTCCTTCAGAACCTTGTGACTTTTGTCTGAAACAATTTTCGCGATATCGCGTATTTTTCGAGTAATTTGGATGTCTCAAGTTAAAACATTCACCCTGTACTTGTATATAGTACAAGGTGGCGCAAAATTAATCACCCAATTTTGTTTTTGAATTACCTACTTATAAAAAAAAAGTGATTTTGAGTGATGGAAATCTTTATTTGGACCTTTACAATTTTTTCTGTCGAGTGGAAAAGATGATATCCGCCAAGTGGCTGCCGCCAGTGTTGACACACATTTGTGCCCATTTTAGCGTATTTTCCATGACTTTCCGCAAGATTTCCGGTAATAACTGTTCGCATTCCTGTCGAATGTTCCCCCTAGGGGCTACGATTGTCTGAGGCTTGTTGTCATAAGCCTGCGACTTCAAGTAGCCCAAAGAAAGAAGTCTGGGATGGTAAAATTGGGAGATCTTGCTGGCCATGCCAAAACGGGAGATTACGCGACCGGGAAACGCTTCCTTCACAATATCCAATGTAGCTCGCACTCTGTGTGCGATTGCACCGTCTTGTTGAAACCACATGTTCACCAAGCCCCACTCATTCAATTCCGGCAGTATGAATTCGTTTGTCATGGCCCTGAAGCGTTCGCCAACGCGTATTGAAGTGTGCAAAAATACGGCCCAATCACATCTCCCGCGTGAACGCCGCACCACACAGTGGCTTGGAGTGGGTGTAATGGCTCTTCGTGCAGCCAACAACGCGGATTTTCAGTGCCCCAGAAACGAAGATTTTACTTTTTGACGTAACCGCTTAGTTGGAAATGTGCCTCATCGCTCATAATGATTTCCGACACAAAATCTTTCCATTCGTTGTTGATATTGAGGATGGGTTGACAGCGGAGTATAGCGTTCCATGGCTTGTCTGTATTTATCCTGCAGCTGTCTAGTTCACAAATGTCAAAGTTATAGCATCTTCCGATAGGATGATTAATTTTGCGGCACCTTGTATACATATATATATTTATAAAACATATCAAAAATAGATACACAAGTGGCACGTTAAGAAATATTTATATAACAATGTTATTGTATCTGACAATAGTATATGCATACTCGTACATTAGTGTATAAGTAAATTAAACGTTAACAAGGTTATGGATAAGGACAACTCAACAGCTATTAATTTTGAGTTTTTAAATTGTGTCAGAAATAAGATCGATGTTGGCCTTATCATGTAACGTTAAGGAAGTTTAAGTAATTTTTTTTTGTTTATAATTTGCGCGCTTGCAAGGGATTATGTACCCTTAAAATGTTTACACATAGCTTGGGCGAAGGAAGTTTAGGGACGGAGAAAACAGAGGTGTACTCTGAGGAGCACTGGTGGTGAAAATAGTGGTAGAACAGGGTGAGACAGGAGACATTGCGTCGGTGATCTAGGGTGTCAATCGACTGTGTAGTATTAGCATCACCTAGTAGTTTTATCGCACGGTTTTGAATTTTATCTAGTAGGCGCAAAGAAGTCTTGGGAGAACCTGACCAGATGTAAGCATTGTACTCCAATTTTGGACGGATGAAAGCCTTATATATTGAAGCCAGATCAGAGGGGGTGAAATATTTCTTAAGTCGCTTAAGGAAACCTAGACATTTCGCACCATTTTTGGGGACTTGGAATATGTGGTTATTCCAACGTAAGTTTTCATTGACACATATACCAAGAATGGAAAGTTTTCGGTTTCAACGATGCAAGTGCCATTCATGGACTACCACTCTGTTGGTAGTTCCCCAATTGGTTATGATGTTTATATCGGTATTTACTGAGCTTAACACACGCTGCCGTTCCCGTTCTACAGCCGAAGAGCAGGGACGTGAGTCCGTGAACGAATATGAAAAGCAGGGAGTACTGTTGTCAGCAAAGGAGTAATTCGTACTAGAAGTAGCAAACAAGAGATCATTGATGAAAATTAAAAAGAGTGTCGTAGACAGAACGGAGCCCTGGGACACACCAGCACTTATTTTGTGAATATCAGACTTGAAACCATCCAAGACAACTTGAATTCAACGTTCCACTAATTTCTAATCCATTGAAGAAGAGAGAGGACGAATTTTCGACAAAAGAGCCCGACACCAAACTATGTCAAATGCCTTAGAATTATAAAGTGCAACCATCTTGCTTTCGCCAGATGTTTCCACTTTTCGGTGAGACATGCCATCAAATCACCAGTGGACCTGTTGCTTCGAAAACCGTACTGCCGGTCATTAAGAAGTGTTCGTGTTTCGAGATATTCTTCGAGAAGAAGATTCACCTTTTTTATGTTCGAGCAGGACAAATGCTGTTTTCCATCTGCCCGGAAAGAGTCCTAAAGAGTAGGATTGATGGAAAAGCTTACGCAGTGGTTTTGGCAGCGTGGAAGAACACCTCTTCAGAAGAAGGGGTGATATACCATCTGGACCAGCGTGTTTGTGGGCGTTAAGTTCTTTAAGTACTCTTAATACTACACGAGTGCGAAAATGGATTCGTCCCATTGAAGATTCGACGCACTCATGTGTTGGCGGAGACAAAGCACAATTTGGAAGAGTTGAGCTGACCGCAAAGTGTGCAGGAAGCAGATTGGCTCTGTCCAAAGAACTAACAGCTGGAATGTCATTGTAAATGAGCGTTGGAATGGAGGATGTGGCAGAATTTCTAATGTTTATGACGAACAACCAACAATTTTTACTACCATTGGGACATTGTAGTATTTTTTGACTCAGTTTTTGGTCGCTCTACTCATTCCTGGCTCGTGTGTATTTTTTCCGGTTTTTCTCTGTGGGGTTGGTCTTATTGGACCGAAAAAACATTTCTCTTACCCTGACAGCCTCTTTACAGCACGAGTCGTACCACTCCTTTTCCTTTGGTCTGCTATTCCTTATCTGGTGAGGGATAAAGGATCTCATTGCAAAGAGAATAGTGTGATCATATCAGCAGCGGCATTCACGTCGTTATCAAGGAAATATAACAACCAGTTAAAATTCTTTAAGTCATTAAGTACGCTCCGATCGGCTTTCTCGTATTGCCATACTGTTCTTTTGGGAATTTTTTTTCTAACTGTGTGGTCAATGTATGAGTATTTAGCTAATATGACACAATGCTCCGACGAGTCTAGAGGAGAGAGTACATCAACAGTGTTCCTATCGGGGTGGGAGATTAGAAACAAGTCCAGGGTGTTGGCGGTATGACTTTCAACGTCTGGGATTCGCGTGGGCTCGCTTAAAAGTTGGGTCAACTTGTTCTCCGCAGCGAAGATCTTAACACACCGTCCTTCGGGTGCTGTCTGTCCATAATGTTGAAGCCACGCAGAATTTTGTATACTGAAATCGCCCGTAATAACGATTTCAGTATGGGGATAGAGGGACACACATTTTTTTGTATGCAGTCGGACAGCGGATCAAAGCATCAAACTCATTAAAAGTAGAGTTGCTGTCCAGTTTGGAGCTTCTGTAACTAAAGCAGTAATAAATAACTTGCTTACGGAGATGGAATTTTAACCACATGAAATTGAATTCCGGATTAGAATAAGGACTACATTCTGGTGGAGTTTGGTAAGCTACATCACTACGCACGCATTTGGCGAGACCGCGGTGAGAAAGGGATAATGGCACTAGTTCGTAGCTTCAGATCAGAGTGATCTGATAGGTGTGTTTGTATTTGTCATTGCAGACGGCGGCGATTGAAATATCGTGCGTACTCGACGGAGGTCAACTCGGTTCTAAGTTTGAGCTTCAGAAGATTGTTTTGTGTTATTTGAAGCGTTTTTATGTGGGTCTTGTTACCCCAGTTACAGGACCACCATATAACATAAAAGACTGAAAGATTACCTTAAATATTTTTAATTTGTTTGCATCGTTAAGTTAAGATTTTCTGTTAATTAGCGGGTACATAATTCAAATTGTTTGATTAATTTTACTAACGGTGTTGAGGATCTGTTTATTACAAAGAGTTGTTTATTCAGCGTTATTCCTAGGTTTTTATGCTATCTTCCAATTAATTATAATGCCATTTAATGTTAAACTGTTGCTTGGTAAAAACCAGGCCCTTCTTTCTTCGTAAAAAAGATTGCTTTAGTCTTTGAAGCATTAGAATTAAATCAAAATTGTACAAATTGTGCAGAAGCCCCGAGTGCCAGATAGAGTCAAATGCTGTTTCGATAACAACACTAATCCTGTTGATTTATTCGATCTTTTACCTTGATTGATATGCTGAGTTATTCTATGAATCTGTTGTGTAGTACTGTGATGATCTCTAAAACCAAATTGTTGTAGTGGTTGAATTCTTCTTGCATCTGGATGTTTCTGGATTTTATTTTTTAAGAGTTTTTCAAAAATTTTACCTATAGAACTGAGTAGGCTGGTATATAACTTGAGAAATTGTTTGCCGGCTTACCTGGCTTCAGAACAGGAATAAGTTTTGCTTTTTTCCATTTTGTAGGAAAATGTTACAATTTAATACTTTAATTGAAAATAAAAAGTATATATTTATTTCCAATTTTGGACAATTGCTTAAGACAAATGTTTTTGATGTTGTCAAGACCAGCTGATGTTCGGGTTTTGAGAGTCGTGAGATGTTTTCCTTCAATTCATCATAGGTTGCATAGTTAGCGTCTGCGATTTGTACTGTTAGAGATCTTAAGGTATTGTATTACTGACTACAAAATTTGTTTCTTTTCACCCATAGAATAAGAAACTAAATGGTTTAATGGTTCTATGGTTCAATGGTTCAAAGTATCAGCTTTTTCACCATTTGTAAAATTGGGCAGGTTATCAAATGGAAGGATAGCTGTAGACTTTTTCCTCATTATTTTTGCCACTTTCCAAAATGTGTTCTTTTTTCCCAAAAGGGCTTACTACATTATTCAAGGTCCTGTAGTTTCTTATTCCAAGTCATGTTTCGAAATTTTTCCATTTCTATTTGGATAAGATTGTTGTAGAAATTAACATGATGCCTGAATATACACGGGTGTATTCTCTGCCAGTTCCTCGTATAAAGATTCCTAGTTTTTATTAAATTAATGATGGAATAGGGAAGCTCTGTATTGATTGTGCGGATGGCTGGCCTTTTGGGTACTGATCGATTTATAGAACATTCAATTGTTTCGAAAAAAACGCTGGGAAGGTGTTGTTATCGAGTCCATAATTTTGTCGCGATTAAATAGACGTGCTGTAATTTCCTCTTTAAATCTACTCCAAATAGGATTCTTCATATCTTACTTACTTAATTTAGCCGGCACTACAGTCCGGGGTGGACCTGGGCCTCAATCAACAAGCGTTTTCAGCAAGCTAGATCTGTTGCTAGTTTTGCACTATTATTTCAAGTATGAAACTAAAGAAATCGCATGGCAGCGCAACGCCTTGTCTAAATCCTTTTTTGACGTCAAAGGTCTCAGTGAGATCGTTACCGACATTGATGGAGCAGCGTGCATTCTCCATCGTCATCCTGCCCAGACGGACGAGTTTGGCAGGGATGCCAAAACTAGAGATTGCTCTGTATAGCTCGTCTCTATAGAGACGATAAATAGATGGTGTATATCGATCTGAAGCTCATGAGTTTTCTCCAATATCTGCCGTACTGTGAACATATGGTCGAAGGTGTACTTTCATGGCCCAAAGCCACACTGATATGGACCTACAGGTTGTTGACGAACGGCTTGAGGCGTTCACACAATCTTGTATGCGATGTTAAGAAAACTGATGCCAATAAAGTAGGTGCAATTTAGAGGTTCTCCTTTCTACAGGATCGGACAAATAATGCTGAGGTTCCATTCATTTGGCATACTTTCGTCCAACCCTACAGTCCGTTAAACAGTCTGCAGAAATGATCTTTCCAAATCTTTAGTATCGACTGCGACTCTAAACCGATGTTCCCTTGTTCATCTTTATAGGCTTCGGTTCGAGGCTTGTGTCCGTGGCATGTTTTGATAGAACTTCCGAATCTCATTCCTGGAGTAGCATCTCTCAAATCCCTCGACCGTGCGCCTCCCATACTCTTTTTTTTTCTCCTGAGTATCCGGTGTTCGTCTCCCTCGTCTAATCATAGAACTCGTGAGCAGGTCTAGTCCTCCTATACACCGCCGCTTTGTATACATCTTGATTAGCTGCATGTACTTGCCGGCATTCGTCATGGCTTTCGTTTTTGGCGGCGTCTGTGATAGACTTCTTTAGAAGCTAAGATAGACTCGATCGGGAAAGGATTTGGCGATGTCTTGCGATTGTAGCCGTCTGACGTCGAAATTCCTTACTTAGCTTGTCTTGGCATTGTTCGAGATAACCGCAACCTTACCTTGGCTGCCTTTGTCGTTTATAACAGTCACCCTAGTAGATGTGGCAGTTTTTCATCCTCTTTTTGTCCGGCACTTCCCGTCGCATTTCTTGGATGGCAGTAATGTCTATTTTGCATCAGCCTAGGGTCTCCGCTATCCCACGTGCATATCCGAAGTTCGTTGTCCTTTGTTAATTTTGGATAAGCGAAGGAGGTTGAAATTAATATCCGCCAAATTATTGAATAATTTGCAACATATTGATGAGCTTTGGATATTTTATTTCTAAGTAGAGAAATACATGAGAAAAATATACTCGTACGTATATACTCGTAATAAATTTACTTACCGCAGTTTGCACTTCTCCTTTCGCTTCCAAGATCAGAATGATCTCGAAAAGATTATGTTGAAACGTAGGGGAGTACAAACTGCGGCGAGAGTGTGACAGCTAGTCATTTATCAGTTCGGCTTCTGTAAAGTAGGTGGCGTAGCGGCGAATGAATTCTGTTCGTTTTAAAATTTGTGGCATAAAGCGTTCTTTAACATCCTTAAATCGATTACATGGGTTGTCAACAGTAGAATCGTCCGTATCCGAGGCTTGTTACCCCGGCGCCGCAACACCTAACCTGGAGGGCCATAAGAAATGTTAATTTACCAGGCTGTTTAAGTTCATAAAAATTTGGAAGTGTTTATTGTTTACCAATGCTACTCGTACGTTTCTGTAAGATTTTTGTCTGTGAAATTGTATTAATGTCATCAGGGTGACCGTGTTCTGGGTTGGTAGATGAGGTGGATGCCCCTTTAACTACAAGAAATTTTAAATATTTTCTGAAGGGAGAGGATATATGTATGTACAGAAGTGATTGACCATGTTTGTTAATGTCTAAGTATATTGGAGATCTGAGGCTAGAAGAAGAAAATTTGCTTCACATTTGAATTTAGCAAATTATTGAGAATGAGTTCATTTGGAATAAAGTAGTATTGGTTCAACTGTAATTAGTATTTTGGGCATTGCTAGACTTTGTAGGTTACTGTTTGGAAGGGTTGTTATAATAGACATAATTAAACTTCGTAGGATTATGTATAGAAGGGTTGTTATAATGGGCATTTCTAAACTCTGTGGGAACCTGTGCGGAAGGGTTGCTGTGATCTTCTTAGATCTCTGTTTTCTTCTATAACGAGTGTAGTTAGCCAACCATTATATCGCTACCGCTTCTCCATTTCGCTCATCAAAAGCCCAGGTCAATGACCGCCCCTGACAATCAAAAGCGATCAGCCTTATCAAATTTCCCCTAAATTGGCATGACCTACTTAGTTCATTCTCCTTTCCACTTTCTTTCTTTTAAATATCCCCTTTCTGTAATCTTCATTTTTAAACCTTCCTTGTTGTCTATCTCCTTTCATTTGTGTCGTTACCTCCCACTCTGCATTTTTTTCACTCAAAAGGGGGTTCCTGCCCAAATCTAATCCTTCCATCTTTTTCCTAAACAAGTATATTTTCTTGCTCCCACATGATTGAGACCTTCATCCTCCTTTTCTAAATTCTTAATTTCATCTCATCTTTCTCTCCGAAGGTTTGAAAGCAAAAGGCAATTCTATCAGGTTCAGCATGGACACAGGGTTCAGAGGGAGTCTACAAAGTGGAATGGAGGGATATAAAAACAGGGGGACAACAGATCATAAACGTTAGATAGGTGCCGTGAACAAATTCTATTTGAATTAAAGCCATAACGGCGTTAATTCTCATTTAGCTATTAGTTATTTATTATTATTTCATTTATTTCTGGACTGTACATTAAGAATTACATTCTCATTATTTATACTTCTTCATATAAATTTAACATTAAGGTATCTAGGTTACATAGTTTCAATAAACAGAAAAAGAGAAAATATATTTTTACTTTAATGTGAGTCGGCAAAAATTACTATAAATCAAAAATGTGGTTGTTACGATTACTCTTTACAAAAGAAACAAGCAAAATTTTTAAAAATAAAAAGCGAACTAGATTGGCGTATGTATATTGGTATGGAATTCCAAAGTCTTATAGCATGAACAAAAAATAAACGTTGACTATTTAAAAAGTTAAGAAAAGGAACATTGATATTTTGGGTACGATTTGGATGAGCCAAACTTAGTTTCCCGAAGAGATATGTCGGTTGTTTAGTTTTTCAATTTATACAGAAATGTGCAGTTTAGTATATTTATTTAGTATGTTATATGTTGTCTTAGGGTACATCCGGTAAGCGTAAGGGAAAATCTCGAAATGTGGTCATATTTACGGAGACCATATATGTAGCGAATCGGCGAATTAAATGCTAGTTCTAGTTTTCTAAAGGACATTGCATCCACATTACTATAAACTACTGAGCTGTAGTTTATAATGGGCATAAACAGAGCTCTTACGAGTTTAAGCTTTGTTAAGATCGGGACAAAGGGGGATGAGATATAAAGTTGGCGTAGACCACCATATATTCTTTTGATAACATAATTGATATGGCGTTCACAGGAAAGTTTGCAGTTGATATATATTCCTAAGTTCTTCACCTCATTTTCATATGGAATAAATTGTCCCATTAAATGCATTTGCGGCAAGCAACTGGAATGAATCCTGTCATTACAGATAATAATTGCTTTAGATTTAGCAGGGTTTAAGAACAGTTTATTGAGAACAGACCAATTATAAATTCGTTCCCAGTCCTCATTAAGTCTAGCTATACAGTCATTAATTAAGCCAATCGGTCTAGACAGATATACCTGAGTATCGTCTGCATATAAATGTACCGATGCATCAAGTCAGACCTTAAGCATGTCGTTTATAAACAATGAGGACAAGAGTGGTCCTAAAATAAATCCTTGTGGGACACCTGAATGCACGGCTAGAAAATTTGAACTTCCCTGGCTAGTTTGTACTCGTTGAAATCTGCCAGTTAAATAATTAAATATAAGAGATGCAGCGTTATTACCAAAACTGAATCAAGCTTCTCAATCAAGAGTTGATGGTTTACACAGTCAAAGGCTTTAGAAAAGTCCAATAAGCACAGAATAGATACATTATTCTTATCATACGCTCTTCTTAAATCATCTAGAATTTTTATTACAGCTGTGGTTTTCTCTAAAGCCTGATTGAAACGGAGATAACATTTTATTTGAACTTATGTTCTCATTGATTTGATTTTTTTAATAAAATCTCAAAAATTTTTGATAGGCAAGGTAAAATACTAATAGGCCTTGAATCTTCTGGCCGGTTCCTCGTAGTATTTTTTGGCACTGGCACAACTTTAGCATATTTCCAAGCTGAAGGAAACTCAGATCTCATGATACATGAGCGCGGAAGAGGATAATATATCCAATATAGAAATACAATCCACAATCTACTACTACCGCGTTTGATTTGATTTTGGATAAGACTTTAGCCACATCACTCTCTAACACACAGTTAAACTCAAAATAATTAAAATTATCATGACTGTTTACAGTAAGGTCAGTGTTGCTGTTATTAGCTGTAACTGAACTATCCAATGTTCTAAGAAAAAATCTGTTTAAGTGGTTCGGATCTAAATCGCATCCCACTGACGTCTTTTCAACAATTCCGAAGGATCGGAGGTTCTTCCAGAGAGTAGAGCTAGGCTGGGTAGTATTAAACTTAGAGGAGTAAAATGCTGCTTTTCTTACCTCGGCCGTAGCTCTATTTCTTTGAAATTTGAAGATATTCCAATTATTTCTACTACGATTTTGCCGCCAACGAGAATACGATCTATCCCTATTTAAAATTAGTCTTTTAATGTTTTCAGAGAACCAGGGTAGATGACTTTCTTAACTTTAATTGGTACATGTTTCTCGAAAAGTGACTGGACAAATGATTGAAAAGTATTTACTTTATCACGACTGAAGAAGTTTCCCAACAAAGATGCCAAGTCAAATCGAGCTCATTAATTTTACGAAAATCACGGAAGGTAAGTGAGAATTAAGGCCATAATCCAGTTATGGCTTTATTTCACTTTCGAATGCGAACTAAAGCCATTGGGCGTTAGTTCATTTCAGAAAGTGGCCTTAGTTCTCAATTGGATGTACAAACAAAATAAGAACTATTTGGCTTTATATCGATATGCAAAAGGAAGGTTGTTTAGGCGGGAGAGTATTTGGGTTTTGTGTAATTGGTCATTGGTAATAATTTTGTGGGGGTCTGTATTGTTGTTGAATATACGGTAGTCTCCGATAATTTATTTGCTGTTGAGGTCTTAATGACTGTTGAACGATTGGTGGTATCAGGTTTGGTTGACCTGAAATTTAGGAATTGAGCCTATTATTAGGGTTTTCAAAGATCTTATTGTAGAACCCAGTCTTCTTCAAAATATATTAGGACGTATTTCGTTATACAGTTTTCCCCTTGGGGTCCCTGTTGTGTATTTGAATATGGGTCCTTATTGCGGAAAGGATTTCGATGACCTCGCTATAAAATTACTCTGTTGTTTTACTTCTCTGCTGAAGGTTATGAAGGTCTTTAATAAGCGCAGTTTCATTACGCTCAGCTTTAATTTGGGACCACTCCAATGGCGTTCCGTACATGAACCTCGTTGGCGGGTCCTTCAATTCTATTACGAATAACTGATAATAGACGTTTGCCATAGGCATTATTAATTATAGATGTGACTAATAAGATAATTTCTTCTACGTTTGGTATGAAATCATAGAGGAGTCGTGGATTGCCTTCATATTTCAGCAGATCCTAAATAGCATCTGGTATTCGGAAATAAATAAAATGGTCATTTGGACTGGAGTTATTAGAGGGATTTGATGTAGTACAAGTCGCCAATTCAGAATTATTATTTATATTAGACAGTTGTATTTCACTATTAATTTCAATATTACCTGGAACTCACCTGGAACTGAAAAGCTGAAAATCAACCAAATTGAATGTTGTTCTTGTTGCTTGTATTTGTTGTTGCTATTATTTCGGAAACTACCACCAAGTGCTGGTTTTTGAACCGTTGCTAACATTCACGACAACTTAAGAATTTTAAATGATCATAGAATCCTACACGATCATAGAATATCGAGCTGAATATTTACTTTTCTCCGAATGACTACTACAGCTTTGTCTTAAATGAATCAGTTTTGTTACAATTCGAGAACGCAGATACTACAATGTAGTATCTCATTTCGTAACTCGCGCAAAAATGCAATCTATGTTATCTGTAGCCAAATGAAACTAGGGATTTACTAATGCCGGATTTGTGTTTCTAACAACATAAGCAGGGTAGGTGTCATGTAATTTGGAACGACGAGAAATGTTAAGCTACTCGTATATTCGAAATCGGTGACATGTAACATTGTCGTCAGCCTAAATTCAATCGACTTGTTAGAAAGGTTTTTTTTTTATTTATCTACAATAGCTTGAAAACTTTTGCAGGTTTGAGACTTTGGTGAAAAATTGTTTTTTTCTATGCAAATAAGATTTGTGACTGTCAGTCACAGCTGAAAATACTGTGGAAAAAGTACTGTTGTTGCTGCCTGGTTCAAATGAACTGAACCGTTTATTATTATTTAATGTCTAAAATACTAAAACAACGCTAACTTTAAAATCTACAAATTATACAACGCAACAATTTTCACACGCTCAGTTGGCATAATAGATGCGTCCCACCTGCTAGTGGCGTCCCACCTGCTAGTGATGGTTTGCTTCCCGATGATCATGATTATTTTTCATGAGCTCCGTTATGTGGTTTTCGTTATTGGGTACGATTTGAATTATTTCCTCATATTTTTGGGCAGATAGTTGATCAAACACGCCGAACAGCTCATTCACTGTACCGGTTATATCGAATGGAGAGCGTTTGCTTCTTCGAACTAGAACACTGTTTGCATGTAATAATTTGTCATTATTAAGATCGATTTGTTGAAGCTGGCTTTTGAATTGGTTGTTTCGCAAAACTTGTCACTTGCCAATTCGTTGTTTTTGCATTTTTCACTTATCGGCCGTATACCTTTCTTGCAATAAAACTGCCTTCCAAGAACTTACAGTCATGTTTGTACTACCAACATTTTCAAATAATATTCCTGGCTGGCTGTTGAAATGAGTTATCTCCTCTTCATTGAAGGTTTGTTGTGAGGCAGCTGATAATGTTACCATTAACGATACAAGCAATAACGAATTGACAATTTTTGATCCTAAACCGTCATTTCTCCTTGGCTTACTTCTGCCGGATTCACCTGATTCATTATCTGGAGCGATATCTGAATTATCTTCGATTGGTAGAGGGCAGAGTTTGGTTATCGACCTCTTCATATATTTGTCATTGCTAAAAAACAGTTACAGCACGAAATTCTTTGGCGTTTCCCCGATGTACTTCTGAAATCTTTCAAAACATCCACTTAATTGTTGGCAAACGGTCATCCTTAAGCAGGACAATATCTCATTTTCGGATATTAGATTCCCTTCGTTTCCATTAAGAACGCTGTTGAAGATGGGAAAGGTACTCTGTTGATCAAATCCTCCAAAAGTTTTGGCTCATCTTTTGAATCAACAGCCAACGAAGATTTTTACTTTGATTGATTATTGGTTCTGACAAAGCATTGATCAAAGATCCAATGAGGAGTGAGTATTGGATTGCCATCGATGTCGTTTGTCAGCTAGATGAGTGGGTTGAGAATTTAAACATGCTTCTATTTCGGTATGCAGTATTTGCAGTTCTTCAAATTCGAGAGTTGAGTCCCCACCTATCCTCTTTAGATGGTATTTAATAGATTTTACACCTGCTTCCATAGCCCACCGAAGTGTGGTGAAGCTGGTGGAATAGGAGTCTTTCTCCACTTTCCTTTTCCGACTGCTTGAGGGTGAGCTTTATTAGTGATCATATTTCCTTGGTGGCTCCTAGAAATGTTGTTCCACAATCGCTATAAATGTGTGAACATATTCTTCGCCTTGAGATAAATCGCCTTAGAGCAGCCAGAAATGTTTCTGAAGTAAGGCCGCTAACTAAGTCAGTATGAATAGACTTACGAGTAGTTGCTAGGCGTACGAATGCTGCTATGTATCTCTTTGACGTTCGGTTTTCTCGCCCTTAAGATACAAGAATCCGGATGGGACTTGCATAATTGATTCCCCTATGTGTAAATGGTCTCAAAAATTTTAATCTGAGTGTTGGTAAGATGCCCATTATTTGATCCTTAGTAGCTGCTTTGTATCGGTGACATTGTACACACTTGTAATTTACTTGACGTAGAACGTTGTAAGCTTGTAAAACCCAGTATGATTAACGCAAGGTTGCCATAGTTACTTGAATTCCACCGTGTGGCATCCTCATGTATATCATTTCAACCAGTAATTTCGTGAAATGGTTGTTCCTTAGTGGTACGTAAGGATGCTTCACCACTTCCGTTAGCTTTGAATTCTCTAGTCGGCCTCCAACTATTATTATGTTATCCTTGTCAAGGCGTAGGTAGAAGGATAGACGTTTGCTCTTTGTAGAAAAAATGGTTCCACCTTCAAGCATGACATTTCCTCAGGAAATGCTTCTCGTTGCACTATGCGGATTACTGTTTTTTCGCATTTTCTACTTCGATGTTGGTTAAAAATTCTGTTCGTTTTCCTGCCTTGCGTCTATATTAGGCAGTGACTCGAATAAATCTACTGTCTGAAAAAAACGGTTCGAACCTGTTTTGCTTCACGATCAGTGTCGTTAATGCTACCTTCGATTCAGGTATGATGATCGATGGATTTTTAATTTAGCTTGTGTGTTACCTCAACGGAATTATAATGTCTCCAAGAACTCGGATCAGTAACCTCCTGTATATGGGCTACTGTAGTGTAGAGGGAGAACGATCGTTAAAGAAAATGATGCAATAAGAAAATTAATTAATAACTAGACTGTTGGAAACCGGACAAGAGGATGGTCTTCCCCAACTAATATGTTTAAAGGATCAATAAACTTGTTATAACGTGAAGTTTAAAGTTGATTGGTTTTCCATTGATTTATATGGGCATTGTTTTATCCGTGTTAAGGCAACAATGGAGTTTTTCTATGCAACAGCGCTATCCATTTGTTGTTATGTTCAATGTTAAAGAAAATACAAGTGCTCTATTTGAGTTTAATTACCAGACTGACTTAATTGTCAGTTCTTTACCCTCAACACGTGTGTGTCTTAATATAAAATGAGAGTAAGAGTGGGAAAAGCTACACATTACGCTATAATATATATATTATATATTTACATTACCACATGCCCCCCTTTATTTATATTTTTTTAATTCAATTAAAATAATTACTTTCCATATTAAAGGGTACAACATCGACTCGGACCATTACCTTGTGTAGCCAAGGTACGGTTGCGGATATCCCAAACTACGCCAAGACAAACTAATGCTGTGAAAAAATTCGACGTCAGACGGCTACAATCGCAAGAGATCACCAAGTTCTTTTTCCGATCGAGTGTCTCTTAATCTCTTAAGAGCTCACTTACCGCCAGCATCAAGCATCGAAAACCAATTGGAAACACTGCCAAAACGCCATCAGAGATGCCGCTTCTGATGTGCTGGGTTTCACACGTCCACCACAACGAAACCCCTGGTTCGATGATGAATGCCGGCCAGCACATGCAGCTAAGCAAAAAGCACGCAATGCGGCACTGCAAAAAACGACCAGAGCTGCTCATGAGCTCTATGAGCGGAAGAGAAGAGACGAACATCGGCTTCTCAGGAGGAAGAAGAAAGAGCATGAGAAGCGCGCGATCGAGGAAATTGAGAGATGCCAGGAATGAGGTTCGGAAGTTTTACCAAAAGGTAAAAATAACATGCCACGGAAACAAACCCCGAACCGAAGCCCGTAGAGATAAACAAGGGAACATCGTAGTAGAATCGCAGTCAATGCTGAGGATTTGGAAAGAATAAATCTGCAGACTGTAAAACGGCGATGACGGACCAAATACCGCTGTCAGGCAGAATAAACTTTTCAACTTGGACGATGATGACCAACAATTCTGTCCACCCGACATGGATGAAGTGAAGATAGCTATATCGAAGCTCAAGTCCAACAAAACTGCTGGAGCGGATGGCCTGACTGCCGAGCTCTTCAAAGCGGAAGGCGATGAATTGGTAAGGAGCATACACCAACTCATCTGTAAAATATGGTCGGACGAAAGTATACCCGATGAATGGAACCTCAGCATTGTTTGTCCGATTCTCAAGAAAGGAGACCTTCTGAACTGCGCCAACTTCAGAGGCATTAGCCTTCTTAACATCGCATATAAGATCTTATCCGCCGTATTGTGTGAACGCCTGAAGCAGTCCGTCAACAACCTGATCGGTCCACATCAGTGTGGCTTCAGGCCAGGAAAGTCCACCATCAACCAGATATTCACACTACGGCAGATCTTGGAGAAGACCCATGAGCTTCAGATCGATACCCACTACCTATTCATCGATTTTAAGGCCGCGTATGACAGCATCTATAGAGACGAGCTATATAGAGCAATGTCTAGTTTTGGCATCCCTGGTCGGTAAAGATCTCACCGAGACCTTTGATGTCCAGAAAGGATTTAGACAAGGCGATACGCTGTCATGCGATTTTTTCAACATAGTATTTGAAAGAATAGTGCAAAACTCAGGAGTAAACACAAGAGGCACTACTTTTAGAAGTCCGTCCAACTACTCGACGCGCGCCGACGATATTGACATAATCGATAGAAAGCAGCCTGATGTCAGTGACGCTTTCGCGAGTATTGAGACGGAGTCGGCGAAAATGGGTTTAGCGGTCAATGAGGACAAGACCAAGTATATGCTGTCAAGCAAAAAGGACAACCAACACCGACGTCTCGGGCAGAACATCACCCTCGATAGATATAACTTTGAGGTAGTTAAGGACTTTGTCTACCTAAGCTCTGCTATAAATACAGCCAACGACACCAGCGCTGAGATCAAGCGAAGAATAACTCTTGCCAACCGCTGTTTCCTTGGATTAAGAAGGCAATTGAGTTGCAAAGCCCTCTCTCGGACAACAAAAGTCACCCTTTATAAGACCTTAATAATCCCGGTCCTGCTCTATGGCGCAGAAGCATGGGCATTATCAAAAATGGATGAGGGTGTTCTTGGTTGCTTCGAGAGAAAAATTCTTCGGGCGATCTTCGGTCCCGTCTGCATTGACGGTGAGTGGAGGAGGAGATACAACAAGGAACTCTACGGACTGTACAGCGACATCGAACTAACCAGCAGAGCGAAGATCCAAAGACTGAGATGGCTGGGTCATGTAGAGCGCATGGACACCAATGCTCCGGTCCGAAAAGTCTTCGAATCCGCTCCCGAGGGACAGCGCAGTAGAGGAATTCCAAGACTCAGGTGACGCACGCAAGTGGAAGAGGACCTCAGCCAACTAAGCGTGCGAAACTGGAGGCAGCTAACCAGGGATCGAGCTGGCTGTAGAAGCTTGTTGACTGAGGCCCAGGTCCACCCCCGACTGGAGCGCCACCTAAATGAATTAAATGGTACATATAAATAATTTATGCTTTTTAACTTCAGTACATTTCATTTGTTAATTCTGTTCAAATATTTCAAATTCTATTACTAAATAATGATGAAAATAAAAATAAAAACATGTTTTGGAACCAGAATCATGGGTAAAATCAACTTCAAAAAATCTGCTTACCGGATCTCAAAGTCATTGGCTTGGGTGGTTGTTCAGATTCGGACGTTATTCTGTTCTCTACCGTTTCTAAATTTGGTTCTTTATTACTGACTTCGCTTTCGTTTTCATCTTCTGACTACGCACCTTTTGATATTCTTTAAATTCCCTCCTGATAAGTACTCATTTAGCACTGCTGGCACTAAGTCGGATTTATGTATCGGAAGCCGTGTTCGTAATTTTCTCGACACTAACAGCTGTGCCAGTGGGAAGCTTAATTGTGAAGTTGTTCGATTTTAGAAGTCCAAGGTAGGGATTACCGTTTGTTTCACTGCACTTGGTAAGCATCTTTTTTATTGTCTATAAAGTTCTTTCAACGAGTCCGTTAGATTGGGGATAAAATGGAATGCAAACAGGGATTTCGCGGGCCTTTGTGGACTTGAGTCGGGTAACTTCTACGTACTTTGAGTAGTAGTCTACTAATAAGAGATACGACTGTTTTTGCCATTCAAAAAGGTCAATTCTCACTTTTTGGAATGGAAGGGGTGGCAATTTATAAGGAATTAATGGTTCCTTGATAGTTTTGTTTCGGTTCCTGTTACAAACAGTGAAATTTTCAACATAGTAGAAAACATAGATCCCCTCGCACGTCTCTTCCTTTTTTTAAATTCCCGGGTGACAGTCATAAAATCTTTCCCGGTATCTCTTCTGGGATTATTAAAAATTTTTTTTCTCCTCATTGTTTTCATGCATGATAACATTATATTTGGTGCTCCTAAAATACTCCTAAAATTTTCAATACCGTCGAAATGTTAGGTTGTAAGGTATTCATTAAGTTTTCAAATTGGGAAAAGTTTATTTGATCTGCTTTATAAAATGTTGAAAGGCTTAATTTTTCCTTTTTTAAAAAAAGAGGGCGTGTAGTCATATCCAGTGAATTTGTAAGATCCAAGCAGTGATGCGCAAAGTGTGGAGCCCAATCCATGATAAATTAAACTAATATAAGTATGTCTAAAATTATTTTAGACATAGTTCCAACTTCAAGCCAAACTTTAATGCCGTTTGTTAGGTGGCGTAGAGAGCTTTTTTAAGAACATCTGTATATGACGACTTTATGAGAACGAAAACATATTTTGGCAGAAAAGATAATTGCAGCATCGTGCGAGTTTCAGCCTGTTCCTGAAAGCTTATCAACTCATAAACATGCTCTAGAAAAACGTTCTCATTTTCTGTTTTAAAATGTTTCTGTTTCAAAAAGGACAAAACTCGCCCAGTTTTTTCCTTAACCAGTACTTTAAAGCTGTCCTTTAAAATCCAAGTACAAATACGGGTACAAGTACAATTCCTCGTACTTTCATTTTTATAAGTACCAGTACCAATTCCTTAATACTTGCAAGTACTTAAAATGTTTTCTTTAATTCCTCACGTACTGGTACTATATAATTCCTCATGTACTCTACAGTTCCTCAAGTACTCTATAATTCAAGGTGAATTTTGTGTACAATGACAAGTAAATTTGAAGTAATTAACAATATATACATACGTTTGAATTTAGAAAATTCAAAGCCAATTTTTATTGGATTACATTAAAACAAGTTTTTCAAACGTTGTATCAAGCAACGATTTACGTCTTGGAATGTGAACCAGTCCTGCAAATGAAAAAAGTCGCTCTACTGGTGCTGATGAACTTAAAGGTGTATTTAATTTAATAAATAGCCTCTTCATCAATGGATGTTTATTCAGCGTGACCTTTTCCCTGTTGCAGTCGCAACTGTAAGCTGCAAATTCATTTTCAATTTGTACGAGTAACAAGGGTCTACTGGATTCTATTTCCGAAATCAGATTTAATTTGTCAGCATGTGTTGTTGTTGCAGTTGCATCTGTAACAACAATAACATATTGTAGAGACTTATTTATATTATTAATGCAAAGAATTTACCTAAACCGTCAAAGTCGAAAAATGAGTCTTCCTTAGGCATAATTTCATTAGTCCGCCAAGTGTCAACCCCGAAATCAGGCAAAGCCTTGCATACTATATTTAATCCCTAATCCATTAATGTTTTCATTAAACCAATACCGTTTCTCTTTACTAAAACCATTCAACCATTTTTCTTTTATTGAGGGACAAAGAACCGCATTATTAGACTCTCTTCCAATTGTGCAGCTATACTTCCTAGCATATTCTGGTTTCGAGACAAAATAACTTTTCGTAGTTTTTTCCTCAATGTTTCAATAGAAGGCAAGAAATAGCCATAAAAATGATTTGTCTCTTTCTGAAAAAAGTCCAGTGCTATCGATATTGGCTCCATTAGAGAACAATATTCGTGCAAACACTGCAAATCATTGTGTGACAACTTAGGAATCGATAGTTGCGTACATAAGATGTCCAAGTTGTCCTTATGTTGCAAAATTTGTTGCGATGGCATCATACAACGAGTTCTATCTCGTTACAACAGGAATAAACAACCGCGAGTTTAAGATACTTTAAATAGTTCCAGACGAATTACTTCCAAACCGAATAAAGAATTGAATTGAATTGAATTGAATTGATTTTTGCCGTTTATTTTGTTTCCATAAATTGTTGCCTATTATAAAAAAGTTTATATCTTAGAAATTACATTCTAAGTATTGATGGGAGTTAAAGCTACAATATAAAAATAAAACATGGTTTTGAAAACTATGATTGGCGGTAAAATCCAACCATAATATGAAGCCATAATTGTACGTCTACTTTTAATTGGCAAAGTAATCCCACATCACAATACTTTAATATGTTGATTTTACCTGTAAATGTCTTGTGCAAGTTACGTATCCGGTAACACATACCAGACGATACCCGAATCTCTCCACAATTTCAAGTTAATTCATTTTTTTCTATTTTTTCTCTATCTTCCACAATCCTATCTTTTACATGCTCTGCACTTTTAATTTGCTTCGTCCGATGCACGCGCGTCGAACGCAATGAAAATTTCCCACACAAAAAATGCTGAGCTAGCATTATAGAACCCATAAAAGGCACTGGCAAACACTCCAAGCCTTGGTCTTTAACGTAAACAAGCAATGTATCAAGTACTTAGTCGATAAATATAAATAAAGTTATTTTTTTTACCGCGAACCCGGTTGTAAAAATATCAGTGGCGCAGTCGGTAGTATCTTTATGTTAAACAAAAAAGATCCAAAAGTGAACGGACCGAAAAAAATCGCGAAGCAAATAAAAAAAATAGCTATAAAGACTATAAATTACAGTGAAATATAATTGTTTAATAAACATTTTGGTGACACTAAAAATCAGTGATTAACCAAATTAAAATTCAGACCCAAAAAAAAATTAAAATAAACTAGTGTGAACGAAAATCACAGCAAAATTCTGAAGAAGGGTAGTATAGATAAATTCCGGGCCAAAGTTATCAGCCAGGAAATGAACGAACAACTAATGGAAAGGCTCACAGCAGCCATGGAAGCTTTAGCTGCACGAGGTGCACAACCCACACAAAGTCGTGCGTGCTTCGTAATGAAAGAAATTTCTTATATCAAACCATTTGATGGCGATCAAAAAGAACTCACGCAGTTCTTAAGTGTAGTCGGAACTGACATATATGCTGTGGAAGATCCAATGAAGTTAGAATTATGGGAGCCGATATATAACACAAAAATCACAGGAAAAGCCAAGCACTTACTTCTCAATAACCAGCCGAGCGGATGGACAGAAGCAAGAAATCTATTGAAACAACATTTTCGACCAGCGGGCAGCCACAAGAACATATCTAGAAAAATAAATTATCTCAAAGTAAGTTCGATTTTAGACCTTAATAATAAAATAGAATTGTTAGTTCAAGAAATAAATTCTTTCGCAACATATGAAGCGAAGCCTAGCGAAGCTAAGAAAACATTTTATATTATTTTAGTTAATCGAATTAAACAAATAGTGTCAGGGAATTTGTCCCAAGAAATAAAAGATCTTTACGATTTATATCAAATAAAAAATATCTTGTACACTTATGTAGGCTTTGATCAACATAACATAGACAGAGAATTTTTGATACAAGACATACGTAACGGACATAATTTAAAACCCAATCACGATAAACAGGACAATAATTTCGTAAGGAATAAAGATACCAATCATAATCCGAATAGGCAGAATAGCTCGAACAATCAAAACCGAACAAATTCAGGTCAGCAATTGCAACAAAATAACTCTCAGCCAATTCCTTTTAGATCAGGTCAACATAGAGCATCAGGTCAATCTAGGCAACTAGCATTCAATAAGTCAGGCCAGTTCCGAAATGCCAATCAACAACCGGAACCAATGGATGTAGGACAGTTTGTTCACCAAGAGCAAGCGGAAGAAGAAACGAACAACGAAGAGGTTCACAACATAGAACCAGCATTTTTTCTCAACTAGGCCTCGGTAATAAAATCCTTATAAAGCTAACAATAGATAAAAATAAGTACATAGCACTAATAGACACTGGCTCATCGATGAGAATCATCAATTGTACTAGAGTAGATTGTAGGGAGTTTAAAGTTTTCGAAACGGTTAATATGAAGTTGCAATTTATCAATAACGTCACTACAGAAAAAGTAGACAGGGTATTATAGAAAATTTGTTAGGACTTTTCCAAACTAGCTCACCCTATGGTTAAGTATTTAAAAAAAGACAGGAAGATCAACACCAATGATGCTGAATACATCCATGATTTTGAGACTATTAAGCTTAACATTATGAGACATCCGATTTTAAAATTTCAGGACTTTAAAAACACATTCACTCTTTATACTGATGCCAGTAATTATGCTATAGGGGCAGTATTAATGCAAGAGGGACAACCCGCATGCTACGCCTCAAGGACATTAAATGACCACGAGAAAAATTACTCCGTCACCGACAAAGAGTTCCTTGCAATTGCTAGGTCAGTGACATATTATCGACCGTACTTATGGGGAAATAGATTTAAAATCATAACTGACCACTTACCTATTAAGTACCTAAACAAGAAGTATACAGGAAAAGAGTTTAGCCAGAGAAACCAACGGTGGCTACTCGAATTGCAAGAATACCAATTTGAGATCGAATACCTAAAAGGTAAGGAAAATAAAATCGCGGACTTTCTTAGCAGAATCCCAGGAAGTGACAACAAGGAAGATGAAAAGAATCAAACAGTAAATGAGTTATCCGGGAATAAAGTTGTAGCAAACAACAACAACAAGTTAACGATGATTCCTCTGACAATGCAACTATACATTCGGAAGACGAACAGCAACTAGACCACATACCTATATTAGAAACAAAAGTCAATAAATATAAAACCCAACTCATACTAACTAATGATACTAACAGAGAAATAGACATTTTACATAATAAGAGAATTATTTATGTTGACATGACCAAAGATAAAGAATATTGGACAGACCTATTTAGAAGATTCATTAAACCTGGTTCCATTGGAATATATGCAGAACTAGATTACCACAAATCCAACAAGGTACAGCAACTGTTAATAGAACTGTTTAGCAATGACAAACAAATAAAATTCATCAAAGCTACAATGAGAGCTAGAGAAATAAAAACCTTAGAGGATGTTCAGAAACAGATTTCGTTATACCACACAAAGGAAAGCCTACACAGTGGTATCGTAGAAACGTACCATAGTTTAAAAAACAAAATTTACTACCCTCATTTAGTTAAAGAAGTAACCAGAATAATAAATAACTGTAAAACATGTCGCGAAACTAAATACGAAGGGAAACCAATAAAACCTAATTTAACTTTAAAGAATATTTAAAGGAACAACAGGTAGAGTTACATCTTACAAAACCAAATACTCATACAGGTAATAGCGACATAGAAAGGTTTCATTCTACTTTGCAGGAAAAACTAGTAACAATGAAAAATTTAGACCTCACACTATAACAAAAAAGTTCAAAGAGACGTAAAGAATTATAATGACAGGTATCACTCCACTATCAAAATGTCACCAGACGAAGCAATGTATGCTGACATTGCAACATTAGTTAGACAAACACAAGTATAGAAAGAAAAGAAAATTCAGAAACTGAACAAGGATAGGGAACAATATAAAGAGACAAGAAAGGTAATCCCAGTTAAAAATTACAAGCGTAATTATTATAAGAACGAACCTAGGTATAGACTTAAGACTTTTAAGTGAGAACACCCTGTAATAGAAATACTCACTGTGAACTCAAGTTCTTATTATTTATTGTGAATCCATCAACTTGCATGTAGTAGGTATGTTAGGATAAACGTCAAGCAGTTGAATTTCAACCATTATCGCCGACGGAGTAAAATTAAGAAAGTCTTAATAAACAGTACTTTAATTTAATTGTACGTCTTTTAATCATAGTACATCATATCACATTATTGACGCACGTTACACACCCTACTAATATTAAACGACCTCGTAAATTTGCAGATGACATTACTTTACGCAATAGTGACATCAACGACGACCAACCCACGAGCATCAGCAACGCTGACAGTAAATCCTATCACAACGAATAACGGATACACAGTTATTAATAATATGGGACAAACGGAAATAATCAAAGACACAAAAACCATACTCCACATTATCGACACAAAAGAGATAAGACAAACTGTTAAATCAATGGAAGATAGCATTTCAAAATTACAGATAGGTAATGATCCCACTATTCGGAAAGAAAAAATAACCATTTACGCGAAAATCACAGCCAAGAAAAACTAGAAAACAGGAAAGAGGTTTAGTTAACATAATTGGAACAGCTCACAAATGGTTATTCGGTACAATGGATAAGGATGACCGGAAAGAGATAGCAGACCATAGGAAATTGATAGAAAAAAACGATGGTAATGCGATCAATAGTCTGAATAAACAAATAGAAAATAATTCCCATTTTAACGAATTTATTATAGACCTTAAGAACATCATAAGCCGCGTTTTATTTTAAGGTCAGTAGCTAGCTCAGCATTCAATACCAATAAAACAATTTAACTCACTTCAAACGTCATTTGACTTGTTGAATAAGCTTGCAGGTAAGCTTGCAAAGTTGCGAATGTTTTTTCTAACTCGCATTTAGTTTATAGGCCTGAAAAATAGAATTCGCTTCGTACTTCGCTTTTTGTACTGAAACTTAAGAATAAATTAACAAAAGCAAGAAATTTGTTTAAATTTCACAAAAAAGTTAAACTTAAACACGTACAAATTTAACATGAAAAGTATTTTTCTCTCTATTATTTTTTAGTTCGTGTGAAAACAAACAAATAATTAATGAACGCATCCTTCATAAAACAAAATCATTTCTTATAGCATACATTGCGCCATCTGAATTTCAATTTTTAAAACTTTATCGGCAGCAATGAATGCTGGCTTATTTATCGCCGGCAATCGACTTGTTGTTGTTTGCAATGTTAAATTTTACTGTACTGGTTACTGACCTGCCAATGAAATGCCCCTTTAGAATCAGATAGGAAGCAGTTAAGCCAGACTTATGAAGAATTAACAGGAAACGAGAAACGAATCATTTTACAGCAACTTAAATTGGACCAAATACTAAAACTTAAAATTTTAGAAGAAAGACTTAACCAAATTTTAGACAGTATAGCACTAGTAAAACAGGGATTAGTACACCCAAGCATGTTAACGGCAATAGAGATTAGGGACACCGATCTAGACCTTTATAGATTAAAGAATGTTAAAACAGGACTGTTAAAGTACGACGAAGACAGATTAATACTCGTAATCGAAATTCCACACAAATACAAACTGAACATGTCTAATAACATCAATGTCTGTAACAAGTTATCTGGAAGTTATATTAAAAGACGAATATTTTGTAGAAATAAATCAAACAAAATACAAAATGCAAAGTAATAAAGTTCAATATGTAAACGAACTTTTACCAATAAACAATTGTATATCTAATAATAATTGTAAACTAAAGTAAAATGAAGTTGTCGAAAAGATTAGATGATTATACCATAATTTGTAAAAATATGAAAAATGAAGAATTCTTAAACCAATGTGATGATAGAAAAATTAAATTAAAAGGAAACTTTTTAATAACAAGTACCAATTGTACTATCAAAATTTTAAATCAAACATTTAGTAATAATACTCGTAATATTAAATTTCTAGATAGATTCTTTTACAATGAAGATGTTACACATACTTTTACTAAACAACCTAAATTTGAAGAAATTGTATTAAATAGTATAACTAATTTAGAACATATCAATGTACTTAAGTTTCATAAAAATGTTAACTATATTGCTAGCTCAACAATCGCGATAACTTTTATCATATTAATAATAATCCTATCAAGACAAAATAAAAACTTAAAGTTTCTATCAAATATATAAGTAAGGAATTTCCTAAAATTCAGGAGAATTTTAAATTTAACGGGGGTGAAGTTACGTATCCGGTAACGCATACCAGACGATACCCGAATCTCTCCACAATTTCAAGTTAATTCATTTTTTTCTATTTTTTCTCTATCTTCCACAATCCTATCTTTTGCATGCTCTGCACTTTTAATTTGCTTTGTCCGATGCACGCGCGTCGAACGCAGTGAAAATTTCCCACACAAAAAATGCTGAGCTAGCATTATAAAACCCATAAAAGGCACTGGCAAACACGCCAAGCCTTGGTCTTTAACGTAAACAAGCAATGTATTAAGTACTTAGTCGATAAAAATAAATAAAGTTATTTTTTTTTTACCGCGAACCCGGTTGTAAAAATATCAGTTGCATAAAGATTTATCACTTTTGGTAGTTTTCAGAAAATCTGTCGCTGCAAGTAGATTTAAGGTATGACAGGCACATCTTAAATGTTTAGGTAATGCACCAACATTTGAAACAGTTTCGCATGTTACAATATATTCATCAAAAAACTATTCATCCGGTTCCAGCTCATTTCCATTTTTGGTGGATATACTTGATATACCGAAATCCTTGAACAATTTGACAAAATTTAATGTCTGTAACTGTGGCTACTAAATTTGTACTATTCAAGGCAAAGCAGGAATTGATATCAAATATCATTTCTGCTATCCTATCCGCCGAATGAGTATCATGGAATCGTTTACAAGCTACAGATTGATTGATTAAATTTGTCATCGATCCAGTAGCAGGTATAACCGAAGAAACTGTGGTTCCGCTGTTGTACAAAAATATTTGTTAGAACTCATACTAACACTCTAATTTTGGAAAGCATTTGGTCTTAAAAAGAATCAAGCAGCATCATAGTTTTTGGTCGACAGCCATGGTCTTTGAAACTGCAAGAGATCGATAAAAGATTTTCTCTCCACAACTGATATGAGTGTTACTTAACAAACTGTTCCAGTGCTGATTCTTTTGCAGTAGATGTTTCGGGCCTTACGTTGTCAATTAATAGTCTTCTCTTTTTAGAGTCATACTTTTCAAAACTATTGACATTAACTCTTTTTAGATGTTTAATAAAGTTCGATGTTATTTGAAGCGATCCTTTGATATTTTTGTTACACTGCTGACAAACTGCTGAAATGCCTGATTTTCTATCATTTAACTAATTAATTTTGTTGCACTCACATTCAAATATTTACAAAAATAAAATACCTGTTCCACATTACCAAAAAATTCACTATTAAATAATAATTTTCCCACGAGACCACCATCGGTCTTTCTTATTTTCGACTTAGATCCGGGAATGTTGTCCTATTAGAACATCCAGGCTTAAATGTTGGATCAACAACGAAATCATCGCAGATAGAATCCAAATAGTCAGTGATATTTTCAGCTAGATCGATTACTAATCAACAACAATACTGATATATATTATATACTACAATAATAATATTCGTTTCAATAAAAAATTGTTCACGTTTAGTATTAGTTCACTGTTAGTCACAATCGTGTTTTATTGAAGATCGTATTTCATAACGCACTTATGTATATGACTTATAAGATAAAACACGATACCAAAACGCTTTCATCAAGTGACTCATGGATTAAAATACGTATAATTCAACTGTTTATGTTCTGTTTTCTGTGCTGTTATCAGTAGACAAAACTGTAAAAGGCAGATCATGGTACATATATAAAGCACATTTGCGTAAAGTACAATTGAAATCTGATTCATTTAATTAAGTAAAGACGTATGTAAATCGTACAAAGAAGTAGGGACTCCATATTAAGTCAAATTAAAAAAAAAAGATTTACTAGTAATTAAAAGGAATTGTGGAGTACTTGCGGAGTTGTAGAGAACTTGAGGAATTATAGAGTACATTTTAAGTACTTTTGGTACTTTCAAAGGAATTGCAAGTACACTTAGAATTACTTGTACCGGCGATTGATTTTTTGAAGTACAAGTACCAAGCACTCCTACCCCAATTATTTTTAGGCATTGCAGGGGAACTGCAACTGGTTTGACTCGACCTTTTGTAAGATAAATGGTGTTACTGTTGAGATTATCTGTTTTTCCATAACGGACCTTAGGGACAACAAGAGGACATCGGTAAAATTCTTCTAGCATTTACGGCATTCTGTACCACCGATTTTATAGGCAAAATGCCTGGGAGAGAAGAGATTTAAAGTTTGTTTACTTCTTCTCCTAATTTGTAAGCCATGGTTCTAACAGATTCGTTACTTAATAAGTGTTAATAACTTAAATAATATAATGTGTAATAGGTAGTACCTCATAGCGGATTTTAAATTAAAAGATGTAAATGCATCGTTGAGGAAATTTTCCTTGCAATTATTCATACTTGCTTCCAAAATAACCAACTGCTATTGAATCTTTTTCACGAAAATTGTTCGCTTGTATATAGTCAGCAGCTTCTTTTTCAAACAAACTTTAGACAAAGTAATTGTCTGGTCTTTCTCACATAATTGTTGATAGTACAAACTATAATAGTAATATCATCGAATAGAAACATTTCTTTTAAATTAAATATGCGCTCATCTACAAATGCGCAAACTATTAAAAGGGTATATTTTTGGGCATGACTGTACCCAGATTTTTCTCTACTTTCTTTTCCAAATTCTTGGCTACTCAGACAAATTTAGCAAGACATGTCTTGTGTTCGTTGTCTTTAGAGCTGATTATCAATGTTTGATACACCGCATCATTCCCAAGAAGTATAGCTTTGCATAATGCATGTTCTAATGTGGATATCCGGCCACATATTACGTTTTCTTGCCTGCCCTTTGAATGTTTAGTAGTACGATGATCGAATGAATGAATCGACCAACACTGGATTGGTATGTCTTGGAGTATATTCAGGTGCGATATTTGTCCTAGATATTTCATTAGTACTGCTTTAAGGCACTGTGTACATGTAAGTGAGAGATATTTATGTTTATAAAAGACTGTTTTAGACTGTTAAAAAATTGAACATAACTTACATTCTTCTCTTTGCATCGAAGATAAAAACTTTTTTGAAATAGCAGTAAACATCCGATAGCATGTGCTATAATAATTACTTACACTATCGACTTTCATTGGAAGATCTATATCCGAGTACTTAAAAATTCGTATATTCCATCATTTCAAAATTTTAGAGCACATTTGCAATTTTTTGTCATTAAACAAAATTAAATTCCCACACTGTTTCGGACTATCACTTGAATGAATAACACATTTACTATCTTCTTTCTTAGACATATTCACTACTCAATTCAATTGTGGTCTTATCAGCAAGCTTGCTTGTTTTGCCATTACCCATATTTCACGGCAATAGTACAAAACACTTGCTTGTTTTGCACGATCTAAGTCAAGGACTTGCACGTTATCATTGCTTCCAACAGATCTGGCATACCGTCCTATAAGCTTGACATAGTTTTTTTAAATTCGGGAGATTAGTTAGTGGCATTTTTATTAAATATACAATAGAGATAGTGCCAGATCCAATTTAATTATTTTCATAGTAAAACTAGCGTTCTAAGTTAAGATTATGAAATATAATATAAGTTCAAAGCTACAAAATTCAACAAATCGAATATATATACAAGCAAGAACAAAAAACAACACCTAGATCAAGAAACATAGTTCAACAAATTTTCAATTTCATCTATATTGTAGACAAGAAGCCACGACTTATTTTTTTTTTAAACAGAAAAGGGTTCATAATGTTTCGTATATTTTCAGGAAACTTATTAATGACTTACGGGATATGACAGAGTAGGAATTTCTAAAAAGTGTAGTTCAAAAAGGTAAATTCAGAATAGTACAAGAACTGCCTCTTAGGTTATACATTGGATTGGATTATTGGATCTTAATAATAAGACTTCGCATATAACCACTTCGTATAAAAAAGATTTTTAGAACTTTGTAGTAAAATAAGTGTCGTACTGGCAATATCTTCGTTTGACGAAATAGCTCCATAGAATGAGCGTAGCGGGTAGAAATTGTTCGTAGGGCACATTTATGGAGTACAATCAAATTTTGCAGTTTGTAGCGGTATGTACCTCCTCAGCAGCATATACCGTACTCCTACCTCGAATGAAATATTCCGTAGTGTACGATTTTTAATACAGCGTTGGAACAAATTTTTCTCAGATTGTACAGACCTCGAATTGTTGTTAAAAAATGCTGTTTCAATTTCGAAACATGGTTAGTTCATTCGAAGTGTTAATCTATTGTGACTCCTAAATATCTGAAATGTTTTACAATGACAATTTGAAGCAGTTGTTAGTACGAGTGATATTAGGGTCAAAAAGAGACTGAGAACTAAGTCTTATGCAGTTTTCGTCAAATTATTTGAATCTTAAACAACCAGTCGAATGAAAGGTAATATCAATATCAGACAATGTTAAAAAACATTAGTTTAGTTTTATCGCTAAATTATAAGTTTGTGTTCCGCAAACCATGACCTTAGAAATCATAATTAATGCCGCAGATTAAATTTAAGGATTTACTGGAGCATACCTAATCGCAAGATTATCCGCGAAGGCTTTCCCAACAAAAGGTTGCTTAAACAAAAAAATTATCATAAATTAAAAAAAAGAAACGGACCAAGGACAGATCCTTGAGGTACACCCAAATAAATATCTTTCGAGTAATTTAGAACATTATTAACTTCTACTTTCTATGTTCGATTACTTAAATAAGATTCGAATCATTTGTAAATACAACCACGGAGACCAGCATTGTATAGCTTCTTTAAAAGAATACTATGCCTAACTATATCAAACGCTTTAATTATATCCACAAAAAATGTACTACAGTATTTCCTGATATCCAAACCTTTTTGAATAAAGGAGCAAAAGTCAAACAAAGCATCTTCTGTTGAGAATCCTGTCCTAAAACCGTACTGTAGAGAACTAAACTAAATTGCAATTGAAAGAAATCGCAAAACCCTATTTTTAATTATTTTTTTAAAATATTTTTGATATGGGCGGTAATAATGAGATTGGCCTATAGTTCCTGACATCTTTTCTTTTTAAAGGTATCACAAATGCACATAAATGCAGTTCTATTCAACACAAAGTTTAAAATACCATCTCTATCAGATCAGTTGGAATTTTTGAGAAATCTTATTGTTTGCAAAATTTCAAGACCAGAAATGGATTCGAAATAAAAGCTATTCCTACTACAGACTCTATTAGAAAAGCCGACATCAGTGCAGCAGCTGCAAGGCAATAAAAGTTGCAAAGTAGCCATTGAATAAATTAGCTACTTCTGCAGCATCTGCACTATATATCTATTACAATTGATTCCGTATTAGATTGTTGGATTGCATTTTTATTTATAATTTCGTTAATAGCTCTCGACCCATTCTTGGGATATCCCGCCGCACTACTAATTTTATTATGGTAATAAAAATCGCGTCTTAATATTATTTCTTTGTTAACTTCTTTACACATTTTTTTTAAGCGAACTTTTATTGAGTGGATGCTTATGACGTTTGTCAGTTTGTTGTTGAGATTATTTTTTTTTGAAAAGATGGTGGCTTATCCAAGGTTTTTATTACATGTTCTTAGTGCTTGTATATGCTGAAGTTTTGATGTGTAAACATCTTAGCTCGGTATAGGCTTCACGAGCTTCCTAACATCACGCGTAACCAAACTTTGCATTAGTGTATTCACACATACCCAGAGTAATAGCAATAGTATTGCAAATGACAACATTCCCGGCATACGTTTGACCGAGCGAAGTCGAAATATTCTATGTATGCACACATCGTTGTTGTTGTAATCAATGTAATTTAAAAATTGAATTTTACCTATTTTGTAAGCGCTCGCCACTCGCCCATACTGCACAAATACATAGAAACGTATTTCATTCTCTCCACATACAAGTTTCGTACGCTAGCACAACAGGTTGGGCACCGGGCACACAGACGTATTAGCACTTATAATATATATCAACAAACGGTGATTTTGTTTTCAGTTTTCTTATATTCCCTGGAGGGATTTTCCTGACCATATACTTCTTCCCAATCAGCAGAAAGGAGTTCATTATTAAGTTTGCTATAATCAATTTTGGTCATTTGAATTTCTAATATTGATTTATATCGAACTCCATTTTCCAAAGTCTTGAAAACAACACCCGTCATGCAATGATCTGTAATACCTTGATTAAAGACAATACCTGAACAATCGTTTTGCGTTACCTTGGAGAGATCAAGATAAGTCCCTGCAACAGGTCTTGTGGCTTCATTAACAAAACCCATTTTCTAAAAACAGAACGCTATATGAGTCCAGAGCACTATTCGAGGATAAGAGATCTAAATTCATGTCACCAAAAACACCAAATGCTGTACGCTCATTATTTAAAAACACAGAAAATTCATCAATGCACAATTGAATTGATTCTGAGTGAATCCTATATACGTACACAAATAAAACTAAATTTTTCTTCACACTAACAAACGGACAACTTGATAACATCTGCACTTGTCAAATTATAAGATAGTGCTCAAAGTGCTTACGCAAAAAGATCATAACACCTCCTGATGACTACGAATCATTAGGGCAAGCACAAAATGTATAGTTACTCGTATAATCTTCCACTTCATAAGAAAAAAATCAATATTTCTGATGCGAAAATAAAGTCGGGCATACATGTAAAGGTTTCAAAATTACGAAAAAAAATATGAAAATTTCGCCTCAGACTACGAATATTTTAATGTACAATATAAACTGATTGGAGATTATCAGATTCGGGTTCAAAAATTATATCTGTATTATTTCGAATAGTTGATAAGTTGAGATTGTTATTTACAAAACCAAGATTGTTAATTGAATTAAACATAAAAAACTAATTTCTTATGTTATTTAAGTCTTCGAAAGAATTATTGACGTATACACCAGAAAAAGCATAGAAAATAGCTTACCTCCGCAGCCATTTTAATACATACTAACAGGGTGTATTTTTTAACTTGAGACATCGAAATTACTCGAAAAATGCGTGATATCGCGAAAAATGTTTCGGACAAAAGTCACAAGGTTCTGAAGGGGACATAAGATAGTGACCAGGAGTTTGACCTTAAGCCCCATTTTCATGGTCAAACGAAGGTCACTTTTGATTTTTTAATGGGAACCCCTATTTTTTTGACAGATTCGTAGTCTGCGTGAAAAATTACAATTCTTTTACATGAAACACTTTTTTCAAAAATGCGTTCTTTTCCCGTCAGAGGGCCCCATAAAACTTAAGACATCAAAAATACTCGGAAAGTACGAAATATCGCGAAAAATGTTTCAGACAAAAGTCACAAGGTTCTGAAGGGGACATAGGATGGTGATCACGAGTTTGACCTTGAGACCCATTTTCGAGGTCAAACGAAGGTTACTTTTGATTTTTCAAATGATAATTCCTGATTTTCATTGCTCAGTCGTATTGCTCGTAGACTTGTCATTTGTTTTTCCATACTGCGTTTAGCATAACCCAGAAACAACGACGTGGACGTAGCAGTATTTTGTTTCCTTCGGGGTGATTAATTAGAATGGGTCCCCTTGCCTCCCACTGTTGAATCATTAAATTCTTCCCATTACGGCGTCTATTTCCCGAGACTATTTCAACAAATGCTCTACATGAACCAACAGAACTTAGAAGTATTTCTGGCGTTATCTTCCGGAAAGCTTCAGTTATTCATCTTTGCATGTCTTCACGTGTTGTCTTTTTTCTGTAAACCTCACTTTTTAAGTAGCCGCACAAGAAGAAATCAAGTGACGTAAGATCAGGTGATCTAGCAGGCCAATGCCTCGGACCCCCTCGTCCGATCCATCGTTGATGGTAAACATTGTTTAATACGTCCCGGGCTACTTGGGAATAATGGGATGGACGACCATCATGTTGAAACCACATTGTTTGTCGCAACTCCAATGGCAGCTCATCTAGTAATATAGGAAGATGGTCCCGCAGGAAGTTTGCATACTTTTCGCCATTCAAGTTCCCTTTAATAAAATATGGACCTATTAAATTATCCCCAATAATTCCCGCCCAAAACATTAACATTCCAAGGGTGCTGGCGTTCAACTTGTCGCAACCAAAAAGAGTTTTCGGTAGCTCAGTAATGCATATTATATCAATTGACCGTACCGTGATTGGTGAAAGTCGAGTCATCAGAGAATAACACCTTGGCGAAGAAAAGGGGGTCTCGTTCAATTTGCTGAAGTGCCCATTGACAAAAGGAAACCCGGTTGCGAAAATCCTCCCTAGAAAGTTCTTAATGCATTGAAACATGATAAGGATGGTATTTATGCCGATGTAATATCTTACAGACAATCGTTTGAGAAATTCCTGATTCACGAATTATTTGGCGAGTGCTAATGTGAGGATCGTGTGCAACGGCAGCTCACACTGCTATTTCATTGTCCTCAACAGCCACCCTATCCGACCGATTCCTTTTCTGTGGTTGCACACTTCCTTCACCAGTGAATTGTTGGATGACCCGATAAAAGGAAGTGCGCGATCGTATCTGGTCTGGGAAACGTTGGGCGTAAAGAGCTACAGCACCATCGATGTTCATTCCACTTTCTCCATAAATCAATATCATTTCAATTTTCTCTTGAATTGAAATAGCCTGCATTATTAATCTGGAAAACGTTACTAATAATAATCAGTTCCTCAAAACAAATATCGAACTTCTAACACCCTAACAACGTTGGAAACCGATTAATGATTTAGGCGTGGCCAGTGCAGTGGTATCTAGCACTGAATTAATAAGACCTTTGAGGCAAAGTCGTGTGCCCCATTAAGGAATACGACTGAGCAATGAAAATCACGAATTATTATTTGAAAAATAAAAAGTGACCTTCGTTTGACCTTGACAATGGGTCTCAAGGTCAAACTCGTGGTCACCATCTTATGTCCCCTTCAGAACCTTGTGACTTTTGCCTGAAACATTTTTCGCGATATCGCGCATTTTTCGAGTAATTTTGATGTCTCAAGTATAGTATATTACACGTTTGCTGTAAAAAATGAACCAACTCACTTATCACCTTCACAGAGTGGTTGGGTATTACAAGACAACAAAATATAAAGTTAAATGTTTCCATAGACTGGAAGATATTTTAGTTGATGACGTGGATGCATCTGATGATGACAATAATTCTGTTAATGATTCATCGGATGAATCAGATGAAGAATATCTTTTAGTACCTTCAAATATACGAGTATATTAGTCCTCACTTGCGTTCATATATTTGTACCACAGGATACACATTGAATTCATATATAATGGTGTATATGTATTTGTATATAATCTTTAAAGTAATTCTATTTTTAGAGCAACTGTAGTACATTCAGCAGCTATACGTAAAATATTTTAAAGCATTTTTTTTATTATTGCTTCCAAAAAATATATTTCTGTTATCATAATATGGTTATGATCACGCCTGGCAAGGGTATAGCTGCGCGTAAAACGTATGGGACCTATATATCTGTGATCGGGGCAGTCATTTCTTTCATTTAATACTTCATTCAAATGGTTATATATAAGCTCAGATTTCGGAAAAAACACGTTTTCAATCTGCTATAACTATCCTCAGCTGCGAAAAGTAGCTGCCAGACTTCCGGATTTGATATCGTTTATTGAAGACTTTCATATTGATGAATAAATAATTTGTTTATATTTTCACGCACAAAATTTGCTGTTGGCTCTTAGACTATTCTTTTTTATTAGCAAGCCTATGCTGTTCTTGTGATCTTTAGAGAGTGCTCTATGGAGACGTGCCACTGCCGGGAGGTTTTCCAGGTTCTCGCATTTTGCGAGCTAGGAGACTCTCTTTGATCTTCTCAACTCTGGGTTGTTATGGGAAGTTATGAGGGATTCGTATTATTCACTACTACCGGTGCGATTAGCTGTGTTAAAAAGTGTTCTCACACCTTCCCGAATAGCTTCAAGGTTTTCATTTTATCATGGTAAGGGCTCTTGTACGACTACGGCTGTTACTTCCTGTCTGGCGACGTACTCCGCTAGACCAGCCGTCGCTGCCTTACTGTGGTGCAGGTTTATCTGCAGCACTTCCATCACTATGGGGGTGATGACCTGACCATCAACCTACCCATGCTATATCTCAACATACTTATCGATTTTTTGAGGTATGGTAAGCAATCACTGTTTAGGAAAATGCTGGCCATTCTGCTTACTTCCGTCTAGGCCCCTTCTAAAGGACTCTCCATGCATCGGCTTTTAGGTCCCGATTCAGCACATGGAGTAGTCGCAGGAGCTTCTCGGGGAACGTGTGGGGCCGTCGGCAGAGAGAGCGAGGGTAGAGTAAATACTAGACTTATCATTAACATCATCAGACCTTTCCCCTCTGATGGTTGGTGTGGTTTGTCCAGTAACAAGCTGCCGATCATAGGTCTTGTTGAGTGGCAAGACCACCGGTAGTCCATACCAGGACTTAAAACACGGTACCCTGGAAGTTAGAAGCCCCCCGGACTTCGGTCCGGGCCTAACTTGTAGAAGTTCATCCCCTTGTGGGAGCGTTACGGTGGCTGTAGTTTAAACCTAAATTGCAGGGAGGGTGACCCTGCAAGGGCACAATTCCCGGAGTGGGATGACTATAAGTGCTGGGTACTGCGACCCTTAGATCAGTAAGAGGGTTAAGGAGGGCTTCGAATCATACCAATGGTGCATCTGTGCCTTCAACATAGTTCCGCATTGGTATTATTTTGTAAAGTCGCAAATAATCGATGGCAAGGCGTATCCTTGCTCCCATAGATATATGGGCATCCAGTGAAATTAAGTCTTGCAGACACAAATCATAATCTGGTCGATTGTCAGACGACCGCATGGTTCCAGTTCGTGTATAACAGCAACAAAAAGCTCGTCTTTCGAGTCGCTTTGCTCGCAACGCATTGCGGGCAAAATGTCAGCCTTCAACTGAGCTCCTCACTACTGCTAGCCAGAAGCTCTGCTTCTTCCAATGCACTTACTATGAAGGAGGTGGGTGAAGTCATCTTTTCCATTTAACTCAAATTCTGTTCCCACGAGTGAGGCCGAAAATATAATATCAGCCCAGGCAGCGCCGCCATACCTGTGTAAGGCTAAGTATAAGATGCCCGTGGCAAGGGCCTGAGAGAGCTCGTTCGCGGTTGGTTTGACCCCAACGTTGCATCCTTTGACATGGGTTCCCATATGCTCACAGCACCACTGGAATTAGGTTTAGCATTTCTTGGTTCGCCACTCCTCAGCCGACCGTGGTCAGTTGAGTCATTGCGGCCTTAGCCGTCATTGCAGATGACTCTCGTGTCAAAGTGCCTGCCGCGCGGAAGAAAACTGACTAGTAAATCTAATGAGAATTTAAAAAAATGTCATTAGTTTTATTTCCCTGTCTACCAAGAAAAAAAGAGTTTAATACAAACTTGAAGTGATTTGAAAAACATTCCACGGTTCTAAAATTGTTGGTATTCTTTGAATAACCTAAATAATTTTGGACCGATTTTATTCAAATTTTCCTTAAATGTTTGCTATATAAAGAAGTTTCGATTAACTTTGTAAACATTTTGAAAGAACCGTGTACCTTAAAAAAAATATTGATTGTATTTTGTGCATGTTTCTTTTAATGACAAAAATTCAAGCCGACAGGACTGCGAGTTATCGTGCGCCAAAACAACGAGCACATACGCCCAGATACATTAGTTTAAAAAATGATATCACAATATTTTCATTTCGATATCGAAGTGAATACAAAAACTTTCCTGTCCGGAGGTTGATAAGCTCATTTTGGAGAAGTTAGCTCAGATCGAAAATAACTGCTGCAATTAACGAACTGAACCGAGAACATATATACGCAATGCATGCTCAAAATACTTACTGGGAATGCTAACGGGTTTTTACAAAAGCTTTTCGAATTCATACGAGAGAAAAATATTGACGTTTGCCTGATTTCTGAAACCCATATGAAAAGGGGATCGTACTCGTATGCAAAAATAAGAGGCTTTGGGTACTATCACGCTTGTCTTCCATCTGAAAAGCCGAGATGCGAATCCTCTTTATACATTAAAGAGTCTGTCGAACATACGAAAGACCTTAATATTGAGCTCGAATCCGTGCAAGTAATCACGTACGGGGCTCAAGATGCATCTCTTAGAAAGATAGAATGCTCTATGAAGCTAGTAAGGAGAACAATTGTGATTTCTTTTCGACGGAAAAACCAACATATTGGCCAACTGACACAACAAAAATACCTGATCTCATCGATTTGTTCCTTTTAAAAGCAATATCTAAGAATTTCATAAAGTTTGATGAAAGCTTTCACCTTTCCTCTGAATCATTCTTCAGTCATTTTGACAATGAGTGAAACCAATTAAAAAAACAGGAACCAGAAAAACTAACTGGGAAGGCTTCAAGAGAGAAATTGAAGAAAGGGTAGAGCTTAACGTATCACTCAAGACACCCTTTGAGCTAGAAGTCGAGGTTTATCACTTCGTCGAAATAGTTCAATATGAAGCGTGGCAAGAAACTAACATAATACGATTTTAATTGTCCGCTGGGGATAAAATAAATGGTAAAGGAAAAAGGAAAAGCCCATAAGAAACAGCAACGTAGTCTTGCTTCACACCATGAAACACATTTGAATAATCTGTATAACTTGCTGAGAGAGAAACTTAAAAACTTCAAAGCCGTGCAGTAGACACGTTTCTAAAAAGCCTGATAGCAAAAAGGTTGTCAAATTATTTCCTTTGGAAAGCATTAAGAGATAATAAAATACCTAAGACCTCCGCGCCTCTGTACTACGAAAACGAATGCTAATACAGGGTGGGCCACAAAGTTTTGCAAATGGCAACACTTGATTTCTAGAAACCATTAGAGGGAGGGGCGCGCGGGTGGCGGGGAAATGTGCGTCGCTCCATGCAATTTTAGTCACGATGGAGCGCTTCACGGCATAATAGCGTGCTTTTGTGTAAAACAATTTTACAAAATCAACGATTCCTACGACGCCTATTTAGAATTGAATACGGACTACGCAGTGTAAGTGAGTGTTCAAGTGTTACTTCAATAAAAGCTTGGGTCAAGAAGTTCGAGCTAATGGGATCGTCAACAAATATTAAACAAACGTTTAAGAAGAAGCGATGAGAATTTTCGGGTGATTGAAATTACTGTAAGGAACGATCCAAAATCATCTACGTAACTGTGAACTCAGTGGAGTACGTGAAAATGTTGCGAGAATTTTTAGCACCACAGTTACATGAATTTGAAGGATACAACAGCAGGACTTCGATGCAGCAAGAAGGAGCAACATGCAATACGTCAAATGTGACTTTACCGGTCAAAGAAATGTTTCCTAAGAAATTGATTTCTTGCAGAGGTGATATCCCATGGCCTTCGAGAAGCCCGGACCTTACACGTTGCGATTTTCTCTTGTGGAGATACCTGAAAAGTCGAGATGGGGCGCATCTCGACGGTGTCATTTATTATTTAAATAAATTTCAATAAACGTTTAATACGTTAATAGATGATCAACAAAATAGCATTTGTAGCTTCATTTCTATTTATGTTTCAAATGTGCAAAAATTGATAACCCTTCCTGTATTTTAAAAAATTTTGAAAATAAAAAGCTAAGAAAAATGTGTAAATGCACCATAGTATTATACATAAGAAATGACGACTTACACCGAGCCCGCAGAATTCCTACTATCGAAGCTATAATCTTCGCGACAAAACATGAAATTCGGCTATACGGACACATTAACAATACAGTATAAGCACGAAAGGAACCTGTTGCTCCGTTTCCAAAGGACCAAATCTTTGGCCCTATCGCAATAAAATGAAACCATGTTGAAAAGCGGATCGTGCAGGAATTTTCATTGGAAAGTCATCCGCCGAACGATATTATTTTATGATACTTCTTGATAAGTCGAAACTTATCGTAGTAATACGAGTATCAACATTAATATCGTCGGGAGGTGTTTTTAGTAAGTAAGAATCTCACACGCGCCTGCGATCCTCATAGGGTCTAATGTAGGATTTTCACCTGCCCTCATTGAAAAAAACAAAATAAAAACATCTCAACACTTCACAAGCACCTATTTCAAAACATGCGTATGTTTTTTCCATTTTTTGAACAAAATTTTTTATTATTTCGATCTGAATTTTCTCTCTCCACACAAATTTGTTCTTGCCAGCGAGCTGTCAAAAATTAATGCATCCAATTGGTTGCCAATAGATGTTGCTTATATGAACTGGAAGTAAAGATAACTGTTGCTGTAGACTAGTTATTGGTGTACTATTTGAGGAGTTTATTTCAGAAAAGTTTTCACAAAATGCTGGCTTAAGTTTTTGCTGACGTTCATGTTTATTTTAAAAATGTACTCAGAAATACGATCAAGCACTTCAAATAAAGTGTTATACGGTTTTTAAACGGAGTCATCTTAAACAAAAATGTGTGTGCAACCAAAAAATGTTTTGTCTGCAAACAGTTTTGTTCCACAATTATGTGTTGATGAAGATAATGGATTTTGTAATTTTTTTTCAATCATTTTATAGAAGATGAGTGTATTCGTATTGATATCTTTCTACAGGTGAAATTGCTTTGCGAAAACGTGTATCTTTATTTTTTAATTTTGCCTGCAATTTTTTGCAATTGAACTTGAACAATTGTGGTGGATCTTTTATTCTCAATTTAATACACAAATTTGAGAAAGCTCCATTTGTATTTCTTTTATCTGTCTTTTTACTCAGCACGTTGTTTTCGCACTTCTTTTATTATTTTTTAAAATTATAAGCACAATAGCAGTAGCTATCTGCTACCGGTGCGAAACCATTGTCACAACAAACTGTCAACGCGCACTGAAATTTGCTCGTAAGATAGTTTAAATAGTTTTTAGTTTTGCAAGTGCTGACGTAAGTTCATCTATAGTGTAAACATTCCTGTGAGTTATTTCTGTAAGACTTACGGAAGTCGTAAGTAAACCCTACAAGTGTTATCCTTGCCAATAGTAAAATATATATATATTGCTATAAAGTAAAATATCAGGAGCATGTTTGGACTTGCACTTGATCATGATTTCGTTCGTGTTAAATCGCGTGTATTCGTCAAATATAGAGCAAGTCAAAACGTATCTGAAAGACTCGTACTCTCGAACACATTATCTTGCACGAACTTGTCCACGCATATTGCCTTGCCGAGTTTTTTATCTTGTTCGAACTTGTACATGCTTATCGACTTGTGGAGTTTTTAAAAAGTACACTCAAAAATGATGGACGGCAACGATTAGTATAAGGCCTTGTAGAAGTAGCATCTTCCGACAGGTGCTGGTTCTTTAAATGACGAGAATGAGCCTCTGCAGCCGAACATCTCGCAGCTCTGCTAATAAGCCCTACTTCACGCCTCCCCGTGGCGCCATCTGGGAATCTCACTAGAGATTGCGAAGTGAAGGGAGCATATGGCGAGTTTCTTCTCTGACATATTTGGAGCTCAGGCCGGTAAGGATTTCCAGGACTTAGTCAGGGTCTTGGAAAAGAAATGGTGGCGGACGCGCCCTATAAGGGCAAACGGCAGCGCTCACATCCCGGAACGGGTTACTGACTTGGGTGTAACCGACCCCTCGTCCTAGGGGCATTAAAAAATGGAACTGGTCCTCCAGGTTGGGGGTTGTGGCGCCGGGGTAACTGCCCGGCCATTTAAAAAAAAAAAGTTACGAAACATCAACAAGCCTCGGATATGGACGGATCTACTTCTGACAACACACGCAAACGATTTAAGGACAATGAGCTTCGGATATGCACGTGGAATGTTAGATCCCTTAATAGACCACGTGCAGCCGAGCAAATAGCGGAGGCCATAGACTGCTGCAAAGCAGATATAACCGCCATTCAAGAAATGCGATGGGATGGGCCGGACAAAAAGAAGATGAAAAACTGCGATATCTACTACGGCAATTGCTATCGACGGCAAAAGCAGCGTTTATTTGGATGCGGATTTGTTGTCGGAGGCAGACTAAGGCAAGAAGTCCTCAGCTTCCGGCATGTGAGCGAGCGCCTCGTAGCAACCCGCATCAAGGCTAAATTCGTCAACATTAGCCTTATATGCGTGCATGCCCCCACAGAGGAGAAAGATGACGACACCAAGGATGCCTTCTACGAGCTCCTTAACAAGACCTACGAGCAATGCCCTAGCTATGACATTAAAATTGTCCTAGGTGATTTTAATGCAAAGCTAGGAAGAGAGGGTATCTTTGGTGGAACAATAGGAAAATATAGCCTGCACAACACCACCTCCGATAACAGATTCAAGCTAATCGACTTAGCGGTGGGGCGAAACATTGTCGTGGCTAGCGCGCGGTTCCCACATCTCGACATACACAAGGGGACATGGAGAACTCCTGATCAATCAACAGTCAACCAAATTGATCACATTGCGATCGAATCAAAACACTCCTCCAGTATTATGGATGTCCGTACGTTCCGAGGAGCCAACATCGACTCGCACCATTACCTTGTTGTAGCCAAGGTACGGCTGCGGATATCCCAAACTACGCCAAGACAAACTAATGCTGTGAGAAAATTCGACGTCAGACAGCTACAATCGCAAGAGATCGCCAAGTCCTTTTCCGATCGAGTGTCTCTTAATCTCTTAAGAGGTCCATTGCCGCCAGCATTAAGCATCGAAGACCATTGGAGATGCCGCTTCTGATGTGCTGGGTTTCACACGTCCACCGCAACGAAACCCCTGGTTCGATGATGAATGCCGGCCAGCACATGCAGCTAAGCAAAAAGCACGCAATGCGGCACTGCAAAAAAAGACCAGAGCTGCTCATGAGCTCTATGAGCGGAAGAGGAGAGATGAACACCGGCTTCTCAGGAGGAAGAAGAAATACACAGTCGCTTTCCAACTCTTAACGAAGACAGACGATTTTTGTTAGCATTATTGTAGCCAAGTAAAAACCAACTAGTGAAATTAAATTATAATCAGTTTTCTTAAAACGCACATTAAGAACCTTTTTTGCAAGTGCATCGGTAGCCCAGTGATAGTGGCATTGGCCGATAAAGCGGGAGTCGTTAAGGAACATAGTCTCTTTTTATTTTTAAAAATAAAACATAAAATACATTATAAAAGCGAAATCAGACTATGAGCTATGAGTGAGACGGAGAGGTCCGCTATTCCAATAGCGGGACCAGCGGATGACGTGATGTCATCAGATGACCAGGCAGCAATATTGGCCCGTAATCCGATAATAATAACCAAAAGGAAGATGAAGCAAAAGCCAACTCCTAATCTTGTAAAGCGCCCTTCCCTTTCTACGTCTGCTGAAAAGCTGCCCTGTAGACCAAGGGAAGAGGTGCCAACAACATCGGCAAGGGCAGCTATTTAATATGTGTCTGACGGTGGAGAAGACCATTATATAGGAAACGATAACACATTTGCTTCGCTGGCGGCCTCTGAATCGGAAGACGAAGAGGATAAGGTAAATGCTCTCAATAATATTATAAAAGAGCTACAGCTCAGAGTACTGGCCATACAAAAAATGGCAAGAAGAGCGGAGGAAACAAAAAGCGCTCAGCAGCAGCAACAAGAATAGGCCGAAGAAGCAAAACACAGAGAACAAAGCTCTACCCACAAGCAAACAGCATAAGGCAGAGCCAACGAAACAAAAACAAACAAACAAGCAGCAACAACAACAGCAGCAGCCGCAGAAACAACAACAACAGCAGCCTCAGAAGCAAAAGCAGCAAAAACAGCAACAGCAGCAGAAGCAACAACAACAGCAGCAGAAGCAGAAACAAAGGGTTCCACCTATCAACACATTCAAGATGGAACTTAAGGACACAATCCAACTGTGTAAGTCGGCCATAGGCTGTAATTTTTATATTAAAAGACTTAGCGTAGATAGGCATGCGATCCACTGTAATACAGTGGAGCGCTACCACAAAATAAAGAATTTGTTAAGGGACTCGACGTCGGAGTTCTTCTCCTTCACCCCGAAGGGGGAAAAGCTGCAAACTATGCTGCTGAGGGGGTTAGAACCGTCTACTAGTCCGGAGGAGCTCCTCGCACTGCTCAAAGAGAAAGAGTGCGACGGTCTCAAATTCGTGTGGGTTAAGCCGTTCGTCACAACCAGAGCCAAAAGGGAGAAACGGAAGCTACCGTTCTTCCTGCTTCAGCTAAGTCCCGATAGCAAACTAGATGGTCTAAGGAGCATTAAAGTCCTAGACTGCCAGATTGTACACTGGGAAAAAGTAAAAAGGCACGAAAACCTTTTGCAATGTGTTCGGTGCTAAAGGTTCGGGCACGCCGCGTCGAACTGTGAAATGCAACCTCGATTTGTCAAGTGCGTTAAAAACCACAAATCAGAAGAATGCGCTCTGGGAAGGGATGGAGCGTAAGAAAAAAGTCAACTCTCTTGCGTTTATGTAAGAACACGGGACACGCCGCAAACTATCGGGGTTGTTCCAAATTACAGTACATAAAAATATTTGTGGTGAATGAGTGAGTAAATCTTTCAAATTCCGTCCAATTACTCACATACGCCGACGATATTGACATAATTAGAAGAAATGGAAGAAAGCAGCGTCTTTGTAAGTATTGAGATGGAAGATAGACTAAGACGGGTGGATCATGTAGAGCGCATGGACACCAATGCTCCGGTCCGAAAAGTCTTCGAATCCGCCCCCGAGGGACAGCGCAGTAGAGGAAGGCCAAGACTCAGGTGGCGCACGCAAGTGGAAGAGGACCTCAGCCAACTTAGCGTGCGAAACTGGAGGCAGCTAGCCAGGGATCGAGCTGGCTGGAGAAGCTTGTTGACTGAGGCCCAGGTCCACCCCGGACTGTAGCGCCACCTAAAGTAAGTAAGTAAGATACAACAGTGATGCCTCCTACTATAATATTAGTCATTCTAATAACAAGTTGGTACACATAACACGACTTATACAGTTTCTTGAACGTTTCAAATAACAACTTGTGTTTATCAACCCCCAAAATCAGTTTTCGTTTATGTTGACCCATGGCAAACTGGGTGGCCGTGGCTCAAGTGGTAGTGTATTGACTTCCCAATCGGAGGGTTCGGTGTTCAATACCAACCGCGGCCGAAAGACACTTTTTTTCAGGCAACCAAAATCATGTAAGATGAGGGGTTGTCTAAAATACAACAACAAGCCAATTTGCACTAACAATTAGTCTCCCCATTAAATGTTGGATGCCACCCATGGAGCGAAATAACCACTGAGCCCAAAGATCTCTCTCTCAAAAATTTCTCTCTCTATCGAAACTTGACACGTGCTCCGACATTTTAAGAGTATTCATACAATCTTGAGTGTTAAGTTCTTTAAAAAAAAACGAAAAAAAAGGGCTCCATATCGACCACTTTGGGAATCCCCACTTTTTATGGACCGCCACACGAACTTCGTACAGATTTGGTCTTTCTTTGCTCTTTCTCTGGGATGAGAAAAATTATGTGTATTGTCGAAGACTTTTCTGCTTAGTTTTTTTTGGCACAATTGGCTGATTACCGAATATCGGTGCCTCCAATCGGTAATGTCCTGTGTTCAAACCCGGAACATGTTGAATGTTCGTTGCTGATGCGCTGTACGAGCACAAATTTGGTCTGATTTCTGATCGGATGCGTTTACCAGTGGCTATTGTCGGTGAGGATGATGTTTCAAAGCATTCTATCTGGTGTCGAAAATTTCATACTGCTCTAAAGCTCCCGATCGTACACTTTGTACCTGCTTACTCTCGGACTTAGCTTATAGAGAAAAAAAAAAGGTGTTTGGAGTTGATTTCCTACGCGGTAGTCCAGAGCAGCTCCACCATCACTTTGTGCCACCAATGGTTCACTAGATTGTGGATCAGCTAGATGAACTGCATTTCTGAACTTGGCCTTGCATTGCCTGCTCAGTTCGCTTCCAGGGTTCACAGAACTTGTTTTTTGTCGCCTTTCTTCGCTTTCTGTGACTTACACGTTAAGCATTCTGTGACTTACACGTATTGTTAAATCAATGTAGTTAATAAAATTGGCCCCGATGATTAATTGTTTGATGGCGATTATGAAAGCTCTGCGCAGAACTATCTGCGAAGTCTCAGATCGAGTATTATAGTCTTAGTATCATGATGTCGAAAAAGTAGCACCGTTGGCAGTTGAGATGAGTCAGATGTTTTGGTGTTGGCATACTTCTTCAGCAGGACGGAAGTATATCCAACGGTTTCAATAAAGTGTAATATGCCGCTTGCCTAATTATTTATTTGGTGACAATGACATTAATTTTTGCTGAAGACGCCCGCCTGTTTACACCCAACCCCAACGTCAAACCGAGTTTTCCGGCTAAGTGGGACAAACAGGTCAGTACCTGTGTGCCTCATCTTCAAACTTTTGATGAAAATAGCAGAGTTTTGCTTCGCCACTTTCATTGGTCATATTTATATTATATCTACTTTGTAATTCTTTACGGGTGGCATCCTGCTGTTTGGTTGGCTTCTCCTCTTCTGAACGTGAACCTCTTTGCGCAAGGCTCAACTGACCGTTTAAGTTCCTCCAACGTTGTTCTGACTCCTGGTGGATTATTGGCTAGGTCACCCATAGCTCTTAATGCATCGCATTCCAGACTAACCAGAAAATAGGATTTATGATCACTGACATCAGTAACGCCGCCCAATTGAAATGCTATCTCTACTTGAGACAGCCGCAGTTGATGATACAGCGGATTTTGGCAGTATTTAGTATACGCTATATTGTTGTTCTGTGCACACCTAATTTTTTCGTTGTTCTTATCTGTGCGAGAGTTTTGTTATTCCTAACTGTGGGCTGTGCTCAAAGATCCTGCTGGAATTGAGTCACCTGGATTTTCCAGCGTCGTTGCTAATGACTGAAATAGCTGGATTTGTTTCAGCGAACGAAATGTCCCTTTTGTTTCGCGCACTCGTAGGTAATTAATAATATCAGCGTTTGGATCACATTCTTTTATAGATCACCTTGTGTTCTATTCTTTTTATGTTTTCCTGTTTTCGTTGACGTTTTTCAAAAGCATACATAAAGTTAAGTATATTCGGACGTAAGCTTTTTCTCTCTCGGTAATGTTAAAGACATAAAATTTCAAACTACGCTGGCAATCAATATACAAAAAGAATCCTTACAGTATTTTTTAAGGAGGTCTTAACTGAAATGACTTGTCAATACAAAAAAGACTCCGGTTTGTGTCTTTTTCGATTTCTTTATTTGAACTTTTTTCTTAAAACTAAAAAATTATTATTTCGGTGCATCGCAGCGCATCTAAAGGGTGTCCCCTAATTCACGCAAAATGTAATTTTGATAGAAAATACAGATTTTTAATTAGAAAGCCTAATTTTTTTTATTGATGCATAGAGTATACAGATTGGGGTTATGTATGGAATAGCACATCGGATAAATTGCCGCCACGGCTTTACTGGAAAGTATGTACAATTTTATTGAAATTTTGTATTACCGTTTCGCATAGATGTGGCTGAATTTCATGAAAATACCTCCTAATTTCCTCTTTCAATGCGTTGGTGGTCGTGGGCTTGTTTTTGCATAGATCTTTGACTTCAAAAAACCCCAAAGAGAAAGTCCAATGGCGTTGAATCGCAAGATCTGGATGTCCAATTCTGATCACATAAACGGCCGACTACATTTGTTGTTGTTCTAAAATCCATTTAAAGAACTCTCTTCACGCTGCATGGTCAGTAGTCTTCAGTTCTTGAGTAAATTATAGTTTATAAGCATGAAGTTTGAAGTCTTTCCTGAGAATTCCTTCCAGAAAGGTTCTCGAAATGCCCAATTCTTGACTACGTTGCCTAATTGAAGTTCCTGGACTGTCAACAATGCTCTCGCGAACTGCTTCGATGTTTTCTGTTGAACGACTTGTGACAGGATACCCAGAGTGTTTAAGATCACTTATTCATCCAGTCTCCCACAATTTTTCGATTATTCTCTTCACAGTTTATCGTTTTAAATCAATATGACGGCCATATTTTGTACGAAAATTGCGGACTGTAGCTGACAAACCTTCATTATTTTTAAGATATTGCTCAACAATGAAAATGTTGTTTCGTATACCGCTCCATTTTTACTTACCCCGACGTTTCGGGGTATCTTTTTTTCCGTTGTCATCACTGTACTATTAAATGGCGCAAAATTAATATTTTGAGTGACTTATGGGACACCCTTTACATAAAGAGTTGTAGTGTACGTATGTGTGGATACGATATTACATTTGTGTTAATTCAGCATAAAGTTTTTCACTTGGACGATCTCAAGTGGCGTCGCTGTGTTCGGTGACCAATTCAAGCATGAACAATTGTGGGAAAGGAATATTGGTATTAAACGACAAAATCAAACATAGCAAGAAACTGTGGGAAAGGAATGTTTGTATCAAATAATATTATGAACGACACATATGTACACTACATAACAATACTCCCACATCTTTTTGTATCAAACACTCTCCTTGTTGAACGGAGCAATTTTCATCCGTTTGGGTATGAAATGTACTAACAACATTTTGACACAACAGCTGAAGGCCACCAAACCACAAGGTCAATCAACCATACAATTTGTAAATTCCTATTTTAATACCAACTCATTTAACCAAATACGAATATATTAAATATATATATTGTGGTATATATGTGATTAAATCAATTATCCAGGGTTGCATAGTTTTAGGATCATACAAACTCTCCACGTTGGAGAGTTCAGTTATTACCCCAGTTTCAAACCAGAAGTTACCAGAAAGAACTAGAACCCGACAAATGTAGTATAAATACAGGATGAGAAACTGCGGACGATAAGTTGATTTTTGGAAAGCGATGGAAAAGGACCTAAGACCTTTCACTTAGTAAGATAAGAGATTTGAATTGTGAAATAGAAGTGAAATTGTTTGTGAATTGATTGAAAGTTGTATTTAAATAATAATAAATAGAGTGTTTTGAAACAGAATAACGTTTTATCATTTCGAACCCTAGCCGAAATATTACATTGGTGTCAGAAGTGGGATAAAACTTATTCTGAGTGCTGTGAAATAAAAAAAAAAAAAAAAAAAACAAATGGCACGTACATTGCTGGAGCTAAGTATACCCCAGCTGAAAATTGAGCTAGAGAAGCGGAATCTCTCCGCAGCTGGAGGGAAAAGTGATTTGATTCTTCGGCTACAAGAAGCGATCGAAAAAGATGGAAAAGATCCGAAATCCATTTTGTTCGACGTAGAAGAAGAACATGTGAGCACAGGAGTTGACATGGCATGACAGCTGCGGAATTGCTGCAAACCATCTCAGAAGATAAACAACTCAACTACGAAGCTTTGGTTAAAGCCATAGAAATGCGCTTCAGAGATGACCATATGCAAGAAGTATACAGAGTTCAAATGCGCAGCAGAGTCCAGAAGAGGGGAGAAACACTTCAGCAGTTGCAGGCCGATATCGAACGGTTGGCGCATTTATCTTATCCTAATGCCGGAGAAGACATTATCAGCGAAATGGCTGTAGAGGCGTTGAAGATAGGCAGTTGCAAATGGCTGTAAGAATGGCTGGAAAACGAACCCTCCCTGAGGCCCTAGCATTTGCCCTGACGATGAAAGCTGCCGACCAAGCATCTCAAGGAATCCACCGCGTGAGAGAAATGACAGCCGTGGAATGCTCATGCCAACGAACAGATGTCGTGGAGCGGAACAGTGTGCGTGGAGGACAAGTCCGTTGTTGGAACTGCAACAAAATAGGACATCTGCAGCGTGAGTGCAGGTCGCCACTTAAACAACGCAGTTGTCCACAATGCGCTGCTAGGAGACGTAACGAAGAGGCATCTGGCAGGAATGACAGGATCAAAATCCAAGTCTCCCAAACAAAACGAAATAACAAGAGTCTTACAGTGGAAGCCCACATTGGCCAGAATAAATGCGTGGCCACCATTGACACCGGTGCCACCGCTTCCATTATAAGAAGGGATATCGCCCATGATTCATGGCTACACAATACCAGTAGCTACTGCTTGAAAACAGCAACAGGAGCGACGGCAAAGGTGTATGGAGAGGTTGTTCTTACGATCAATCTGGCACGACTAACATTCGCCCACGTATTCCTAGTGGCCGATATATGTGACGAGTGCATCATTGGAGTTGACTTTATGAAGGCGCATAATGTAGTGCTCGACATCGGAACTCAAGTACTTAAGTACAGGAACGTCGAGATTCCAATGGTGTACGGGAATGAGAATGCCGCATGCCTTAGGACAGTAGTCAACAAGGAAGAGATCTTACCACCTTCCGCAGAGACACTAATTTGGGCGAAGCTGGAAGGTGATCTTGGGAGCCATCGATTCTATTTGATTGAGCCGGACTCTAAAAATCATTATCAGAATTACGTCGTGGGAAAGATGCTCGTTGAGCCGAAAGGCAAAATGGTCCCAGTAAGAATCTTGAATGTGGGAAATAAGAGCATCAAACTAAAGCAAGGACATTCGATCGGAGCGTGCGTACCGATAACTGCTATCACCAAGTTGTCGAAGGAGAATGCTGCTATATCTTTGCCATCAAGTAGCACAGCCGAGTTGAAAAGAACTATACTCAGGCAAACCGAGCTGAACCAGGAGCAACGAGCGATGGCAGAGGAATTAATCAACGAATTTGCAGACGTATTTGCCTCGCAGGATGGCGAATATGGCAGCACACATTTGGTACAACACCGAATAGACACTGGAGATGCAAGACCCATACGTCAACCTCCTAGGCGTTAACCATTAGCTAAGCAGACGGAGGTTGCAGAAATGGTTTCGACTATGGAAAATGAAGGGTTGATTGAAGGCTCAAAGAGTCCGTGGGCATCACCCGTTGTACTGGTCAAGAAGAAAGACGGCACCAATAGATTCTGCGTGGATTATCGCCAGCTAAATAATGTCACCAAGAAGGATAGCTACCCCTTGCCAAGGATTGACGACACACTGGACACACTGTCAGGAGCGCAATGGTTCTCCACACTTGATTTGAAGAGTGGCTACTGGCAAGTACAGATCCATCCGGAGGACCGTGAGAAGACAGCCTTCACCGCAGGAAACGGGCTTTGGCAATTCACAGTAATGCCATTCGGATTGTGCAATGCTCCGGCAACCTTTGAGCGTCTAATGGAACGAGTTTTGCTGGGACTAACATGGAAAACCTGTTTGGTCTACCTGGACGATGTCATCGTGGTCGGCAAAACTTTTCAAGAACATCGAGATAACTTAAAGGAAGTGTTCCAAAGACTACGAAGTGCACAGCTAAAGCTAAACCCGAAGAAGTGTCATCTCTTTAGGCCAGATGTCAAATACTTGGGACACATCATCTCATCCGAAGGGGTAAGGACAGACCCAGAAAAGATCGAAGCGGTGAAAAATTGGCCAGTCCCAAGAGACAAACACCAACTGAGAAGCTTTCTGGGACTCGCTACCTACTACAGGCGGTTTGTGAAGGATTTTGCTGGGATCGCAAAGAGTTTGCATCAACTAACAGAAAAGGGAAAACAATTCAAATGGTCAAGTGAATGCGAAAGAAGCTTCAAAACTCTCAAACAACAACTATGTGAGGCCCCTGTACTAGCGTACCCTACTCCAGGAAAAACATTTATTGTGGATGCAGATGCCAGTAACGTCGGAATTGGAGCTGTCCTTTCGCAGATGCATGACGGGCAAGAAAACGTAGTTTCCTACTTTAGTAAGGTGCTCTCTAAGCCGGAAAGGAACTACTGTGTTACCAGGCGGGAACTTCTTGCTTTGGTCTTGGCAACAAAGCATTTCCATAAGTACCTGTACGGACGAAAATTCATTCTTCGCACAGACCATGCATCTCTGAAGTGGTTGCTGCAATTTAAAAATCCTGAAGGACAAGTCGCAAGGTGGATTGAACGACTCCAGATGTACGACTACGAGATACAGCATCGAAAGGGAACCCTTCACTCTAATGCGGATGCTCTGTCCCGGCGACCTTGCAAATCTGATTGCAAACATTGCGCACGACAAGAAGAAAAAGATGCGGTATCCACTCAACGACTAAGAGCTGAGCCCACTGACGGTTGGAATGAGAGTGAAATGCGAAACGCCCAAAAAGAGGATCCGGATATCGAGCCAATACTCGCTTGGAAAGAACACGAAGAAAAACCAGATTGGCAGGAAATATCCAGTAAAAGTCCCGAACTAAAGGCATACTGGGCACAGTGGGACTCCCTTCATGTTCAAGATGGTGTTTTGAGGCGAAGGTGGGAAAGCTCGGATGGAAAGTCGTTTGTGATGCAGCTCGTTGTGCCACGGTCGAGAGTCAGTGACGTATTAAGGGAACTGCACGATGGAGTATCCGGAGGCCACTTGGGAGTGAATAAGACGTTAGAAAAGGTGCGAGAACGTTTTTATTGGGTGCATGCCAAGGACGATGTCGAAAATTGGTGCAGAAAGTGTGTCACCTGCGCCGCCAGTAAAGGCCCGAGGGTTAAAAATCACGGCAAAATGCAGCAATACAACGTTGGAGCGCCATTCGAGAGAATCGCAGTTGACATTGCAGGACCGTTTCCTGAAACCGAAAATGGAAATCGCTACATTCTTGTTGTTATGGATTACTTCAGCAAGTGGCCTGAGGCTTTTGCTATCCCTAACCAAGAAGCCAAAACCGTGATTGAGCAGATCGTTTACAACTGGGTGAGCAGGTTCGGCGTACCGATGGAATTGCACTCGGACCAAGGGCGCAACTTCGAATCCAAGATTTTCCAAGGGGTGTGCGAGCTACTGGGTATCAAAAAGACGAGAACAACACCGCTCCACCCACAATCGGACGGGATGGTAGAACGCTTCAACAGAACCTTGAATGAACACCTATCAAAGGTCGTTGGCGACAAGCAATGCGATTGGGATAGGCAAATTCCAATGTTTCTATTAGCCTATCGGAGTGCAGTACACAACACCACAGGTCACACTCCATCGGAAATCCTTTTCGGTCGAACAATCCGGTTACCTAGTGAATTGATGTTTGGATCACCGCCGTCTGAAGAGAACAGAAATGAAGACGACTATGTCGCAGACCTCAGACGGATTATTAGGGACGTGCACCAAAGAACAAGGGATAAGATCAAGATAGCCAGTGACCGCATGAAGACGAGGTATGATGTCAAGGCGACCACAACGGGATTCCAGGAAGGAGATCTAGTGTGGCTATATAACCCTCATAGACGGAAAGGCATATCACCCAAATTACAGCAAGACTGGGAAGGACCATATAAAGTCGTAAAACGCATCAACGATGTTGTCTATCGCATTCAACGAGGAAGAGGCAAGATGAAAGTGGTTCATGTGGATCGAATACATCGCTATATTGGGCAGAATGTCGAAGAGTTTGTTCGGGCCGAACAAGTTTAAGAGGGGGATATTGTGGTATATATGTGATTAAATCAATTATCAATAGTATAAATACAGGATGAGAAACTGCGGACGATAAGTTGATTTTTGGAAAGCGATGGAAAAGGACCTAAGTCTTACTAAGTGAAAGATAAGAGATTTGAATTGTGAAATAGAAGTGAAATTGTTTGTGAATTGATTGAAAGTTGTATTTAAATAATAATAAATAGAGTGTTTTGAAACAGAATAACGTTTTATCATTTCGAACCCTAGCCGAAATATTACAATATATAAGCATAGGTACACACACGTAAATAAATTTGAACCATTGAACCACATATGTAAGTACATATACATGTTTATAGATTTATTATTATTATTATTATAACTTTATTAATCAGTAATAAATTACCTGATTAATCTTAAATTACGGCACCAGCTACCAGGGCTTCGGCCTACGTGTATAGATTTAGTCATTAGTATGCATATTAATTTAGATGGTATTCAGAAGTTTACCATAGTTAATTTGTAAAAGCTATTGGTAGATGATAACTAATTTACATGTAAGACTTTACTTTTTTTTAAAAATTATTTTATGTAAATAGCTACATATTACTAGTAAGGTGCGCCTACATACATATTAAACATTTATTTTCTCTTTAATAGAAAAGACTATTACGTGGGAAACTGATCGGATATCGAGCAATGGAGGTGTACAATTGCCATGGCTCTTAATAACTATTACTGGCCTATTGTTAACTATAATTGCAGTTATTGGTACTCGAACAAGATTCTACAGATATCTAGGAACAGTTAGATTATATAGCCCACGTCAACATTCAAGTGGTATTTACAGCGAACGAGCAACTCTTACTAACAACATGGAATATGATATTATTGTAGAAAAAGAAGCATAAAGGAATATATCGGAAATTTAGATATCTATAACTTCAAATATATTTAACATCTTTGTAGTAAATTAAATGGAAAATTAAGTAAAACAAAAAAGAATATTTTAGAAAAATTGATTTTTTTCTTCATATGAGTAATCGTTCATTTATAAATAATCTTTCCCCTCACATCTTAAGGGGAAACTGTATGGCATGGAAAAAAGGCCAATTTTGTTGCCATTTCTCGAAAACCACAAGACTTACCATCCTTTTTTTAATTCATTTTAGAGAGTACTACAAATCGAACGGTGTACATAAAATTAATTTCATTATATTTTTAATTTAAAATTTGAAAAAAATTGCATTTAACCGCACTATTTGAGAGCCTGTAGCTCAGGATGGCTATGAATTAAAAGATTAACCTTCAATCAATTAATTGTATTCTTAATGGCAAATATTAAACAAAAAACTATAAATCCGACAATTGGTTGATGAGAAAACGTGAAAAATATATAAAAGATATAACTTTTCTGGAAAGTCGCTTTCCGCGTCATCGTTTTCTGAAATCATTTTGTTCAAACTGTGTTTTTTTCAAGTTCCGACCATGTTTCATTTCTTAAACAATTATTTTTCATTTGTAACACTGATTGTCGAATAAAATACAAGGAGATTAAATTTTTTGTAAACAACTGAAAAATTAAATTTAAGAGGGTTTCTGTTGTCTAGCATTATAACATATTGGTTCAAAAAAGATAGATTTTTGGTTTTTGGTTACAGTCTTCCCTTAATCATCACCCCTAAGAGTTACCTAAAACATATTCATTCTGGTATAAGATATAATTTAAAAGTACATTTTCCAGTTGCGATTTCATTATAATAACACTCATATGGGTTCTTAGTTTAATATTGTTTGACATTTTTTCACGGAAAAACAGCGTCTATTAATTATTCAGCTGAATAACGAAATGCGCTCTACGAGGAAAGTGGAAACACTTGGAGTAATTTATGGTTCACATTATCTGGCTAACGAACACACAATTCGCCATAGCATCAAAAAGTTTGGAAAATAGGAAAATGTTTTCTAAAAACATAAGGATCTAAGTCTTATCCGGCACACATTCAAACAAAAAGCAACATTTCAAAATTAAGTTTCCGTAATGTGGGCCATTTGAATTTAGTTGGACCAAGGAATGCGAACCCACAAAGAAAATGGCATGGTGGTCAAATTTGGACTCCATTGCGACCAATTTACTTCTGCTCTATTGGGTATATGGTAAATTTTATAATAATAGTATATGATATAATAAAAATTTAAGTATATGAGGAAATAATAACTGCTATAAATTTAAAACAAGAGATACTATAAATTCAAACATTATACGCATTCAGATTAACAAATTAAAAAAAAAATTACATAATATTGAACAAACTACAATAACAAATAAAGTTCGAATGATTTGTACTATTAATGGTCACACTTTCGGATTTTAAACGTTTGGAAACAGTTGTACGATTAATTTCCAATACTTCTTCGAGTAGTTCTTGTGTTGGAGTCAAGTCTTCATGCAATTCTAATTCATTTATATATACAATACATATGTGTCAGTCTACTTGGGTGAAGGACGAATGTTTAATATTGTTTTATTTGGTGGATAAGCTGAGGTGTACACATGCGTTGTGCCTTCTAGTTTTTGAATCCGGTTTTATGGACATGCCACCTGATGCTAATGGGTCTGTTTGAGTCAAGAATTTGAGCCATTAATGCAATGATTTTAATCGGACAGTTGGACTTCATATGAGCATAACCGCAAATGGCATGACGACATGGTCGACAGATTAAACCAATATTTTCCAGCGTCTGCAAATGGTCAGGGGACTCCCTGCTGTCCATCTGCTTGGTGTGGTGATTACACTAGAGGGCACTACCACTGTGATTACCAAGTTAAAGCTTGCAGTAAGCTGCAGGTGTTGGGCGTAGAGTGCTTACTTGTCTTCCTTCGAACACTGAGTAATTCTATTGAATGGGAGTTACAAGGAGTGCAGTGAGCTATTTCTCGTTCTAAGTGCTTTGTTTCGACAAAAAATAATGAACAATTTCGTTTGATCCTCGAATGCTCGCATTTTATGTTTTCGCACAGTATACAGATTTCCACGATTGGATCTTTTTTACTCATCGCTCTTTGTTATGTTTTTCTTAATGGGACCAGTGACATTTGCGAGCGAGAGGATTACTATATGTTCCAATTAATTTAATGCCCAAGCCATCGCTTTTCCGCCTTTGTTTTACACTATTTGCATTTTACCTGACGCAATAATGGGAACTCGCGTGCTTAAAGTCATTTTTGTTTTAAGATACGGATTAGAGTATGTGCATACCAATTTTCTCAATATTGTTGGCATACCTGAGATGGTATATATTTTTTGAGATGTATCTATGCTTAATTTTATTGTTCAGTTGATGCGTTTCTATGAGTACAAATATCTTACAAGATGATAGATAACTAACCGAATTTTGGAAGTAAATGGCTGTGTTTTTTCGAACCGAGTGGTCTAAGAGTGAAACAAAGTGTACCCAAGAAATAAAAGGGTATATAGAAAGTTACTTTAATATATTTGTGTTTTATTTGCTTAAAACGATTTCTCTTTCAGAGTTCTGCACTCGTGTGTTTGTTTGTCCGTTTGTTACAGCCAATTTGCTCCGAATCTAATGCACCGATTAAGTTGAAATTTGGTACACATGTGTATTTCTCTGATCCAAACACGGACACCTAACGTAAATAAATGAATTTTGAACATGCGGGGTAAATTAGGACTTTTGAATTGGTCTCAAATATATTGTTTTTTATAATTCTAAAATAAATAGTTGCAAAGTTATTTAAGAAAATAGTTGCAAATCAACCATTGCACCAACCTTATCACAGAAACCACTAAGCCTAAAGTATAGAAAAAAAAACAAAGAAAATTGTCCTTTACTTATAGATTACAGGAAAATCTACAAGAAGTCTATAGTCTGAACATAACGTGGTAATTATATAGAAAAGGTGTCACCACCTCCGATTTTCCAAAAATTTTAATATGTAAGAAAAGGAATTTTTCTGATAGTTTTGAAATTTTCGTTTAATGCCGGACTCTTATAGCACAGATAATAAATCAATACAGATGTCTCATTCATATGGGAACTTGTGTCCTATGAAAATGAAATCAAGCCAAAAAATAGCTTTTTAAAAAGCTGCATATTCTCAGAAATAGCAGAAAGATCTTTTTATTTCTTTTCGCTTTTTGCTCTTGCCACTTCTCACCCACACAAGCAAAGTCGTTTACCTCATATGCAAAAACAATACGTAACCAAAAAAAAAAAAAAAAAAAAACATTCGCCCATCTGTAGTTGAATGGACTGCGATTTGCAAAGGCATCATACGTTGACGCTGCCCAGTATAACCGGTTTGCTTGGGTTTATGTACGTGTGCTTGTTATTTTGTTTGTAACTTGTTATGCAATGTAAATTAAGTGGGGGTAGGAATAAAATTGTTTAAGATGATGAAATCGTAGGTCCGGGAAGTTGGAAGTGCTGGAGGGGGTGGGTGTGATGTTGCACCACACTATAAAAGTGATTGGTATTTGAATCACGAGGTGTTAAGGGCTAACACATGTTACGGGGTTGAAGATATATAATATGTACATAAGCGCAAGAGCGATTTCCCTATTTGGATTTGTGATGTACTAGTGATTACCAGAGTTGTGAAAGAATGCATTCTTTTCAAAATTTCATTCAATTGAATTCAAGGCTGGAATTTGGGATTTGGGGACTTCCCTGAAAGGCTTCGACTTCAAAAATGCAATAATAATTCGTTTTTGAAGTCTTGAATGAAAGCAATAAATTTGACCAATCAAAAGACTGGAAGTCAATTGAATGGAAGTCTATTTGATTGCCCTAATTCGTTGAAGTCTTTTTGAAGTCTTTTAAAGTCTTTTTGAAGTAGTTTAACTATATTGAAGTATTTTGACTTCAGGGAAGTCTATTGACTTCATTGAAGTCTTTAGACTGAATTGAAGTCTTTTGAGTGCAATAAAATCTGTGCGCTTTGGGACTTTAGTAGTTTTATTTATCTCTTGAAATTTTATAAATATAATTTAAAATTCAAAGAATTTAGGGGTATTTTGGCTTAATTTTTTTTTATCTATTTGAAACAGAAAATAAAAAACTTACAACTTATAGCGATTCCTTGCGTTTTATCAAAACACAATTTTCTATTTAATTCTCTACCTTCGAAAATCTCTCCACAACAAACTTAAAATGCATAACAACGTCACATCCTTTATGAGACGCTGTAAAACCTGGTGAGCGATATTTCGCTCAAAATTCGGGCTCAGTTGCTAAGCAGCACTCATGCTTCCTTTCCGCCTTTCTACCAGCGAACAGAATGCCATTTTTGTGAAAGCTCTCTTGCAGGTGCGTGGTGCGCGGAGTAGCCTAGTAGCACAGATAATAAATCTATAAAAAGATCTTTCTGCTCTTTGTGAGAACATGCAGCTTTTTAAAAAGCTTTTTTTTGGCTTGATTTCATTTTCATAGGACACAACTTCCCATATGAATGAGACATCTGTATAGATTTATTATCTGTGCTAGTAGTATATCTTTTATGGTGTAAAATAAAATCACAAATTTTCGTTGCAATATTGTTCGTTAATATCGACAAAAAGAAAGATAAGTTCGTCAAAATTAAAATTAAACCGAATTAACAACAAATCTAATTTCAAGCAAGACACGTGTTGCTAGTAATCGTGAGACACCTCAAAAACTAAGCGTAGTTCGTAATTAAAGGAATCACATTTCTTTCGCCCAACATTATGTGCTATTATTTTAAATGCTAACCACGAGAAATATCACGATTGTAACACGTGTCATACATCGCACCTGTATGATCAAATTCATATTGGACGAATTCTACGCTACTCATCCCCCGTATTAAAATCAGCTCTGCGCCCACACCTCAATCAAGAAGCTTACTTACTCACCAAGCTATCATCAAACGAAATCACAGTAAACACCAGATTTAGGAACGTTCCAATTTCACGACCTAAAAGCTACATACCAACGAATAAAACTAAAATGAACTAAATATTGAACATGGGCTTTCGTCAGATGACTACGAGTATGATGCTGATCATGCATGCATGCATACTTACATACATATATCAGTAATTGCAGAGTTCGTATTGTTGTGAACAAGGCATCATTTACACTTGATTGGTGATTAAAAAGGATGACGAATCGTTGTAAACTGATCGTAACTTTCCTTTTTCTTTTATTGAAATCAATCAATTATGTAGTTGTATTTTTTTTATTTTCTGTTTCAAATAGATAAAAAAAAATTAAGCCAAAATACCTCTAAATTCTTTGAATTTTAAAATATATTTATAAAATTTCAAGAGATAAATAAAACTACTAAAGTCCCAAAGCGAACAGATTTTATTGCACTCAAAAGACTTCAATTCAGTCTAAAGACTTCAATGAAGTCAATAGACTTCCCTGAAGTCAAAATACTTCAATATAGTTAAACTACTTCAAAAAGACTTCAAAGAATTAGGGCAATCAAATAGACTTCCATTCAATTGACTTCCAGTCTTTTGATTGGTCACATTTATAGCTTTGTTTCAGGACTTCAAAATGAATTACTATTGCATTTTGGAAGTTGAAGTACAAAAGTGAAGTAATTTAACTTCCATTAAAAATGTGAAATATTGATTGAGATTTCAATGAATAGATTTTGAAAGTTCCCATACAAGATGCAACTAAGTTTCGCCTGGGAGTATGCAACCATGTTTTAGGTAAAAGTAGTGTTCAAATTTAGTTTTCCCAACACATAGCAATATGCAACAAGAATAGTACACAAAATGTTCGCCAATTGGGTATATGAGAAATTGCTAACGAATAACCGTTAATTATGGATGGGGTTTTGGACAAATTTGATGAAACTTTATATATACCCAACCTCGCACCAACCCCAAATCCAACAGCGTGACCAAGCAGGGGGGTTGCATATGAATTGAATTAATTTTACTTCTGGTTTCGTTTTCTCCGAAATAATCAGAGGAGATTCCATAAACAGTGCAATGTGTATGGGGGGACGTGCTGCCCCCCTGCAACCCCCCTGCTCGGACACGCTGTTGGATTTGGGGTAAGTGCGAGGTTGCGTATATTTAATGTTTCTTAAAATCAATATTTAATTGTCTCGTACAGTTGCAATTGCCGAATCAAGAAAAAAAACCAACGATCTTGGAGCTCTGCATATTGCATATTGTAAGGAGTTGAAGAAATTTAACGTGAAGAAAAGGCAGTATGCCACTCATACACATTGCACTGTTTATGGAATCTTATCTGATAATTTCTTAGATTACGAAATCAGGAGCAAGTGCTAGGTTGGGTATATGTAAAGTTTCTTAAAATCAGTCCAAATCCTCATCCATAATTTACGGATATTTGTTAGCAGTTTCTCATATCATGCCAAGTTAACCAAGATTGTGTGTACTATTCTTATTGCATACTTAGTTGCATTTTGTATGGGAACATTCCTAAAACTATAAGCACAGATAATAAATCTATACAGATGTTTCATGCCTGTAGAAAAAAATGGTTCACTTTTGGTCGGCTAGCCGACACAAGCTTTCGAAGTAATATAAAGCTTTTTTATTTTCTTTTTTGCTTTGTTTACTGAAAGATTTTTTTTTCTCTCACCACAAGTTGTGGGCAGTGGCACAGGGAATATGAAAAACATGTGTAAGGGGCTTGCGGGAAGGGGTATGAAGACTTGGCTGTTTGTTTTCATTTGACTGCAACAGGAAATTACAAAATTTTTCATGAATTGGTATATTGTTTGAGTGTATGGGTATGTTTGTAAGAAAGAACAATTAAAAGGCGGGAAAAGTGGAATATATCATTAGATATTGTAATTGAAGTTTGACAAGCAAAATATTCCTGTTATTACTCTGCAGTGCATATAAATGATAATATTGAATAGTAATTGACTTGAATTGGAGTGGTAATTAAAGTGCACGGGTTAAACTATTAATTTACGTTTCTTTGATATTTACATACATATTTTTATTTTAATATATTTTATCCACATATGTGTTATTTGGCATATGTATGTATGTACATATATTTACTAAATTTTTATATAAAGTAACTAGCGTTTAGGTGCTGAAAAGAAGGTAAACACATTTATATTTGAACAACAACCTACTAAGAAAAATGTCCTGGAGGAGAACAAAGTGCGCAATAGCACATTGCTATGCAACCGAAAATGAGTTTTCAGATAGGAAATCATTTCGTTTCCCTAAATAAGGCACTATTAAATATGATGAATGGTAAGCTTTGACGGACGAGTCTTGTGAACATATAAAATGCCTTAAGAACCTTACATTTGCAGCAAACATTTTGAAAATGGCTTATTGGGAAAGAAATATTTAAAAACAAATGCTAATCCGTCTCTCTTTTTAAAACGAAGCGAGAGTGTTCCGAACTCTGAAGACGATTCTGTTTGCTTTGATCGACTCAAAGCTAAGATTACGTATGAAAATTACAAAGATTTAAAACTGAGTACGAATGCAGCTACAATAGGAGAACTAAACTTTGCTTCTAAAAATTTATCAAGGACAAAATTCAATGATCACATTGAATTTGCTTGCAATCTTTTTACATAAGGAGAATTGAAAAGCTCAAGATATTGAACAATGTCTTGAGAATAACTATTAAAGAAAATAGAAAATCGAAACTAAATATATTGTAATATTTCAGCTAGGGTTCGAAATGATAAAACGTTATTCTGTTTCATAACACTCTATTTATTATTATTTAAATACAACTTTCAATTAATTCACAAACAATTTCACTTCTATTTCACAATTCAAATCACTTATCTTTCACTTAGTAAGACTTATTCCCTTTTCCATCGCTTTCCAAAAATCAACTTATCGTCCGCAGTTTCTCATCCTGTATTTATACCACATTTGTCGGGTTCTAGTTCTTTGTGGTAACTTCTGGTTTGAAACTGGGGTAATAACTGAACTCTCCAAAGTGGAGAGTTTGTATGATCCTAAGGTTATGCAACGCTAGATACTTGATTAAATCACATATATACCACAATATTAAAGAAAATTCGTCGTTTAAAAGAGGACAAGAAGAAATACAATTTGACCACATTTGATGGAATTGTTAGTTGGCAGGTAATTGAATACCTTTATACGAGTAATACAGAAAAAAATAATACTACCAAAATATGCACATAACTGACAGCGGCACATATTGATCTTACTGAATTTCAAGAGATGAACGTGAAGCTGACTGCACAGGTTCTAAGCAGATCTGTATCCTGTGGAATTGAAGCTTTAATAAAACTGAACAAATTCCTAGGCCATATAGCCCAATTTGCGAAATCGACAGCTGAATTTATGAAAAAAATAGATCGCCTTTTCGATCTTTTAAATGGAAAACCAGCTCTTGTACGGAACGATAAAAATATCCATTTTATAATAGAAATGAAGGATTATATATTAAATATTAAACCCATTAACACAACAAATAAATCATTCTGTTTCAAAGGTTTGGCTCTAACTATAGGGAGCGTTTTAAGAATAAGGGAAACGTTATTCATGAATCATGATGATTTATATTACATTTATGTAAATGAATTTAATCAAGATCCATTGGAAAACTTATTTGGGAAAATAAGAGAGCGGAACATAAATAAAAGTAACCCCAATGTTGCTGAATTTAGCTAATTAAAAGCCAAAGTTATATCGACTAAATTTCTATTTAAATCGAAATGTTCCAATTGCGAGGAAAACTTGCAGGTGGATTGGAATGCCGTTTTGCAGAATGATACAGAGGAGCAAACTGTGTGCTTAAAGAGAATATTCTTCAGAATGAAAACTGTTTTGAAAATAACATGATACCAACAATATAATTAACCCATTTGATGAAAACGCATTATCAGTTAAGGTACCGCAAGTCAACGACCTTGCTATTAGATATTTTGCAGGATACTGCTATTTCAAAACAATAAAAAAGATGAATAAAATCTATGAAAATTGTGCGGGAGAAATGTTAAAAGACAAGCATGATTTCAATCTAACAGAAGTACTGATAAAATTAAAAGAATATGAGAATTCGAAAGAAAATACAGTTCTCTTGTGGCCGTCTGAAAAATATTTTCAGGTTTGCCGTCTTCATACACAAATATTCACCCCATACTTTGAAAAACTGCCTTTATCATCTGATTTAAGAGAAAACATTATCAAAGATTGTATAAAGGCAACAAATATAAATTTCACGAAATGGTTTGATACCTCTAGTGTATGTTACGAGCACAAGATTAATTTAATAAATTTCTTAATAATTGTATTGCTCTGGAAAAATTGTAAATGGGTCCTTGATAAGAACAGAAATGAAAAAACGATTCCCAGAAATAAAATAAAAAATTGCAAAATGTAATGAACGCTTAAAAATGTAAGTAAGCCGACATGATAAATTGACAACGATTATTGGAGGGTTGGGAGGGTGGGGGTCGATGTCCTGCCACGTCCTCGCTCGTGTCCCCTGGAAACTACTTAAGTAAAGGTGCTTTAACTATTTTGTCAAAACATGTGATTTATTAGAATTAGTTTTTCAATTTTGTACTTAAGCCCCCTTTACTTAAGTAGGCCAAGAGCAGTGATCAATTATTATACAGGTATATGTATAGATAATATTATGTACATATATTGGAATATACACGTGGTATGTCCCAAAATTCTCTACCGTGCCGAACCTTTACTCTTAAGGTACGTTTTGATTTTGGGCAATAAAAAAAAGTCGCATGGAGCCAAGCCCGGACTCATTTGACAAAACCACTGATAAAAACATGTTTCTTCTGGGATTGATTTGATTGAACCCGCCGTAAACAACCTGATTGGACCCTCTCAGTGCGGTTTCACGCCAGGAAGGTCCACAATCGATCAGATTTCCACACTCCGGCAGATCCTGGAGAAAACTGAAGAAGTCCAGATCGATACCCACTACCTGCTTATCGATTTTAAGGCTGCCTATGACAGCATATTCAATAAAGACGAGCTATATAGTATTTTTCCATACCTCTACCCGATTCCGGCAAAAAGATACGCTCTCATAATATGATTTTTCAATCTCTTTCGCCAGCTGTTTGCAGCAGTGCTGCATTCCAAGTTGGTTTAGATCCCATTCCAGTTGTTCGCACTCCATACTATATTCGGCCGTCCAATTATTTTGCGTATAGTTTTGAAAACTCCATTTTACATAACTTGAAAGAAAGGGAGCAAATACGTACTCGTAAATATAAATTTTCCGAATAAGATCGGTTTTATTCCTGAGCACAAAATTTGACAAAAATCCTGTTATGTATTGTAATATTTCGGCTAGGGTTTGAAATGATAAAACGTTATTCTGTTTCTAAAAACACTCTATTTATTATTATTTAAATATAATTTTCAATTAATTCACAAACAATTTCACTTGTATTTCACAATTCAAATCTCTTATCTTTCACTTAGTAAGACTTAGGTCCTTTTCCATCGCTTTCCAAAAATCAACTTATCGTCCGCAGTTTCTCATCCTGTATTTATACTATTGATAATTGATTTAATCACATATATACCACAATATCCCCCTCTTAAACTTGTTCGGCCCGAACAAACTCTTCGACATTCTGCCCAATATAGCGATGTATTCGATCCACATGAACCACTTTCATCTTGCCTCTTCCTCGTTGAATGCGATAGACAACATCGTTGATGCGTTTTACGACTTTATATGGTCCTTCCCAGTCTTGCTGTAATTTGGGTGATATGCCTTTCCGTCTATGAGGGTTATATAGCCACACTAGATCTCCTTCCTGGAATCCCGTTGTGGTCGCCTTGACATCATACCTCGTCTTCATGCGGTCACTCGCTATCTTGATCTTATCCCTTGTTCTTTGGTGCACGTCCCTAATAATCCGTCTGAGGTCTGCGACATAGTCGTCTTCATTTCTGTTCTCTTCAGACGGCGATGATCCAAACATCAATTCACTAGGTAACCGGATTGTTCGACCGAAAAGGATTTCCGATGGAGTGTGACCTGTGGTGTTGTGTACTGCACTCCGATAGGCTAATAGAAACATTGGAATTTGCCTATCCCAATCGCATTGCTTGTCGCCAACGACCTTTGATAGGTGTTCATTCAAGGTTCTGTTGAAGCGTTCTACCATCCCGTCCGATTGTGGGTGGAGCGGTGTTGTTCTCGTCTTTTTGATACCCAGTAGCTCGCACACCCCTTGGAAAATCTTGGATTCGAAGTTGCGCCCTTGGTCCGAGTGCAATTCCATCGGTACGCCGAACCTGCTCACCCAGTTGTAAACGATCTGCTCAATCACGGTTTTGGCTTCTTGGTTAGGGATAGCAAAAGCCTCAGGCCACTTGCTGAAGTAATCCATAACAACAAGAATGTAGCGATTTCCATTTTCGGTTTCAGGAAACGGTCCTGCAATGTCAACTGCGATTCTCTCGAATGGCGCTCCAACGTTGTATTGCTGCATTTTGCCGTGATTTTTAACCCTCGGGCCTTTACTGGCGGCGCAGGTGACACACTTTCTGCACCAATTTTCGACATCGTCCTTGGCATGCACCCAATAAAAACGTTCTCGCACCTTTCTAACGTCTTATTCACTCCCAAGTGGCCCCCGGATACTCCATCGTGCAGTTCCCTTAGCACGTCACTGACTCTCGACCGTGGCACAACGAGCTGCATCACAAACGACTTTCCATCCGAGCTTTCCCACCTTCGCCTCAAAACACCATCTTGAACATGAAGGGAGTCCCACTGTGCCCAGTATGCCTTTAGTTCGGGACTTTTACTGGATATTTCCTGCCAATCTGGTTTTTCTTCGTGTTCTTTCCAAGCGAGTATTGGCTCGATATCCGGATCCTCTTTTTGGGCGTTTCGCATTTCACTCTCATTCCAACCGTCAGTGGGCTCAGCTCTTAGTCGTTGAGTGGATACCGCATCTTTTTCTTCTTGTCGTGCGCAATGTTTGCAATCAGATTTGCAAGGTCGCCGGGACAGAGCATCCGCATTAGAGTGAAGGGTTCCCTTTCGATGCTGTATCTCGTAGTCGTACATCTGGAGTCGTTCAATCCACCTTGCGACTTGTCCTTCAGGATTTTTAAATTGCAGCAACCACTTCAGAGATGCATGGTCTGTGCGAAGAATGAATTTTCGTCCATACAGGTACTTATGGAAATGCTTTGTTGCCAAGACCAAAGCAAGAAGTTCCCGCCTGGTAACACAGTAGTTCCTTTCCGGCTTAGAGAGCACCTTACTAAAGTAGGAAACTACGTTTTCTTGCCCGTCATGCATCTGCGAAAGGACAGCTCCAATTCCGACGTTACTGGCATCTGCATCCACAATAAATGTTTTTCCTGGAGTAGGGTACGCTAGTACAGGGGCCTCACATAGTTGTTGTTTGAGAGTTTTGAAGCTTCTTTCGCATTCACTTGACCATTTGAATTGTTTTCCCTTTTCTGTTAGTTGATGCAAACTCTTTGCGATCCCAGCAAAATCCTTCACAAACCGCCTGTAGTAGGTAGCGAGTCCCAGAAAGCTTCTCAGTTGGTGTTTGTCTCTTGGGACTGGCCAATTTTTCACCGCTTCGATCTTTTCTGGGTCTGTCCTTACCCCTTCGGATGAGATGATGTGTACCAAGTATTTGACCTAAAGAGATGACACTTTTTACGGGTTTAGCTTTAGCTGTGCACTTCGTAGTCTTTGGAACACTTCCTTTAAGTTATCTCGATGTTCTTGAAAAGTTTTGCCGACCACGATGACATCGTCCAGGTAGACCAAACAGGTTTTCCATGTTAGTCCCAGCAAAACGCGCTCCATTAGACGCTCAAAGGTTGCCGGAGCATTGCACAATCCGAATGGCATTACTGTGAATTGCTAAAGCCCGTTTCCTGCGGTGAAGGCTGTTTTCTCACGGTCCTCCGGATGGATCTGTACTTGCCAGTAGCCACTCTTCAAATCAAGTGCGGAGAATCATTGCGCTCCTGACAGTGTGTCCAGTGTGTCGTCAATCCTTGGCAAGGGGTACCTATCCTTCTTGGTGACATTATTTAGCTGGCGATAATCCACGCAGAATCTATTGGTGCCGTCTTTCTTCTTGACCAGTACAACGGGTGATGCCCACGGACTCTTTGAGCCTTGAATCAACCCTTCATTTTCCATAGTCGAAACCATTTCTGCAACCTCCGTCTGCTTAGCTAATGGTAAACGCCTAGGAGGTTGACGTATGGGTCTTGCATCTCCAGTGTCTATTCGGTGTTGTACCAAATGTGTGCTGCCATATTCGCCATCCTGCGAGGCAAATACGTCTGCAAATTCGTTGATTAATTCCTCTGCCATCGCTCGTTGCTCCTGGTTCAGCTCGGTTTGCCTGAGTATAGTTCTTTTCAACTCGGCTGTGCTACTTGATGGCAAAGATATAGCAGCATTCTCCTTCGACAACTTGGTGATAGCAGTTATCGGTACGCACGCTCCGATCGAATGTCCTTGCTTTAGTTTGATGCTCTTATTTCCCACATTCAAGATTCTTACTGGGACCATTTTGCCTTTCGGCTCAACGAGCATCTTTCCCACGACGTAATTCTGATAATGATTTTTAGAGTCCGGCTCAATCAAATAGAATCGATGGCTCCCAAGATCACCTTCCAGCTTCGCCCAAATTAGTGTCTCTGCGGAAGGTGGTAAGATCTCTTCCTTGTTGACTACTGTCCTAAGGCATGCGGCATTCTCATTCCCGTACACCATTGGAATCTCGACGTTCCTGTACTTAAGTACTTGAGTTCCGATGTCGAGCACTACATTATGCGCCTTCATAAAGTCAACTCCAATGATGCACTCGTCACATATATCGGCCACTAGGAATACGTGGGCGAATGTTAGTCCTGCCAGATTGATCGTAAGAACAACCTCTCCATACACCTTTGCCGTCGCTTCTGTTGCTGTTTTCAAGCAGTAGCTACTGGTATTGTGTAGCCATGAATCATGGGCGATATCCCTTCTTATAATGGAAGCGGTGGCACCGGTGTCAATGGTGGCCACGCATTTATTCTGGCCAATGTGGGCTTCCACTGTAAGACTCTTGTTACTTCGTTTTGTTTGGGAGACTTAGATTTTGATCCAGGGGGTGTCAATTCCAGAATCCAACTTCTGCCCCTCGAAGTTGGTTCCTACACGTTTCCCGCCTGTTGACTTGACGTTGCGCTGCTTGCAGGATAGATGTCATTCCTGCCAGATGCCTCTTCGCTACGTCTCCTACCAGCGCATTGTGGACAACTGCGTTGTTTAAGTGGAGACTTGCACTCACGCTGCAGATGTCCAACAACAGACTTGTCCTCCACGCACACTGTTCCGCTCCGCGACGTGTGCTCGTTGGCAGGAGCATTCCACGGCTGTCACTTCTCTCACGCGGTGGATTCCTTGAGATGCTTGGTCGGCAGCTTTCATCGTCAGACCAAATGCTAGGGCCTCAGGAAGGGTTCGTTTTCCAGCCATTCTTACATACATTTGCAACTGCCTATCTTCAATCGCTTGGGTAGACGCCTCTACAGCCATTTCGTTGATAAGGTTTTCTCCGGCATTAGGATAAGATAAATGCGCCAACCGTTCGATATCGGCCTGCAACTGCTGAAGTGTTTCTCCCCTCTTCTGGACTCTGCTGCGCAGTTGGACTCTGTATACTTGCTGTATATGGTCATCTCCGAAGCGCATTTCTATGGCTTTAACCAAAGCGTCGTAGTTGAGTTGTTTATCTTCTGAGATAGTTTGCAGCAATTCCGCAGCTGTTCATCTCAATGCCAACGTGAGCGCAATCGACTTTTCTCCGTCGTCCCAGTTGTTGGTCATGGCAGCTGCTTCAAATTGTCTTCTTTATATTGGCCACGATGGTTGGCCATCAAAAACAGGTGATTGCATCTCTTTCCTTCTAGGGCAGTCTGTAGAAATTTCTCGGACTTTCTGTTTCTTTACGCTCTCTAGTTCTTTCGCAAGATTCTCGATATTGTGTTCAACCTTCTTGAATGGTGCCTCGTGAATATTTAATTTTTGATCGATTATTTCGAATTTCGCTTCTAGAGAATTCTTGAACTATTCGACAGTGCCTTTTTGTACGGAAGTAATTGAATTCTTCTGTTCTTCTAGTGAATTCTTCTGTTCTTCAAACTTAGAATCCATACTTCGCCTTTGTTCTTCTAACTTAGAATTCAATCCAAGGAGCAATTCCATCATGGCAGACATGTCAACCCCTGTGCTTACAAGCTCCTCTTCTACGTCGAACGACATGGATTTAGGATCTTTTCCATCTTTTTCGATCGCTTCTTGTAGCCGAAGAATCAAATCACTTTTCCCTCTAGCTGCGGAGAGATTCCGCTACTCTAGCTCAATTTTCAGCTGGGGTATACATAGCTGCAGCAATGTACGTGGCAACTTAGGTCCTTTTCCATCGCTTTCCAAAAATCAACTTCTCGTCCGCAGTTTCTCATCCTGTATTTATATCACTTTTGTCGGGTTCTAGTTCTTTCTGGTAACTTCTGGTTTGAAACGGGGGTAATAACTGAACTCTCCAACGTGGAGAGTTTGTATGATCCTAAAGTTATGCAACACTGGATAATTGATTTAATCACATATATACCACAATATCCCCCTCTTAAACTTGTTCGTCCCGAACAAACTCTTCGATATTTTGCCCAATAGAGCGATGTATTCGATCCACATGAACCACTTTCATCTTGCCTCTTCCTCGTTGAATGCGATAGACAACATCGTTGATACATTTTACGACTTTATATGGGCTTTTCCAGTCTTGCTGTAATTTGGGTGATACGACTTTCCGTCTATGAGGGTTATGTAGCCACACTAGATCTCCTTCCTGGAATCCCGTTGTGGTCGCCTTGACATCATACCTCGTCTTCATGCGGTCACTGGCTATCTTCATCTTATCCCTGGTTCTTTGGTGCACGTCCCTAATAATCTGTCTGAGGTCTGCGACATAGTCGTCTTCATTTCTGTTCTCTTCAGACGGCGGTGATCCAAACATCAATTCACTAGGTAACCGGACTGTTCGACCGAAAAGGATTTCCGATGGAGTGTTACCTGTGGTGTTGTGTACTGCACTCCGATAGGCTAATAGAAACATTGGAATTTGCCCATCCCAATCGCATTGCTTGTCACCAACGACCTTTGACAGGTGTTCATTCAAGGTTCTGTTGAAGCGTTCCACCATCCCGTCCGATTGTGGACGGAGCGGTGTTGTTCTCGTCTTTTTGATACCCAGTAGCTCGCACACCCCTTGGAAAATCTTGATTTCGAATTTGCGCCCTTGATCCGAGTGCAATCTGCTCACCCAGTTGTAAACAATCTGTTCAATCACGGTTTTGGCTTCCTGGTTAGGGATAGCAAAAGCCTCAGGCCACTTACTGAAGTAATCCATAACAAAACAAGAATGTAGCGATTTCCCTTTTCGGTTTCAGGAAACGGTCCTGCAATGTCAACTACGATTCTCTCGAATGGCGCTCCAACGTTGTATTGCTGCATTCTGCCGTGAGTTTTAACCTTCGGGCCTTTACTGGCGGCGCAGGTGACACACTTTCTGCACCAATTTTCTACATCGTCCTTGGCGTGCAACCAATAAAAACGTTCTCGCAACGTCTCTAATGTCTTATTCACTCCCAGGTGACCTCCGGATACTCCATCGTGCAGTTCCCTTAGCACGTCACTGACTCTCGACCTTCGCATAACGAGCTGCATCACAAACGACTTTCCATCCGAGCTTTCCCACCTTCGCCTCAAAACACGATCTTGAACATGAAGCGAGTCCCACTGTGCCCAGTATGCCTTTAGTTCGGGACTTTTATTGGATATTTCCTGCCAATCTGTTTTTTTCTTCGTGTTCTGTCCAAACGAGTATTGGCTCTATATCCGAATCCTCTTTTTGGGCGTTTCGATTTTCACTTTCATTCCAACCAAGCACAGCTCCAATTCCGACGTTACTGGCATCTGCATCCACAATAAATGTTTTTCCTGAAGTAGGGTACGCTAGTACAGGGGCCCCACATAGTTGTTGTTTGAGAGTTTTGAAGCTTCTTTCGCATTCAATTGAACATTTGAATTGTTTTCCCTTTTCTGTTAGTTGATGCAAACACTTTGCGATTCCAGCAAAATTCTTCACAAACCGCCTGTAGTAGGTAGCGAGGCCCAGAAAACTTCTCAGTTGGTGTTTGTCTCTTGGGACTGGCCAATTTTTCACCGCTTCGATCTTTTCTGGGTCTGTCCTTACCCCTTCGGATGAGATGATGTGTACCAAGTATTTGACCTAAAGAGATGACACTTTTTACGGGTTTAGCTTTAGCTGTGCACTTCGTAGTCTTTGGAACACTTCCTTTAAGTTATCTCGATGTTCTTGAAAAGTTTTGCCGACCACGATGACATCGTCCAGGTAGACCAAACAGGTTTTCCATGCAAGTCCCAGCAAAACGCGTTCCATTAGACGCTCAAAGGTTGCCGGAGCATTGCACAATCCGAATGGCATTACTGTGAATTGCTAAAGCCCGTTTCCTGCGGTGAAGGCTGTTTTCTCACGGTCCTCCGGATGGATCTGTACTTGCCAGTAGCCACTCTTCAAATCAAGTGCGGAGAATCATTGCGCTCCTGACAGTGTGTCCAGTGTGTCGTCAATCCTTGGCAAGGGGTACCTATCCTTCTTGGTGACATTATTTAGCTGGCGATAATCCACGCAGAATCTATTGGTGCCGTCTTTCTTCTTGACCAGTACAATGGGTGGTGCCCACGGACTCTTAGAGCCTTCAATCAACCCTTCATTTTCCATAGTCGAAACCATTTCTGCAACCTCCGTCTGCTTAGCTAATGGTAAACGCCTAGGAGATTGACGTATGGGTCTTGCATCTCCAGTGTCTATTCGGTGTTATACCAAATGTGTGCTGCCATATTCACTATCCTGCGAGGCGAATACGTCTGCAAAATCGTTGATTAGTTCCTCTGCCATCGCTCGTTGCTCCGGGTTCAGCTCGGTTTGCCTGAGTATAGTTCTTTTCAACTCGGCTGTGCTACTTGATGGCAAAGATATAGCAGCATTCTCCTTCGACAACTTGGTGACAATAGTTATCGGTACGCACGCTCCGATCGATTGTCCTTGCTTTAGTTTGATGCTCTTATTTCCCACATTCAAGATTCTTACAGGGACCATTTTGCCTTTCAGCTCAAGGAGCATCTTTCCCACGACGTAATTCTGATAATGATTTTTAGAGTCCGGCTCAATCAAATAGAATCGATGGCTCCCAAGATCACCTTCCAGCTTCGCCCAAATAAGTGTCTCTGCGGAAGGTGGTAAGATCTCGTCCTTGCTGACTACTGTCCTAAGGCATGCGGCATTCTCATTCCCGTACATCATCAGAATCTCAACGTTCCTGTACTTAAGTACTTGAGTTCCGATGTCGAGCACTACATTATGCGCCTTCATAAAGTCAACTGCAATGATGCACTCGTTGCATATATCGGCCACTAGGAATACGTGGGTGAATGTTAGTCCTGCCAGATTGATCGGCATACACCTCTTCATACACCTTTGCCGTCGCTCTTGTTGCTGTATTCAAGCAGTAGCTACTGGTATTGTGCAGCCATGATTCATGGGCGATATCCCTTCTTATAATGGAAGCGGTGGCACTGGTATCAATGGGGGTCACGCATTTATTCTGGCCAATGTGGGCTTCCACTGTAAGACTCTTGTTACTTCGTTTTGTTTGGGAGACTTAGATTTTGATCCAGGGGGTGTCAATTCCAGAATCCAACTTCTGCCCCTCGAAGTTGGTTCCTACACGTTTCCCGCCTGTTGACTTGACGTTGCGCTGCTTGCAGGATAGATGTCATTCCTGCCAGATGCCTCTTCGCTACGTCTCCTACCAGCGCATTGTGGACAACTGCGTTGTTTAAGTGGAGACTTGCACTCACGCTGCAGATGTCCAACAACAGACTTGTCCTCCACGCACACTGTTCCGCTCCGCGACGTGTGCTCGTTGGCAGGAGCATTCCACGGCTGTCACTTCTCTCACGCGGTGGATTCCTTGAGATGCTTGGTCGGCAGCTTTCATCGTCAGACCAAATGCTAGGGCCTCAGGAAGGGTTCGTTTTCCAGCCATTCTTACATACATTTGCAACTGCCTATCTTCAATCGCTTGGGTAGACGCCTCTACAGCCATTTCGTTGATAAGGTTTTCTCCGGCATTAGGATAAGATAAATGCGCCAACCGTTCGATATCGGCCTGCAACTGCTGAAGTGTTTCTCCCCTCTTCTGGACTCTGCTGCGCAGTTGGACTCTGTATACTTGCTGTATATGGTCATCTCCGAAGCGCATTTCTATGGCTTTAACCAAAGCGTCGTAGTTGAGTTGTTTATCTTCTGAGATAGTTTGCAGCAATTCCGCAGCTGTTCATCTCAATGCCAACGTGAGCGCAATCGACTTTTCTCCGTCGTCCCAGTTGTTGGTCATGGCAGCTGCTTCAAATTGTCTTCTTTATATTGGCCACGATGGTTGGCCATCAAAAACAGGTGATTGCATCTCTTTCCTTCTAGGGCAGTCTGTAGAAATTTCTCGGACTTTCTGTTTCTTTACGCTCTCTAGTTCTTTCGCAAGATTCTCGATATTGTGTTCAACCTTCTTGAATGGTGCCTCGTGAATATTTAATTTTTGATCGATTATTTCGAATTTCGCTTCTAGAGAATTCTTGAACTATTCGACAGTGCCTTTTTGTACGGAAGTAATTGAATTCTTCTGTTCTTCTAGTGAATTCTTCTGTTCTTCAAACTTAGAATCCATACTTCGCCTTTGTTCTTCTAACTTAGAATTCAATCCAAGGAGCAATTCCATCATGGCAGACATGTCAACCCCTGTGCTTACAAGCTCCTCTTCTACGTCGAACGACATGGATTTAGGATCTTTTCCATCTTTTTCGATCGCTTCTTGTAGCCGAAGAATCAAATCACTTTTCCCTCTAGCTGCGGAGAGATTCCGCTACTCTAGCTCAATTTTCAGCTGGGGTATACATAGCTGCAGCAATGTACGTGGCAACTTAGGTCCTTTTCCATCGCTTTCCAAAAATCAACTTCTCGTCCGCAGTTTCTCATCCTGTATTTATATCACTTTTGTCGGGTTCTAGTTCTTTCTGGTAACTTCTGGTTTGAAACGGGGGTAATAACTGAACTCTCCAACTTGGAGAGTTTGTATGATCCTAAAGTTATGCAACACTGGATAATTGATTTAATCACATATATACCACAGTATCATAAAATAAATAATACCCCCATTTAATTTACATTGCATAACAAGTTACAAGCAAAATAACAAGCACACGTACATAAACCCCCGGTTTTACTGGGCAACGTCAACGTATGATGCCTTTGCAAATCGCAGACCATTTTAGTACAGATGGGCGTATGGTTTTCTTTATTTATTTCTTTCGTTACGTATTGTTTTTGCATTTGAGGTAAGCGACTTTGCATGTGTGGGTGACTTTGAGCAAAAACCGAAAAGAAATGAAAAGATCTTTCTGTTCTTAAGTCCTGTTTTTTTGCGAATCCGCTATCCGCTTAAAAGCAATTTGCATGTTAATTACGAAAATAGCATAGCGATCAGCGCTAAGTCAATTTATCCGCGCTATCTATTCAGCGGATAAAAAACAGTGCTCCCACATCATATTATTTTCGTTTCGGATGCATTTTTCCGATAAATTAGCAAAAATGTCAACCATTCGCCTACCATTTTTTTTCAAAACAAATTAAGTTTGTTCACCAACTGACAAATGAGCCACCACTAAGTGCCATAAGATATCTGTGCTACCAAGTTTTTATGATGAACTCTTAAGCGGGGATGGATCATTTTCTATGGATGGATCAAAAGCTATGTTTTTGGCTTGATTTAATTTTCATAGGACACAACTTCCCATATGAATGAGACAACTGTATAGATTTATTATCTGTGCTATAAGAGTCCGGCCTTAAAACAAAATTTCATAATTATCAGAAAAAAACCCATTCGCACATAATAAATTTTCATCAATATCGGAGGTGGTGACCCCTTTTCTAAATAACTACCAATAAAACACAAGTCACGACTAAGGAAGGGAATGGGAAAATGATGCATGTGTGTTTATCAACAACCAACACAAAGCAACGTTTTGCTCTGGCAAAAACAAAGCCGAAGAATGCAATTACAACTTTGTATGGATCGGGTAAAGTGCAAATAAATGAGCAAGTAATAGGAAAATTGTGCAACCATATAGGCTCTCTCTGTTATGTGACTAAGATCTGCATCTAATCAGAGCGTGAACTGAAGAGAAGCACAAAACAAAATAAAAAAAAAAAAGCCTGAAAAACGAATATAGGAAAATGACAGCTGCGTTTTTTTGCACACGCAGCTAAGTTCGAAAAAGATGATCCATCCCCGCTTAAGAGTTCATCATAAAAACTTGGCAGCACAGACATCTATATGACATTTAGTGGTGGCTCATTTGTCGGTTGGTGAACGAACTTAAATTGTTTTGAAAAAAAATGGTAGGCGAATGGTTGACATTTTTGCTAATTTATCGGAAAAATGCATCCGAAACGAAGATAATATGATGTGGGAGCAATGTTTTTTATCCGCTGAATAGATAGCGGGGATAAGTTGACTTAGCGCTGATCGCTATGTTATTTTTGTAAGTAACATGCAAATTGCTTTTGAGGCGGATAGCGGATTCGCAAAAAAAAAAAACACGACTATTGTTAGGTATATAGAAGAATTTGACACAAACATACGGGAAGAAAAAGAGTTTATAGTATTGGGAGATATGAATTTTAACATTCACGATGAAAATAACTCACTTGTTCTTAAATACATCGATGTGATGGCGTATAGAGGACAAATTAAGCAGTCTTCTCGAGTTGGTCCCAGAGACATTTGACAGTAGCTTTGTCAAAAAAATGAAAGATATATATACGGTTTCAAGAAATGAAATGAATATTAGAAAAGAATGCAAGCATAAGCTTGGAATACCACCTGATATTATCAGAATGTGCAAGCGAAGGGAAAGCGAAATATAAGGTATGAGAAAGAATACAAGGATTTTCGAAACTTGATAAATAGAATAATACAAAGAATTAAGGCAAATTTTTACACGGAGAAAATTTCAAAGGCACAAAATGACCCAAAAAAGCTCTCTGTTGATTGAGTGATTCTACAAATCTTCTTTTCCGATGAGAAAAACCTGAGACGCACTGAGAATGATTCTGCAGGCCAATTTTCAGAACATGCATCAACAATTATTCATACGTGTAATATTAAATGTGCGCAACATGAAAACATTAAACAAGAGTCAATTTACCTGGAATAAGCTAGCCAATCAGAAATTTTATCCTCTCTGAAGTTCGACAAGGCTCCAGAGCTGACATCATTAGATCGATTGATTTAAAAATGAATGCGTTTACCTTAACACCAGTAATTCAGACTATCATAAGCCGAAGTACTATATAAGCCAAGGATATGTCACAGAACAATCGAAGTGTTGTCGATTGTAGAAAAGTGTCTCGAGCAATTCGTGGTAAATCAGCTAAATCTTTAATAAAGCATAATAAGAAAAGAAAAGTGTTCAAATAATAAGAATAAGAAACAAAGAAAATAAGTGAAAAAGAAGAAAAATAAGAATCTAGAAGCTACTAGACTACAATTGGTGAAATTAAATTTTTTTTTGTGAACAAACATTTTGTGCATAAGAAAGCTTAGAATAAGAATTTAAAAAAAGAAAAGTTACTCAAATAACAAGAAAAAGGAAGTAAGAAAAGAATAAGAAACTAGAATTTACCAAACTATAATTAATAATAGGAAATTTGAATTTTTCCCTTTGAACAAATGCATATTTAGTGCATAAGAAATCAATTTTATCTACTATTTCTAAATTTTTTCAACTACTGCTGAAATGCGACATTTAAAATTATGGCTCACCAAAACAATTTAATCAGATCCCCGGTTCTTAACCATCCAAATCCACTACCTACCTAAATTTAAGCCCGCCTAAGCCCACCCAGACCTGAAAAATCTCGCAGTATCTACTAGTATAGTTAACCAAGTTCTAAATAACGAAGTAAGGGATATTATTCAAGGCATTACAAATCCAAACTCAGACAGAATTCGCGGAGTTGATCAAACCATTGATCTTCAACATAGAGCTAACTAGGAGACTCGATAAGATCCCAGATGTAGTAAGGTGTTTAAGAGATTTCTCCGGCCACCCAGGATTTCGGCATTCTAAGTGTCATGAGGAATAAAATTATGGGAAATGCGGACATCCCATTGGAGTCCTATAATACGCCCCTCGCGTTGTCTAACCATGCACTACGTAGATAAGCGCGACATGGGAACACAGGAATACCAGATGACTTCCCTGGTGCAAGGCAACGATACAGTACAGGGCTTTTACCAAGCCGTGTACTCTCATTTATCGTTTATTTTAAATAAGACTACTTGCATGGATGTTGGTCCAGAAGCACTTTCTCTGCTCACAAAAATCTATAGGGACAAAGCTTTGGATACCTTTGTAAGAGGTCTCAAAGGAGTCTTACCTTGAATCTTCGGGACTCGTGAATCTGTTGACCTCCCACTCCGTGTCTTAAATTAGAAAACCAAAATTTTAGATCTACCTATAACAAGGTACATTCAGAAAACTGTCTCATACAAACCCTCCAGCACTACCTCCACGACGACCGAATCGAAATAATTCAGCAAACAATCAAATTCCGTTTTCCCCACAGCTTGCACATATTCCTCGACAAAGTGTAGGCAATAATCAAAGACCAGTCCAATTCAACAACAATCCTAGACAACAACCTTTTAATAATAATCCACTAATTCATAATAAAGTACAAGGAAATAATAACAGGCAACCACCACCAAGACCATAACATGGAATAGAGCAAATGGAAACATCCACAATTGGCACTGCAAACGTAAACTACACTAACAGACCACAACACCAACAGAATTGGCCACCCGCGCCAAAGAGACCTAGTTCTATGCCACAACAACCTAACCATCCAAGTAAATTACAGAGAAACTTTCACTTAAACTCTTCATCCCATCCCAAACTAAACCCCAAACCCAAGATACCCAGACAGTTAAAAACATTCAAGAATTAGAACAATACTATGCAGCCCCTAATATAGACAGCCAACAATACGATCAAATTGAATGATTACGTAGAACCTCTAACCCAAGAACAACCAGAAGGAAATGTCACTGAAGTAATTTCCGAACTTAGCGACATACACTTTTTAGGCTAGCAAGCTCTTCGTTGCCCTACATTGAAGTAAAAACAGATGGTGGCGAAGTGCTAAAAATCCTTATCGACACTGGACCCAACAAGAACTATATCCAGCCATCCATACTAAAATATCCTATTCTTATGATATACAATTCTACGCGAAATCCATTGGAGGATATACAAATTACCCACCACACTTTTGTAAATCTTGTTGGCCTAAATGACTTCAAAATTAATCGTTTCACGGGATCCTCGGTAATGATAGTTTGAAAGAATTATCAGCCGTAATATATCCACGACACAGTTACATGACTATCAGAGACAGAATCAAAATACGGATTAAACAACTCACTGCACAGGCAGTAAATACCGTTTTCTTGAGAACAGAACACATGAAGATACAACAAAAAAAACTCGATTAAGGCACTCGTAAGTAGGTACTTGAAATTGTTTGATGAACCTGATGAGAAATTGACGTACACCACCGTCGTAAAGGTTGAGATTCGAACTTCATCAGATTCACCCGTTTACACAAAATCCTATCCATACCCAATGGCTCTCAAAGATATGGCATAAGAATGGCTCTAGTGCAAAAACTTATTCATGATGGTATAATAAGACCTTCGAGATCACCGTGCAATTCACTAGTGTGGATTTCGCCTGTGGTGAAAAGAAATATCAATTGGTGATCGATTATCGTAAATTAAATACCATTACTATTTGCACAGCAAGGGTAAAATAATGTATTCACTGTTATTGACCTGAAGAGTGGATTCCACCAGATTCCACTTTAAGAAAAGTACATCGAAAAAACAGCATTTTCGATAAATAATGGGAAATATGAATTCACCCGCTTGCCATTTGGGCTTAAAAATGCCCCTTCCAATGATATACTGAGGGAGCATACAGGGAAAATATGCTTCATCTATATAGATGATATCATCATATTCAGTAAAAATGAAGGGACACACTTAAAAAATATCGAAACAATCTTTAAAACCTTAGAAGCTGCAAATATGAAGATGCAGCTCGACAAGTGCGATTTCGTCAGAAAAGAAGTCGAATTTCTCGGGTCTATAATCTCTTCTAATGACATCAAGACTACCCCTGAAAGGGTTAACGCGGTATTGAATTTTCCCTGCCCTAAGACATTGAAGGACTTACGATCTGTTTTAGGCTTGTCTGGGTACTACCGCCGATTCATTAAGGATTATGCTAAGCTAGCAAAACCCTTAACGTCTAAGAGGGGAAGATGGACGCTTGCCCAAAAATTTCTCAAGTAAAATAAGGATCCATCTGAATGAGGACGCAATGGAAGCCTTTAGGAAAATAAAAAACTCTCTAGCATCAGGGGATATTTTCTTGCCTACCCCAATTACAAAGAGAAATTCGGACTCACAACCGATGCTTCGAATTATGCATTGGGAGCAGTTCTATTACAGGATGAAAGGCCTATAATGTTCATTTTCAGTTACACTGAGGAAGCCTATGCCGCAAATGAAAAAGAAATGCTGGCTAGAAATATGGGCTTTAAAATTTTTAGAAACTGCCTGTACGGATCGGCAAGAGCTAAAATATTAACGGATCACCAACCCCTTACGTACGCTCTTAGTAGCAAAAACCATAACTCAAAAATGAAACGCTGGAAAGCAGCATTAGAGGAATATAACCACGAGCTGAAATATAAGCCCGGCAAGGCTAATGTTGTTGCCGATTCCCTTTCCAGACCACCTCTCGATTCCCAAATCAACTCGCTTACTGCCTCTCAACAAAGTGACGAGAGTTCATCGCACGAACTTATCACCTCAGTAGAAATCCCTAGTAACGTTTTTAGAAACCAAATTATTCCGTCTATTGCAGAAAAAGATAACTACCAACCTCAATTTCCCTTTCTAAGTTTTCGTTGGCTTATCTTTGTGCAACCTCTATATACTAAAGAAAATCTTATTTGAATTTGTAAGAGATATCTGATTCCAACAATAATAAACGGACTGATGACTACAGATGAAACTATGGGAATTATCCAAAAGATATACCCCCTTTAAATTAAAAATTACAAAATTCGTTTCACACAAACAAAAGTTATCGATATTACAGGCCAAACTGAACACGATGAACATATATCAAAAATTCATAAGAGAGCACACCGCAATGCCCGCGAGGATAAAATACAATTACTTCAGAATTATTACTTTCCCCAAATGAATTCAAAAATCAATAAAATAGTCAAACAATGTCGCGTATGCCAAGAGCACAAATATGACCGACATCCTAACAAACCTGAAATTAACCTTCCGATAGCAAGGCTTTTTTCCTACGTGAACAGCAACTGGTGTTGTTCATCACTCCACTTAATGTGGAAAACAAAAATAACGGAAAATTAATAAAGGAAATATTAAAAATTTTAATTATTTTTCTTATCCCCACAGGTGTATCATTTCACTGGGGCGTGCAGATCTAAGAATCCTAGATTATTCTAATTCAGAGATAATAGTGCTTAAGAAGGGAACAGCGAAAATCCAAACAGGAAATCTGAAATTTATCCATGTCAATGAAATACTCCCAAACAAAAATGTTGTGTCAATAACCTCTTGTACCAGCATATCCCCAGGAAAAACCCGTTTTTCCCCATCCTTGATCACGAACTTAAACACATCACTAACCTTATTAACAATATTAAAACCCATGGATCCAAAAGATCCATAAATTTTATTGGTACAGCCTGGGAATGGGTCGCGCGAAATCCCGACCATGACGATTATATAATAATGGTACGAGTAGATAAAATTAACAACATTAGAAAACAATAATAATCAGGTTTTGATAAATGATCGTAATACATACATGCATACATCGATAGATATAAATCGATAGAATAAATAAACTAACCAACAAAACTAACGGCATTCTTAACCAAATAAAAAAATAAAAACATTTGAAAATGAATGAGTATTAAGTTTACTGTATAAGGCCAAATTAATAAAAGACGAAATTATGAGATCAATATACGCAATAGAACTCGGTAAAGGAAATACTGTAAGCTCTAACATACTATCAAAATCAGAAAAAGATTTAATTACGAATAAAATTAATAAAGATAAAACTAATGTACTACTTGAAAATATTGAACAGGCACTGGAATAAGCCGTTGTAAAAGTTGCTGTAAATCCATGTAGTTTACTATATATTATGAGTATTCCAAACACGGAAGATATGATCTTTGAAAAATTAATTGTTAAATCGCTAAGGAAAAACAAAAATTATGTTAATAAAATTGTAACTAAAAATACTTTAAATAGAAACAATGTTATATTTGGAATTATAAATAGTTATAAGACAATTAACGAATTATCATTATGTAAAAAATCAAATCTTATAGATTCAAATTACGACAAACGTGTTTTCAATTTTATAGAAGGAGAAATGCGACGTGTAAAAGAACGAATAGCCAACATATCCCAACAGTAGAAGAAATAACGTCAGGAATGATTCTATAAAACAATTTCGATAGGAACGAAGAGAGGGACCTATTTTGTTAAATTTGCCAACATCACTGCAACAATAAAGAATCAACAATAGACTGCTGAACAAAAAGTCCAAATCCATGCATTACTACATTATTGCATCCATCTTCTAACGGTACAGAAATAGAAGAGATCCTATCGAACTTCAACTTAATATCACAAAACACATCAATATAATTCAAACGGAAAAAGAGATTCATCAATGGGTTAGTAATTCAATTTTTGCAGCCATATTCCTCAGCATTCTGATTCTAAAGATAACAAATCTGAAGAGCAGGAAAAGCGTTAAAACAACAATAATACCAATATCCATCCCGACAAAAACGGAATCCCAAACCATGACCTATCCTAAAATAACAGAACATCCTAGCATTTACAGTCTTCCATACTTTAAAGCGACACGGGGACGCACGAGTTACATGGTAACCCTATAAACCCCTCACCGATATCGATGCCAACACAATTGGAAGCATAAGAAGATTCGCTGGATAAAGAAAGGGCTTGACAACAACAGCTAGCAACACGAATCAACCAAATTCCCCCGAACTCATCTTCTATCGGAGATAGTGCAGCAGCCAACACATTATCAACCTGCTAGGTTGTTGTTTGTCAGAAACATCTTCACCTACATGCTGCATCGGTTTGGCTTGGGTATGCTGATAGCGAGTGCACTACGGAGGTCTTCTGCACAGCAGTGCGTTAGTATGGAGTTAGTAGTGGACCAAAGAGACAAGTGGAAAAGTAAAAGCATAATAAAGTTTTTTATAAAAATAAATAAAAAATAAAATAAAAAGACTGCATTTGTTTTCAAAAGTGTTTTATTGTACAATAAGAACGTAATTGGCGCAGTCGTTTGGGACTCTGGATCCAACATCTATAGTTAATTTATATAGAAGCTACAAACGATAGTTGGAACCAAGCACGTGTACACTTCGACGGTTTATTGCGTGGTGGATATCAATCCTTCAGCATCGAAGAGAACCACGCAGAGCACATTGTCAAAGTGAGTCAAATTTCGATTTATCATCTTTATCGGATTCCTTTATGCCTCCCTTTTTCCGCAAATCCCAAATAAAAAAAATTACTAATACAAGTTCGCTCTTTGCTCCGAGTTGGAGAAAAAAACCAATTGTGCTAAATAAAAAAGTATTAAGTGCTAAATATTCATCTACCAATTCAAATTTAACTACATCTAACGTTTCGGAAAATTCAAGTAAAATGTTATATAATGCTTACGCTGATGTCGCTACGTATATTTTTAATTCGCTTCGGATTCCGGATGCGATTAAAGATGTTCCCACATTCGATGGTAATCCGAAAAAAAAACATTATAATAAGGGCGATAAGGAATGAAATAGTAGGCCAAGCCAATGAGGCTTTAAATATGTTAGGTACCGCAATAGAATGGGAGGAAATTGAAAGCAGTTTAATCACTTATTATTCTTATAAGAGGAATGAAACCACTCTTATCAGAGACTTGCATCAGCTTAGACAAATCCAGTCTACAGTGGAAACATTTTATTCCAAGGTAACTGAAATTTTTTCCGCAATGATTAATCGTGTCAACATGCATACACAAACGGTCATTGAATCTAAAAGAACTTCATACCAAGAACTGTATCTTAACTGTTTTTTTATCAGGTCTAAGGGAGCCTTTGGGGCCAACAATAAGGGCCATGCGACCAACAAAACTTACTGACGAATTAAGAAGAACAGAACCACACTTACTTTTATAACACACAATATCCACCACCGATTCCACAACCTTGAAGAGACCAAAATAGAACCAACTAGAACAACCCCAATCAAAATTGTAGACGAGATTTTCAGAATCAACAGAATTTTTCAAATAGATATAATAGACGCCAGTTTAATAATGACAACAGTGCAGGCAATTATAGTAGACGAAATTTCAAACAAAATAATTACAGACAAAACAATAGTTCAGGACAAACCCGTAATATTCCAATGAACAACAATTTCTACCAAAATAGTCAAAGACAGCACAATTCTTCTGGGCAAAATCAAATGTATCCACCTCCAGAACCGATGGATACATAAAGCGGAAATACTTATAAAAGTTATCCATCCAATAGAGCAGAACAAGTTCATAATATAAAAAGGAGGCCACCTTTAGTTTACGCTTAAAACGTAGATCAACCTTCTATTTCAAATCAACAGTTGTATTGATGATGCAAATTTTCATGCACAAGCCTCGGAAAACCAATAGGGTACCTAGATTTAAATAGTCACAATACATGCCTGTTACCGTATATAACCATTTCGGGTTTAAACAATAGAAATCTTAAATTTCTCATTGATACTGGTAGCAATAAGTCCTTTATTAATCCAAATATAGTACAAAATGAAAATATACCAATAGAATTTATTGAACTAAACTTGTCAATAAACAGATAAGACTTAAGGGATTGTTAGAATTTCAAACAAATGAAACTTTAACATTTTTGTTATTTAACTTTCACAAATATTTTGACGGTTTAATTGGAACAGATATAATGCAGCAACTGGCAATGAGAATACACCTTAGGATTTCAATTTTAGAAACAGAAAACTTTAAGATACCCTTGAATTTTAAACCAAAGCTTATACAGCTCCACGGCTAAGTAAGTTATTTTGTTGTCTTCCGGTAGATGTGAAAGCAGGTAGTATTCACTTAAAACCAACAACTATAAATCAAAGTTTATCCATACCTGAGGGAATATATAAAACCAATAATTGGTATTCAATCGTTGAAGATATCAACACTTCCGATTCATCGAAGACCTTTTTATAGAACAACCAATTCAGGCACAACCTATTACGTCTGACAAATACATAGAAATACATAACCTTTCTATAAACAATCGACAAACTTTGCAAAATTCAAATATTTCCGACCTCAATACGAAAGAGAAAAAAGCAATCTTTAAGTTATGTAAAAAGTTTGAGGATATCTTTTTTAGGGATGGCCAAAAATTAACATTTTCTAACCAAATTCAACATCAAATAAAAACTAAAGATGATATCCCTATTTATTCAAAATCTTACCGTTATCCGTGTATCCATAAGGAAGAAGTTCGAAGGCAAATTTCAGAAATGCTTAACCACGGTATTATTCGACCTAGTTTTTCCCCTTGGTAGTTCCCAATATGGATAGTTCCAAAGAAAAGGGACTTGGAAGGTAAAGATAAATGGCGGTTAGTTATCGACTACAGTAAACTTAATAATAAAACTATCGAAGACAGATATCCGCTGCCTAACATCAGCAAAATTTTTGGACAAGTGGCGGAGGTGCAATTATTTTTCTACGCTAGATCTCGCATCCGGTTTTCACCAGATTGAGATAATGAATGAGGATATTCCACAGACAGCATTCTCGGTAGACAACGGGCATTTTAAATTCTTCGTATGCCCTTCGGTCTAAAAAATGCTCCATCCACCTTTCAGAGAGTGATGGACAATGTCTTACGTGACCTTCAAGGCAAAGTGTGCGTTGTATACATGGATAACATTATCGTTTATTCAACATCTCGCCAAGAACACATCCAAAGTTTAAGTGCTGTTTTTGAAAGGCTAAAAGAGGCAAATTTAAAAATTCGATAACAAAAATCAGTTTTTCTTCAAAAAGAAGTTTCTTTTCTTGGGCACATAGTTTCAGCTGATGGGGTAAAACCTAATCCAGAAAAGATCAGTGCCATCAAGAATTTCCCCTTACCAAAAACAGTAAAATAAATAAAATCATTCCTTGCGCTCCTCGAATATTACCGAAAGTTTATCCAGGACTTTGGCCATTTAACAAAGCCAATGACTCAATGCCTTCGTAGGAATAACAAAATTGTTTTAGATGATAATTATATTAAGTGCTTCAAAACCTGCAAACCGATGCTAGTAATGTTTCATTAGGCGCAGTATTATCCCAAGGCTCGATCGGATGGGATTAACCGATTTGTTTTGCAAGCCGTAACTTATCCAAAACCGAAGAGAGCTACAGTACGGTCGAAAAAGAGCTCTTGGGCCCTACCTTTACGGCAGACGATTTCATATAATCACGGACCACAAACACCTTACGTGACTTTTTTCAATAAAAGAGCACAATTCCAAATTAATCCTTCTTCAACTAGAAGAGTAGTATATAAAAGAGGGAAACAAAATATAAAAAAAATCAATCCCAAATTCATAATTTTATTTAAAAGGAAAAAGAGATACACAATAGAACATGAAAAAATTGATCAGGAATCTGTAATCATTAATGTTTATAAGGACTTTTTAAACACGAAGAGGGTAACTGGTATACTAATATACAGACGACAGTACATTTAAAACAGCACAGAATGTTTAATCGAAATATTTTCATGGTAATAACCTTTTGAAAGTAGTGAGATGTATTAAGTTATTAAAAGATATTAAGAAAAACGATGAACAAGAAAAACAGGTAAGAGGCTATCATATTAGTTCAAACCATAGGGGAATTAATGAAAGCTTGGAACATCTAAAAACGACTTATTACTTTCCAAATATGAAGAATATTATCACACGTATCATAAAGACTTGCGATATCTGCCAAAGGTATAAATATGAAAGAAATAGAGAATGCCTCAAATTTGAACTAACCGAAACGCGTTCTAGACCTTTGGATATACTACGAGTACATATTGACATTTATTCTGTTCAAAAAGAGAATTTTCTTTCTATTGTAGATAAATTCAAGTAATTCGCAAGTGCTTATTTACTTCCCGCAAGAAATAGTATAAGTCTTATAAAGTCCTTTAAGCACTACTTTTCACATCATGGCATACCTAAACTGATAGTTTCCGATAACGACAGTGAATTTGTTTCCATTCTGTTTAAGGATTTCCTAGACATCTAACATATAATATTAAATTGCACACTATATGTGCTAAAAGCTCAAATGGAAATTCGGTTGTTGAACATTTTCATTCCAACCCAACAGAAATAATTAGAATAATAAAAAGTCAAAACAATAAGAAATCGATAGAAGTCGTGGATGAAGCAGTTTTAACTTATAACAACTGCATACATTCGACAACATTGAACTTCTTAAAGGCCATATAGACAAGCCGAATCCTTTTTCCATTAAATATAAACCCAAAACAGAACAAGATTATTTAGTTGAGCATATAAGAGACTACGAAAAACTTATTAAATATTATGATCGAAGTAAACAATACAAACGTAAAATTATAGACAAGACCTGACCTTACACCAGACCAAGCTATATATGAATCAAACGATCGACGAAACAAACTGGCACCTAGATTTAACCAGCACAAGGTTGTTAGGAATTTTAAAATAACAGTTGACACTAATAAAAGAAAAGTTCGCAAGCAGAAATATAAAGACAAAAAGGAAATTTACTTAATGAAAATGAGTTATTAAATAGATTTAGTTTTTGTTCGTTCTATTAGCACTAAATAAAATTTATAAATTAAAATAAAGCTTATGAATTATTCATTTTTAATTTAAATAAATATCTCCCTTATTATGGCTTTTCTACTTGTAAGATACCAATAATTGGTTGCAATTTTTATATATATATATATATATATATATATATATATATATCACAAATGAGTAAAGAGCCTACTTTTACCTTGTTTAACTATCCCAACTAACCATACTATCCTATCCCAACACATTAAAAACCCGATAAATAGATAAAACATCAAAATTCGGAAAGCCAATTTCAATCATCAGACGACAGATCAGAAATCCATCAACCAACACCCCACGATAACATCCCGTTCACGAACTTCAACAATATTTATTAATTAAGTTAGGGGGGAAGAGTTACATGGTAACCCTATAAACCCCTCACCGATATCGATGCCAATACAATTGCAAGCATAAGAAGATTCGCTGGATAAAGAAAGGGCTTGACAACAACAGCTAGCAACACGAATCAACCAAATTCCCCCGAACCCATCTATTATCGGAGATAGTACAGCAGCCAACACATTATCAACCTGCTAGGTTGTTGTTCACCTACCTGCTGCATCGGTTTGGCTTGGGTATGCTGATAGCGAGTGCACTACTCGAGTCGTTCGCAGATCTTCGCGGAGAATAAACATGTTTCGGCTTTTCCTAAAGGAGAAAAAAAAGTTTCCCTCATAAATACAATTAGTTGTTATTTGATTAATTGACTCCGTACCCAAGCTGTTAGTGGCATCGGTCATCAGTCGTTCATAGATCTCCGCGGAGTACACACGTGTTTCGGCTTCTTTTAATAGTAAAAATAAAAGTGCACATAAATTAATAGTAATCAGTAAGAATTTTGGCAAGTGCTTCGGTAGCCCAGTGGAAGTGGTGGTGAACCGAGGAACCAGGGATCGTGGGTTCGATTCCCTAAAAAATCAATGCGTTCTTTTTATTTTTCTTCAAAAAAAATATAAAATAAAAAAGTCAAAAGACAATAGAAAGTATTTTCCGGAAGATGAGTGGAAGCGAGCGGTCCGCTATTACAATAGCGGGATCAGAAGATGGCATGTTGTCATCTGATGATCAGACCGTTAAACCAGTCCACCTCAAGCAGTCTACAACAACAACGTCAACTACAACAAAGAGGAGGAAGAAGCTAAGGCCAACTCCAAACCTCGTAAAGCGCCCTTCCCTTGCAGCATCTACTGAAAAGCTGCCTAGTAGAGTGGGGGAATAGGTGCCAACAACGTCGGCAAGGGCAGCAGTTCAATGTCGTGACAGACAAGTTGCAGACGGTAATGACTTCCCATATGTATCCGACGGTGGAGAAGGCCACTATATGGGAGGCGACAATTTATTCGCTTCGCTTGCGGCCTCTGAGTCTGATGACGAAGAGGACGAAGTGAGTGCACTCAACAACAGCATTAAAGAGCTGCAGCGAAGAGTTCTTGCCATTAAAGCAAAACAAATGGCAAGAAGGGAAAGAGAAAGTCAGCCTGCTCAACAGCAGCAGCAAGAAGTCGAACAGACAAAACAACGGGAACAACAAACAAATCAAAACAAAACACATCAGCCCAATCCAGAGACAACAAAACACATAAAAGCAAACAAAAAGCAACAACAACAACATCAGCAGCAGAAACCACAACAGAAGCAGCAGAAACAAAAGCAACAAAAACAACACCAATCGCAAAAAAAACAGCAGCAGCAACAACAGCAGCAGCAGAAACAACAACAACCACAGCAGCAGAAACAACACACAATAGAACTGTGTAAGTCGGCCATAGGCTCAAATTTTTTCATTAAGAGGCTTAGTGTAGATAGGCATGCGATCCACTGTCATACAGTGGAGCGCTATAATAAAATTAAGAACCTGTTAAGGGATTCGACGACGGAGTTCTTCTCCTTCACCCCGAAGGGGGAAAAGCTGCAAACTATGCTGCTGAGGGGGTTAGAACCGTCTACTAGTCCGGAGGAGCTCCTCGCACTGCTTAAAGAGAAAGAGTGCGAAGAGCTCAAGTTCGTAGGGGTCAAGCCCTTCACCACAGCCACAGCCAAAAGGGAGAAACGGAAGCTACCGTTCTTCCTGGTGCAGCTCAGTCCCGAAAGCCGTCTGGATAGTCTAAGGAGTATCAATGTCCTAGACTACCAGGTGGTTCACTGGGAGAAAGTAAAAAGGCACGATAACATTTTGCAATGTGTTCGCTGCCAAAGGTTCGGGCACGCCGCGTCGAAATGCGAAATGCAGCCTCGATGCGTTAAGTGCGGTAAGAACCACAAGTCTGAAGAATGCGCTCTAGGTAGGGATGGAGCGTCAGAAAAAAGCCAGCTCTCTTGTGTTTTATGTAAGAACACGGGACACACCGCAAACTATCGGGGTTGTCCTAAGTTCCAATACATAAAAAGAGTAAATCTGGCTCGACAGCAAAAGGTGGAAGTTAAGCGTCCTCCTGTTCTACCACAAATACCAGCCGTTACTCCCCAGGTTACCTACGCCCAAATGGCGGCAGGTAGGAGAAATACGGCACAACAAACGAAGGTTGCTTCTCAGGCCCCAGCGCCGAGAGCACCGGAACCGGCAAATGACAAGCTAGCTGTCTTGCTCTCTATCCAGGGGCAAATGGCTCAACTGCAACGTCAAATTACCGAGCAAGCTACGCGGGTAGATCAAATATAGGCGCTGCTGCCGAGCCTAACGCACCTTCAGTCGTAATGGGTACGTACATGGCGGAGCAAACCCTGAAGGTCCTTGCAGTGAATGTTAATTCACTGATTAGGATTGAGCGAAGAGACACACTGTTTATGTTGCTTAAAGACCAAGCCCCTGATGTGCTTTTGGTTAGCGAAACTAAGCTAACCAAAAGACACAAAATGAGGCACAGAAGGTATAAAATCATGCGAAGAAATCGACCCAACTCCATACAAGGAGGAGGCGTTGCAATCTTCGTAAGAAAAGGTATACGTTTTAAAAGAATATACAGTCGTGTAGGACGTAGGTTTCAGGTGCTAGAAGCATGCATCATGTATATCCCTCTCCGTAGTGGAAAGCGGTTATACATGGTGTCAGTTTATGCATCTAAGGCTACTCAATCCACCCTATTCATCTCAGAACTCGAGACACTTTTTCGATTTCTGAGACTGGAATTGGAGGAAAACTACTTCATTATCGGCGGAGATTTCAACGCCAAACATAGCGATTGGGGAAATAATACACCAAACACTAGAGGGAACCTGCTATTCAATTGGTGGGGTCAGCACAGTGTGATGTACCGACTCGGCCTAAAGGCGACGGATAGTCCGTCGTTTCCTAGACACGGCTCCTATTTGGATCTCCTGCTGTTTGACATACGAATACAACTGACAGGTACGAATCAACAAACTGTAAACTGTCTTCGCACTTTTGTGTATGACAGTGACCATTGCAGTCTTAGTAACGAAATAACCGTTCCGAACGAAAATGCGGAATTGGATGAGTATGTCCAAAGGCATTCCTACAACTATAGTAGAGTGCGTTGGACACACTTCTTCAGGACACTGACTAGAGCACTCTCCTTGAATTCGCTCTATCCACCGTCCAACAGAAATCTGTCAAACGAGGAGATTGACAGGTATCTAAAACTAATGGACGAGACAATTAAACGGACTATGGACAAAACGATACCTCGGTATCAATACAATGACAACGAAGACTTATTCCGCAACGCAACTATTGACGCACTTCACCGACATAAAAGTAGACTACTCTCAAGACTGAAGACCTTGTACAGACAGTTTACTGACAGACATAACCCGGAGATTATGACATTAAAGTAGTCGATCAAAAACCTCCAAACATTAATAAAAGAAAATTACAGGTCTTCTGTAAGTTTGTATTGGAACAACAAAATTCGGGCTGTAAACACCAGCAACCCGATTATGTTCCCGCAAATAAATAAAATATTTCGGAGGAAAGATCAAAACGACCTTTCATGTCTTAAAATCGCCCGAACGACAGACAATGAACGCATTCTTTCAACAGCAGGCATAGATCCAAATGAGGCTGTTGATGATGACAACTTCTTTGTGATCGAAGATCCGCAGGAGAAGGTCGAGGCTATAGGCGCGACTTTCCAGGAAGTGTACAAGACAAATGACATCATTGGTCCGAACCACGACCTGGAAAATCGAGTCCTTGTGCACAATTTCTACCTTCGAAATGAAATAGTGAATTGGCGAATCGAGAACTCGGGTTTCACCCAGTTCAGTGACGAGAACATGGCAAATAATGTCATCGCCAATGAAAGGGAGCAACCCCCGTTCATTTCGAAGGAAGAGCTTCAAACGATCTTCGACACAATAAGAAGTAAGAAATCAGTGGGAATCGATGGAATACCGAACATTGTGCTTCGACATCTCCCACTAGAAGCGGTGGACATTTATACCACCCTGTTCAACAATGCAATGAATAATGCACATTATCCAGTGCATTGGAAAACTGCGGTGGTACATCCCATCCCCAAGGGATAAAGACACCACCAATCCGGCGAATCTCCGGTCGATCAGTCTTCTTCCAAACATCAGTAAGGTTTTCGAAAAAGTCATCAATGGAGTCCTGACTAAATGGGTTGAGGACAGAAATATAGTTCCGGATAATCAATTCGGTTTCAAGGCGGGACATGATGTTATTCATGCCGCGTCTAAACTGGTTTCTGATATCCAATGGAACAAAGCCAAGAAACAGTGCACGGGTGCCTGCCTGATTGACTTGGAGAAGGCCTTCGATACCGTATGGTTAGAGGGACTCTTCTACAAGTTGAACAGACTGGGCATTAGTAAACCACTGCTGTATATTCTTTTCAATATGCTCACAGATAGACAGTTCATCGTGAAAAATGGCGATGTGACTTCTACTGGTACATTCAACATTAAAAACGGTCTGCAACAAGGTGCGGTCAATTCGCCAATCCTTCTCAACATTTACACAAGTGATCTGATAGGTTCACTTCACCATGCCATAGCGTACGCAGACGACTTAATCGTGTACAGATCAGGTCCAAAGATTGAGGTTATAAACATTCTTTTGCAACGTGACTTCGATAAAATTAAGCAATATTGCGACGACTGGAAGTTGAAGATAAACTTTCAGAAGTCGGAAACCATTCTTTTTAGGACGCCTTTGTCTGGGGCCTCTGCAGATACCAGAAAGAAGTAGCGAAAGTTTCAGATCGTGGGACAACACGGGCAGCCAATTGTTTGTCGTAATGTAGTCAGATACCTTGGGATCTGGATCAATCAACTCGATGCGAGGGTAAAGGTGATCTGCTACATGGCCCTTATTCGGCCTATGCTTACATTTGGTTGTCCCGTGTGGTTCAACGTGAGAGCAAGTCTTTTGGAAAAGATTCGGGTGTTTGAGAGGGCTTGCCTTAGGGCTTGTCTTCGCTTATACAGAACACCAGAGTCGGAGTACATAAAATTCTATCCTAATGAGGTCTTGTACAATAGGGCGAACCTAATACGAGTGGACAATTTTGTTATTAAGTTGATTCGAAGGCACATTGCAAGAGCAATGACCTCGTCGAACAACCTGATATCTGGGGCTTACTACCCCAATTATATGTATCACGAGAGAGTTCGCTTTGACGGCTTTATTCCCCCAGAAGCGTTCCTCTACCTCGACAAACAAGGTCTGATCCAGGATAGATTAGCGGTGCCGTTAATCTTCCACGTCGCTCGTACAGCTGCGGACAGGCGACTCAACTACGACAGAGACGTCGCACACGGCAGTGCGGAGCGTCTCCGGTTTAGAAGGTCGGTAGGGGGTCGCGACATGAGGGATGTTGCTCGGCAGCACCAACAATTTTGGTGGCTTGCAGAAGAGGGGGAAGCTCCATTGTCGAATCTTTCCAATACTAGATAGCTTCGTTAGGAAGCAGAGCGGGTCTGCCTATTATTTAGTCATGGCCGGCTTACATAGATTTAGGTAGGATTAAGGTAGATTTAAGAACAAAAATTATGAAAACACAAAAAAAAATATAAAAAAAAAATACAAAATATATTAAAATAATAAAAATTAAAAAATTTATATAAAAAAAAATAAAAAATAAAAAATAAATTTGAGATGGGTACCTTTCAAGTGATTTTTCTCAAACAAAAAAAATGATACTTATCCAATGTAATAAGGTAGATTAAGTAGGCTAAGTAGGTTAAGTAGTATAAGTAGGTTAATTAGATTTAGATTTATATTTAGGTATTTTTAAGTTTTATAATAAGATTAAATAACAAAAAAGAAGTCCGTATACTAAGTTTTTTTTTTTAAATAAAATAAGTTTTCTTAGTTTTAGCTTTAATTAATGTAAAAATTAAAATATGGTGTAAGGATCGTCGAAAGACATTTAGACTAAGAATTATGTTTAACCTAGAGTGCCCGCATGGGGCCAGTAAGTTACAATAAGATAGTTTTAAGTTAATTAAGCTAATTTTTAAGCGTTTTTTTGTATAGCATGTAAGAGTTATTGAATTGAGTTGAATAAAAATGCATATTAAATGAAAAAAAAAAAATTAAATGTGGCATCGGTCATCAAATCGTTGGACACGGGTTCGAGCCCCCGACAAACTTTGGAAGTTTTCCCTCCAAATTGTTTATATATAAATAATATAAAAACAAAATAATCAGTAATAAGAAAATCACGTGATGGGTGGTGGAGAGCGTTCCGCTCTTCCCATAACGGGAGTCGCAAAAGGGAACAATACTGTTGCCGGTACCGTGGCGAAAGCCATCAAAAGGAGGAGGGGGTTGAGAACCACTCCTAATTTGTCAAAAATAAAAATAAGTGCTGCGTTATCAGCTGAAACAGCAAAACCAACACAAGAAAAGAAAAAAACAATCAGATGATGCGTTAATGTGCATCTCTGATGAGGTCCATGATGAGGGGGGCAACAATAACTTTGCCTCTCTAGCGGCATCCGAATCGGAAGATGAGGATGAATTGATAGATGATTAGATGATGTAAACAGCAGCATACAAAAGCTGAAGGAAAAAGTGCTTGCTATTTAGGCAAAAGCAAACTGCACGCAGGCAGAGGGAGAAATCAGAAGTAGAGAGCTCCCAACAAAAAAACCAACAAGAGCAGAAACAATAAATGCAGCAACAACAAAACCAGCAGTAGCAAAAACAACAACTGCAGCAAAAAAATTAGCAGCAGCAGAAACAACAGCAGCTGCAAAAACAACAACAGTTGAAACCACATCAGCTTAAAAAACAGCAGCAAAAACAACAGCAGCAGCAGCAACAACAACAACAGCAGCAGCAACAACAACAACAACAGCCGAAAAAGAAGGAGAAGGTTCCTCCCATCAACACATACAAATTAGAGGTAAATGCTACTAAAGACCTGTGTAAGTTGGCAATTGGTAATAATTTTAATATTAAGAGATTGGGGAACGATCGCCATGCCATCCACTGTAATACAGTGGAGGGATATGCGAAAGTGAAAGAGCTCCCAAAAGAAACGACGACGAAGCACTACTCATTCACACCGAAGTGCGAAAAGCGGCAATCGATGCTGCTGAAGGGGTTGGAACCGTCTTCTGATCCTGAGGAGATCCTGGCACTACTCAAAGAGAAGGAGTGCGAAGGACTCAAATTTGTGGGGGTAAAGCCATTTACCACAGCTAGAGCCAGACGGAGTCTGCCGTTCTTCCTGGTGCATCTCAGTCCCGAAAGCCGTCTGGATAGTCTAAGGAGCATCAATGTCCTAGACTACCAGGTGGTTCACTGGGAGAAATTAAAAAGGAGCGAAGGCGTTATACAATGCGTTCGCTGCCAGAGGTTCGGGCACGCCGCGTCGAACTGCCAAATGCAGCCTCGATGCGTGAAGTGCGCAAAGAACCACAGTTCCGAGGAGTGTGCTCTGGGTAGGGACGGAGCATCCGATAGGACGCAGCTCTCGTGCGTGTTATGTGGGAACGTGGGACACACCGCAAACTATCGGGGTTGTCCTAAGAAGGTGGAGGTCAAACGTTCACCTGTAAGACTTCAAACACCAGCCGTCACGTCCCAAATCTCCTACGCCCAAATGGTGTCAGGTAGAGGGGCTACGGCACAGCAAGCGGCTGTTGCTTCTCCGGCGCCAATGCCGAGAACAACAGAAGCGGCACCTAACATGCTGGCCATCTTGCTCGCAATCCAAGGGCAGATGGCTCAGCTGCAACAGCAGGTGCAAGAACAGGCCAAGCGGGTGAACCAGATCTACGCACGGCTGCCGGGTCTAACGCAACACATGTCGTAATGGGTACGCACATGGTGGAACAGACTTTGAAGGTCCTTGCGGTGAATGTTAATTCACTGATTAGGATCGAATGAAGAGCCGCGATGTTTAAATTGCTACAAGACCAAACTCCTGATGTGCTTTTCGCTAGCGAAACCAAGCTAACCGATGAGCACGAACTGGAGTACAATAATTATATTGTTAAAAGAAGAAACCGGCCTAAATCCCAACGTGGAGGCGGTTTCGCGATCTTCATTAAAGAAGGCATAGAATTCCACAGAGTGTACAAGGGAGTGTTACGCAGGTTCCGGGTGTTAGAGGCAGTCGTCATATACATCCCGCTCCGCAGTGGAAAGCGGCTGTACTTGGCCTCTGTTTATGCATCTGGGGCTTCACAATCCACCTTATTCATTACAGAGCTCGACACACTTTTTCGACTTCTGAGGCTGGAATCGGGGGAGAATTATTTTATAATCGGCGGGGTCTTTAACGCTAGACACAGAGATTGGGGAAATAATTTGCCAAATACTAGAGGGAACCTACTACTCGATGCGAGGGTAAAGATGATCTGCTACATGGCCCTTATCAGGCCCATGCTGGTATTTGGGTGTCCCGTGTGCTTCAATGTACGAGCAAGCTTAATGGAAAAGATTCGGGTGTTTGAGAGGGCTTGCCTTAGGGCTTGTCTTCGCTTGTACAGAACACCAGAGTCGGAGTACAAAATTTTTTATCCTAATGAGGTCCTTTACAGCAGGGCGAACCTAATACGAGTGGACAACTTCGTAATTAAGCTGACTCGAAGGCACATTGCAAGAGCAATGGCCTCGACGAATAACCTGATATCTGGGGCTTACTACCCCAATTACATTTATCATGAGAGTGTGCGCTCTAACGGCTTCGTTCCACCGGAAGCATTCCTCTACTTTGATCAGATAGGGTTGATCCAGGATAGATCAGCGATCCCGTTAGTCTTCCATGTCGCTCGGACAGCTGGGGACAGGCGACTCAACTACAACAGAGACGTCGCACACGGCAGGGTGGATCGTCTCAGGTTCAGTAGGGCGGTGGGGAATCGCGCTAAGAGGGATGTCGTTCGGCGGCACCAGCATTTCTGGTGGTTGAATGATGGGGAAGATGTTTCGTCGTCGTTTCCGTCAATTAGGGACCGGCCTCACTAATGAGGCAGAGCTGACCAATCTATTTGCTCTGTAAATAGCGATGGCCAGCGTACATAGGTTTAGGTTAGCATTTAAGAAAAAAATATATATATATAGGTATATACAAGTTATATACTAATATATGTATATTATTGTGTATAATGTCTATGTGTTTATATGTGTGTATTGTGTATGTAGGTTAGCTAGACTAAGGTTTATTTTAAGTTAGATATTAAGTTTTTATAAAAAATACAAAATTTTGTTCGTATGCTAAGTTTTTGTTAACAATGTTTTTCTTAGCCTTAAGAATAGAAAATTAATATCATAAATAAAATGTAAATGAAATCGAAAGACGTAGTATTAAAAATTTAGAGTAGCTTAGAGTGCCTGTGTAGGGCCAGTAAGTTAGTATAAGATTGTTTAGTAATTGTAAGCTAGCATTTAAGCATTTTTTGTTAGAATTAATGATTAAGGAAATAAAATGCGTCTAAAACTAAAAAAAAAAACTAGCGAGTGCACTACGGAGGTCTTTTGCACAGCAGTGCGTTAGTCTGGAGTTAGTCGTGGACCAAAAAAGACAAGTTGAAAATTTAAAGCATAAAAAAGTTTTTTATGAAAATAAATAAAAATTAAATAAAAAGACTGCATTTGATTTCAAAAGTGTTTTACAATAAGAACGTAATTCACGCACTTAAAAGGGGAAGAGTTAATGACAACCAGAGACATTTTTTAGAAAAACACATAAACAAACAAAAGCATCAAATATCCATTCATAGTTGGAATACCTGTGCAACCCAATCCTACTTAAGTTTCCAGACGAAACCAAAAAGTTTCGCAAAATTAAAACGACGTGAGAAACAAAATTTGCATTCCTTCCCACATCATAATTTCTACCTATGTATAGTTAAGATTATCAAAAATATTGTTAGTTAATTCTAAGTGGAACCTCGAGAAATAAAGTTTAATTTTTTTTAATAAAAATTTTTTCTCAATAATTTAACTTTGTATGCTGATCTTAGAGTCCAAAAGCTGGTAAACAGTTGTTTTCGGTTGTGCTCGTGGAGCGTTGTGTTGTGGGGCACATGCGAGTAGGTGCAGTCTGTTACATTTAAAAAATAAATTAATTAAAAATTGATATTCTATTGTACATTTCTTCTTATTATGCCTTGTACTTAAAGGCGATCGGTCTGATGCAAAAATTCTGTGCAACCATTGGCGATTGGAAAATGATTTTTCATCTTAAATGTACAAATTTATGCCCAAATGACTGTGAGAACATATAAGCGTAACTGACATAGTTCTCTATGCTCTCCACCTACGGTTAACACCCAAAATACCGCAACCACGGCTGCTAGTAGTGACACTAGAATTATCTTCGTCATAATCTGCTGAATAGATTCTTCTGCGTTCTCCCTCTAAAAACATTCCAGTGCTGACTCCACAGATAAACACAGCAGCATTCGGTAGGATATCACACTTGAGGTATTGTATAAGGAAACTATCTCGATCAAACAAATCGACTCCGAAGAGATGCTCATTATTAATGCTCTTCGAGCAGAGAACATATCCCTTCTGAGTAAAGTAACTCATTTGCAACACATAGTTAACACCACGCAACAAAAACAATTGCGTAATTGTGTTGACATTACATTATAAACGCCTATCTTTATAAATCAAAACTTTAACAAACTATGATAGATATCTGTTTAACAAAACTAGAGTACTTAAAGTACAGAAAGAGTTTTCATTTGTATGGGTTAGTACTCGTAATAAAGTAATATTTATGAGAAAACAAGAAGGGGATAAGGCTATTAGAATTTGTTCATTTGAGGATCTCGATAACTTATCTGGACTTGTTTCTATTATTTTCCTATAGTCTATGTTTTATTACTAAACTTTAACATAAGCAGTTCACGACCAAATTTTGATGTGATCGTTACCAAAGGAAAAGGGCTTGAAGAGTAGAAATATATTTATAATAATGAATAATTATGACCTGGAGGGCGGCTATAAAAACTGTAAATCTTAGTTTTCGAATTTGAGTTCGTTTCGTTTGTTTTGAATTTGGATGTTGATTTTGGTTTAGGTGAATGCCCCAAAGCCAAGGTGAGCACGTGACGAGTGCTGAATTGTATGAGAGTGCATAAACATATCATATCCCTATCATTGCACCTCAGAGCACCGGGGTGCACCCTGTTGTATTGAAGCCATTATCCCTCTACAACGGACTTCTGAGACGATTTTTGTCCTATCCTCGAGGGAAAAGCATGATTAGAAAAGAAACAACTACAGAAAGAACATTATACGTAAGAATACGTAAAAAAACAAGCTCTTATTTTGTTAAAAAAAAACTAAAAAGCTAAAAATAAACTTATTTTGATTATACCCAACCCATTTTTTACATTTTAAGCTTTAGGCGACATTAAAATTTCTTGGTTTTTGTCAAATACATTCTATTACCAATATAAAAGCGTGTCTCACTCTCTCCTTTTCTTCAGCTGTAAAATGTAACACGCCTTTTTCTTTGAAAGTAAGATCGGCGATGGCGATGGCGCGATAGTTAGCTCATTGGGCTATCACGCAGAGAGTCTGGGTTCGATTCCTGACTGGGTCATCAAAAATTTTTCAAATCGCCATCAGCCTTTCGGCGAGCAGTGGCAAACTCCCGAAAGTAAAATTGCCTTCGAAAAAGCTTCTAAGGAGTGCCTTTCGGATTCGGCGATAAACCGTAGGCCACGCTCAGATGTGACAAAGATGACAACATAAGCAACACCAACGAGTGCCAAAAAGCTAGGCCAGGGCCCATACCGGGCTGCCAGCGCCACAATGTTATTTTTTTTTACAATGAGAATGATGCCTCCAGATTGTTTGATTATTTCTGTAAGCACTCAAACAATCACGTTGAGAGGTGTTCTGTAGTATTCGATACGAGAAAGAGAAATAAAAAAGTTAAAACCCCAGCCCCAAATTTCCTGGCTAGTGCTGGCTTTGATTCATTTCCTATTAATGCTCAATAAATATAAAGAACGAGGAAATAGATTCTTCTTTCGACCCATATCTCCATATGAATCGCATAGGAATATCATAATGCTCAAAAATTCTAATTCATCCACTCGGAATAGCTATTCTAATATTTTTTTTTAAAGAAAATCGCACCAAATATTGGAGTTGTTTTAGCACATATCTTTGACAAAAGTATTTTTAGTGGAACTTTTCCCGATGGTATGAAGATTGCTATGGTAATGCCTATGTCTTGTATTATTCTATTATACGTTTCTGGTACCTTTTGAGACCTCAGCGCGGCTCATATGAGATCCCGAGGCACTCGATCGAATGCTTTCTCGAGGTCGATAAATACCATGTATAAGTCCTTAGACGGTGCTTTTCCTTTATTATTCGTCCATCGTCAATCTTCCTTCAACAAATCCACACTGGCTATTATCGAGCGACAATTTTTATCGTATGTGACATCAGCTTGATTAAATGGTAGTTGTTGCAGCTGTCGGCACGATATCAGGTGGAAACTGTTTGTTAGGTAACTCCTTGCAGTATTCAAGCCACCGGTAACAAATTTCCTTTTCATTTGTTAGTAAGCGACCGTCTGCATTTTTTATGTATTTCGGCGAGGTTATTTCCATCGAATTTTTTCGTCTCTGCACAGCGAGCTTAAAAATATTTCGCACTTTAGTATTGTACGACGTTTGAACTTCTTGTATAGCTTGTCTTCTATCTGCCGATCGTGAGGATGTTTGTTGAAACTCCTGGTACAGGTTTTCCGCTGCTGCCGCTCGAGTTCGAGCCAGGATTTTCTTTGAGATGTTTTTAAGATGCTCGTATTCAAGAGCCAGTCGAGCTTTTTCGATATCGCTGCTCTGACCGCATTTTGTCCACGCTTGGAATGCATTCTCCTTGTTGGTCACAGCTCGTTTGGTTTCGTCATTCTACCACGATGTGTCTTTGTCTACGTAATGGTATCCAGATATAGTCCCCAGAAGGGATTTTGCGAGTGTTATACATTCGTCGTGCATACTGTTCCACATTTCTTGCGGGCTAAGTCTTCGATACCGTTTATATTTCGAAGTGCTACTTTAGCCAGTGCGCCTCGTTCCTTCGATAGATTACACGAGTACTATACCACCGGATTTTTGGCTTTCCAAACGATGCCCGTGTTTTCGGTGGCTCCGCTGTGAAAAATTCGCTAATGAGCAGACGGTGTTGGCTTACTTGCGATTCTCAAAGTATTACTTTCTCACCGACATTTTGCAGAGGTGGTAGTCTATTTGCATTTCGTGGCCTCCGCTGCTGTTGGTGATAAGATATCGTAGATGTTTAATAAACATTGTATTTAAAACGGTTAAGCCGTAAGCCCTACACGCTACAAGGATGTCTTCGCCCGCTGCATTTCTGATTCCAAAGCCCTTTGCGGCTATTATTATTAATATTAATTAATATAATTCATATTATTATTATTATTATTAATTCCTTTAATCAACATTTGTTTTTCCGACGTAGCCGTTTAAATCTCCGCCTACGAAGTGCATCTCATCGATAGGTATATTTATTAGCAAATTACCGAACTCTGACCAAAATTTATCTTTTTTCGATTGATTGCATCCATTTTGTGGAGCGTACGCGCTAACAATGTTTCGCGTTTCATTGTGTTAACCAAGCTTTACATTCATTAAGTGGTCGCTTAAATACCAACGATACTGCTAAGAAGATCCGCTACAACAACGATAGCAACACCGTTTCGTCCATTGACCGTTCCATGGGAGAACGTCTTTAATGCCTTAGGTTTAAAATCAAGAAAACGCGCTTTATTTCCGGTATTACACGACTTCGAACCCACAGGTTTGTAGTGTTCTGCGACGCATAGTCGCTTCCAATTCCAAACTGTTTGAGGTCATCGAACCGAGGTTCCAACTTGCAAACCGAAGGTTAGGAAAATATTTTGGAATCTTCATGATGCCCGCCCTCGGGATCCATCGGGCTCTGACACAAGCACTTCTGCTTGCTCAAGGATCACCCGAGTGGGTTGCAAGCGTGGTGCCCAGCATGTTACGTGAGGATGTAAACATCTTTCATATACACCAGCATACATTATTTTTCATCTATGCCAGATCGCACTTTTCGTGTTGCCAAAATCAAAATCTGCATCGTACTTACAAGCCGACATCACCACACACAAAAAGAGAGAGAAAGCCCGAATATGTTGTGGCTCGGCTGACTAAAATCCACGAAAACAAAAAAGAGTGCAAAGCGAATTGGCAATAAGTGGTTGTTGCCATGTTGGTGGTTGCTGGTTTGACTCATAAGTCTCGTGCGATGTTGCATAGTTTTTCTTTCGCGCTTCTCTTGTTCTTATTTATGTTAAGTTAGAATTAACAGATGTAGAATAAAGAAGTTACCTGACAAGTCAATAGAAAAAGATAGACCAGTTCTTGAATAGATTTCTTGGAGAGTGTACTGAAATAAAATAAAGCAAAATAAGAAGAAATCGTTAATTTTTTTTTTCTAAGAAGAAAACACACAAGAAAACGCAGTCGGTTTTTGCAGTTTATCCTAAAGTGATAATTGTCTTGAGAACCTTGCTTAAGAGAGAGAAAAAAAGACGATTAACTAACTCTTATCAAAACAATTGAGTGGAAAAAATATAGATTGTAGTAAATATACCTAAGGTAAAAAGGTAAATTTGAGAAAATACTCGTATTCAAAACACAAAAGATCATAAAAAACTATAAGTGGAAATTCAAAAACAAAAAAGTTGAACAAGAACTATAGCTGAAAAAGTAATAAAGAAGACAAATAGTACATACATATGTGAGTGCAGAAAACTAGCCACAACAAAGAAGGACAAATAACTGGATCATCAGGACGCCTGCAGATACTATACATATAAGCGGGCATCAAAAGACATCAAGAACAAAAGGAAGCAAAAGGTACAGCAGCTATGAATATGCTAGATTTAGTAAATAGTATAATTAGTTATACGGGTTTACCCGAAGAACTAAATCAAACAAGTAGATTATATTTACAATTACATTAAAGATTTAGATGAACTTTTCAAAGGCTTTTTTGAACTAAAAATAAGACAGAAAATTAGAGATCGTGCGAATTTAATTTTAATAAACAACAATAATCCCACTCAATGTGAGGAAATAAAATCGATTTTAAAGGAAAACTGTTCAGTTAATGAAAGCATTGAAAACCTTATTGATAAAATAAAACTGGCTAAATTCAGAAAATCGGTCGAGCAGTTGTATGATCATATTTTAAGCCCTTTGATACAGCTTAGTATTAAATCTGGCCTCGGAGATCATACTCCAGCCTGGTTTAGTAGCGCACAAAACGAAGCAATGGCTTTAAAGCTTTTTATAAATAGACTCCCAAGTGAACCTTATCTTATCCTTCAAGCTAGGAATCCATCCATTTAGAGAAGCAAAAAGAATCTTAATTGATACGATTTATTCCCACAGAAACTTCACAAACGCCAATAGACTCGTTCCCCAAGCAAACAATAGCAGACACATGGATTCCTTAAAGAAAATTTGAAAAAGACTTCTTGAATATAATTTAAAAATTCAAATCAATAAATATAATTTTCTAAAACGTGAAACAGAATATCTAGGGCACAGTATTTCACGAGATGGTATAAGACCCAACTCAAATAAAATCGAAGTGATTAAGCAAATAAAAATACCCAGACACCAAAACAAATAAAATCTTGTATTGGCATAACAGGATTTTACAGAAAGTTCATTAAGGACTATTATAAAATAGCCCTTCCAATGACTAAAAATGGAAACAAAATAGACACAAAATATACGCACTACATTGAGTCTTTTATCAAGCTTAAAAATCAATATGTACATGCCCAGTCTTGATTTACACGAATTTTGAGAAAACGTTTACCCTTACAACTTTGGGGGCGGTTCATTCCCAATAGCATTCGCTTCAAGGACCCTTAATTGCCATGAGACAAATTATAGCGCGATAGAAAAAGAATTACTTTCTATAGTATGGGCCACGAAACATTTTAGTCCATACTTGTTTGGTCGAAGGTTCATAATACAGACCGATCACCGTCCGTTAGTCTGGTCGAACTCCTTGAAAGAACCGAATTCAAAGCTACAACGCTGGGAAATAAGATTAAACGAGTTTGATTTTGAAATAGAATACATCAAGGGTAAAGAATATACCGTCACAATTCACAGCGGCAAGGAAAATCTAAATGACCATATATATATAACCGAAACACCTGTAAATATTTGTAAGTGCAAACTGATCTAAGAAAGTAGAAAAACCAATTCGTATACCACCAAGTTGTTATATAAAAGAAAAAGGAGAACTTTTATAAAATTAACCAGTTACAGTGAGGAGTTCATCTTGAACATCTTAAAGGGACTTTTTCCATTAAAGGGAACTGTTGGGCTATATTGCAAAGACGACGATATGTTCAAAAACATTCCAAAAACTATAGTTAAATACTTTTCGGATGCTCCAAATTTTAAAATACTTAGGTGTACAAAGTCTCTCAGTGATATTGCTTGTAAGGAAAAGCTGTTAGAACTCATTGAAAAAACTCACCTTGTAAAAATCGCTGAATGTTTCTTGGAACTTAAAGACAAATATTACTACCCCAATCAGAGACTCAAAGTTCATAAATTTATCAATAACTTCATATTCTGTAATATGTGCAAATATGAGAGAAACCCTATTAAGCCAAAGTTGAAAAATTCAGAGTCCCCTTACAGTCAAAAAAATAGTACATACTGATATATGGTTTTTAAATAAACACAGTATGCTTCTAACATGCATTGACAAACTCACCAAATAGGCATCCATTCCTCCCATAAAAGATAGAAATTCCATTACAACAGTATAAGTTTTAAAACATAGATTTGCAACCTTGGGTAAACCAATTAAAATTGTAGCAGATACAAATTTAACACCGCATATATATAAAAAACTTTTTTAATCATGAAAACATTGTATACCATTTTGCCTCATCAAATACACACAGGCAATTCCATTATAGAACGCTTTCTTCTAACTCTTAATGAACATATCAGGCTCTTTAAACTCAACAAAAAGAATAAGGAAACTGACGACAGAACTCTAGTTTTAAAAGCAGTCGAGATCTACAACGATACTCGTACCATTCATTCTGCAACCAGATATAAGCCAAATGATCTTCTTGATTCTTCCTTGAATGAGGCAGAGTGGGAAGAGCTTCAGTAAAGGATTTCTGAAAGGAACGAAAAAAAATAAACAATTTTAATGAAGCACGCGTCGAACCCTCTGATTTCCAGAAACGCGAACTTGTCAAAAACTTAGGTTTTTATAACCTTAAACGTTTACCACGCTACGTATTGAAAGAATTAAGAGAAAAGGGGAGAATATATTTTAAAGACAAAGATGGATGCAAGCGTGATAGGCAAATAGTCAATAGACCGCAGAACGCGTCTACATAATGCTCGGTCCTGGATCGCTTCAGTGGTAAGCCCCAGGCGTTGCTGCGCATTTGCCATCTGAGAAATCCAGGAATTTTTTTTCCGACCTCGTTTTCTTTCAGTTGGAGTGACCGTAGTTGATAGTGCCTTTTTAACCGGATTTTCCGCAGATCTTCTTTGAACGTGGCAATACCAACTTATTCTATTCGCCTCAAGCTGTTCGGTTACCGAATTCTTTATATGTAGACTTCCTCTTATACGCGTAGATCTAATACAATCGCGTTTAGTGATTCCACTAGACATCCTTAACATTTTCATTTCCGCTGCCGTCATTTTGTTTTTAAACGCTTCGTACATTGTCCAGCACTATGAAGCGTATATAAGAGCTGGTCTAACAACCGTGGTGTAGAGTTTCCCCTTTGATTTAAGTGGAAATTTTCGGTCGCAAAAGATTCCTGAATTTTCCCGCCATTTCATCCATCCCACACTCACTCTGTGGTTTACGTCGTCGTCACATTTCGCTTCCATGTTAACGATTGATCATAAGTACTTAAAGATAGTGCTTTTCGGAAGAACTATTCCGTCTAACATTATATCCGGAACAGGTCGCAATGGATGCGCAAATGGGCACGTCAAATGCTCCGTCTTTGAACGACTTATTTTAAACCCGTTTCTCTCTAGCGCATTTCTCAATGAATCTAAGGCGTTCTGTAAATCTTCGACGTTATCGCTAAGTATAACTGCGTCGTCAGCGAAGAGAATTGGCGTTACATTTACTTCGCGCATGCAGTCTTTTAAAAGATAGTCGAATACTACGTTAAAGAGGAAAGGGCTAAGTACGCTTCCTTGATGCACTCCGACATTAACTGGAAATTCTCTCGTTAGTCCAGCAGAGCTTTTAACCGCAGTTTTCACGTTTCCGTACATGTCTTGTATTATTCTAACATACGTTTCCGGTACGTTTTGAGACCTCAGCGCGGCCCATATGAGATCCCTAGGCACTCGATCGAATGCTTTCTCGAGGTCGATAAATATCATGTGTAAATCCTTAGACGAATCTTGGTGCTTTTCCATTATTATTCGTAAGCTTTGGATAGCGTCCACCGTCGATCTTCCTTCAAAAAATCCACACTGGCTATTATCGAGCTTTATTATTTGCCGAAGACGTTCGTTTAAGACTCTTTCGACGATTTTCATTGTGTGCGAATTGTTTTGTAATTCTGTACATACTTTGCAAACTAGCAGTCAGTCGGTTACCAGCACTCGACGCGATCACATGGCTTAAAAGACTTATACCTATTTCCTAATTACTTATACTTACACTCATATTAATAAATACTTGTATACATACATTCATGAATTCTTATACATAATTGTTTTATATATAAACGCAACAATATAAGAAGTGAATTTTCGATATTTATTAATTATCAATAGACAAATTTTATTATTCTATTTATTAAAGAAGATAAAGAAAGTTATATGTTATGATTAGTTCTAAAGTTATTACGAACGAATTCTGATTATATCACTGACTTCAATAAAACAAAATTAAGCAGCCATTTTTTAATTTCTCTGTTAAATATAAAAGGTTTTCTAATAGATCGTAGGTATACTATTAAAAAGTCTGGGTGCTACTGCGGCATAAAATTTTTAAAAAAATATGAGTTTTATATCGTGGAATACTAGAGATTTTTATTACTGCGGAGTTCATAAGCAGTGAGATTCTGATTAAAGAAATTACCACTTCCAAAGAAAAAAAATGTTTAGAACTTTGTAATAGTATAAATGTTTTAATAGAAGTATGTTTAAGTAACAGAAAAATCAAAAGCTTGTTCACCATGGCGTTTTTTTCCATGTAATTCTAAGAATGTGTTTCTGAGTTACATATGTTTGAGTAACAGAAAAGTCCAAAGCTATGTTCACCACGGAATTTTTTCCATATAATTCTAAGAATGTGTTTCTGAGTTACAATCAAAGGTTGCAGATGATTGGAATAAGTGCCACCCCAACATTTCAGTCCATACTGTAACTTCGATTTCACTAGGCCATAGCATACAGTTTCGTAAAGCTTACGAAAACAAATTTGTCGAAGGTTGTACATAATGAAGGTTGTTGATAACAGGTATTTTCTTAATATGGACGTTTGAATACCCCAGTTTTTTTACTATCTATGTTTAATCCCAGATACTTGTAGACTTTAACAATTTCAATAAAAAAGCATTTAGAAGAACAGCTCTTATTTGCATCATAAGCAACCATGTTTTCATTATCACCACGAGTATAAGAACTAACATATAAACTTGTACAATTAGCACTATGAAAGCAGAAATTAGGGACATGAAGATCCAGTGTGAATAGTTCAAAACACATGATCTTTGTTTTCTTGCTAAGGACCAGTTTGTGCATACAGAACCAATGCTTTAAGACCTCCAAGTCTGTTAGTATCTGAAAATAAGTTTAGAACTATGTTACGGGAAAATGAACACCCTATATCATGAGCAAATCCAGTTTTCTTGCTTTTGAAATTCAGAATAAATATTGAATTTGCAAATATTAAAAATAAAATAACACCTAATACTTAGCCCCGTGGAACACCTGTTCTAATATAGAGGCATTCACTGAAAGTCTTGTCGGTTTTGACCATTTGTTTCCTGTCTTTAAGGCATGAGGCGAACCAATCAAGCATACAGCCACTTAAGCCAGCTTTCTGTAGTTTGATTAATAGGAGCTCATGGTCAACGGAATCGAAGGCCTTTATTATGTATATTTATAGCGCAGCAGCATATTTTTTGTCATTTGAACTGTCGTTTATGTGACTACAAAAATTCAAGAGTGTAGCTTCCGTCGACATACCAGTTCTAATATACCATAAATCCATATTGATTGGGGGAAAAATATGGTTTTCAAGAAAGTCGATAATTCTGCTTTCGACAACTTTTTCAAAGGTTTTAGAAAATTCTGAAAGAAGTGATTTTCATCCGTGCGGCATCGGATTTACAATAGTGCCGCAGTGCATCCCAGCGTGTCGTTAGAGGCACCAATCATATACAGGTAACTATGACACTTTAACACCTTTAAAACTTTTCCACAAGTTTGTATGCAATCAGTGGGTTCCCGCGTCTGGAGACTACCGATGGGGTAAAAGAACATTCAATCAATTTTAAATGAGCACACAAGTGTCAAACCACTCAAACTCAAGATACACTTCATGGAAATGATCGCAATTAATAGCCATACCCCGCTAGTAATGGTCTTGTGTTTTTTTTTTTGAAAAATATAAAAATTAAATAATTTTTTTTTTTTGCTTTATTTTATTTCAGTACACGCTCCAAGAAATCTTTTCAAGAACTGATCTATCTTCTTCTTTTGACTTATCAGGTTAAAGTTGGTGTTTGTTAGCCGATGGACTCGCTTTCCTAACATTTGTTCATTTTAATGCAACTTTTTCCGTTTTTGGAAAATAATGCGTTTTTGACATACTGTTACTCTGTTAAGCTATCACGGTATGCTGCCAAACGGTACAATTTAAAATCACTTTCACCAAGGCTTAATATTAATGTGCATATCATTTGGTTACCTTTCACAACCAAAAATTACTGCGAGCTCTTGGTCTACAAGCTTTCAGTATTTGCGAAGTGGGCTGACATTCGGGTGCTCCTAAACGCCTGTATGCCTTAAGTCCAATCATCGAGCAGGTTGCTCCTGTATCCAGTTGGAATTCTACAAGAACACTATTAATTAATAATGAAACAAGAAATGATTTGCCTTGTAGCTTAATTAGATGCCAGGTATATTCAATCCACTGTCCCTTGAACTGCTTCTAATGATAAAAAGTTTTCTTGGCGCTGACGATGTATTTCTGGTCGTTGCTGGTAGTGTTTATGGTAGTTTTTTGAATTACTTCCTCTTGCCCTTTTGGGGCATACTGAAAAAACATGACCCACTTCTCCACATATCCGACACGTGGCACCTCGGAGCGGGCAGTGCCAACAGAGCGTGACGTATTTCACAACCTGGAAAGGCACGCGATATTTCCTGAAATCTACTTTTATCTGCATGCAAAATATTTTTTTCTTGACGGTTGTCTTTACGCGAAGAAATTGAACGAGAGCGCGATCGAGGTTTCCAACTTATAGTAAAATTTGCTTGATACACTTGACATGAGGAATCACCTTTGATCGCGAGGACCCATTTTTGCGTTGACTCGTATGTTTCGGCTATAGCCAGATCATCCGTTAAACTTGAATTCTGTTTTTGTAGCGCGGCTGATCGTACGACATCATGTGGTGTATGAAGCATTATAATATACTGTATTAAATTTCCGACAATCAGTTCTTCACAGGCACTCTTCTCGCATACAAAATTATAATCTCTAGCGGCAGCTCTTAAGTCTGCTAGTCAGTCGCCGTACTTCTGACCTTCTTTCATTCGCATTTGAAAAAAACTAAAACGAGCAGCTAACACGTGAGTTTTCTCAGCAAAATGATACGTCAATGCCTGCACAATTAATTTATATGTCCGTTCTTCGACTTTTTTCCCCGAAAACAGGTTTTGCGTAAGTTCATATAATTCTGGCCCGGACCTCGAAAGAAGAAATGCCCGTTTTTGGTCATCCGCACTTACACTATATGCACTAAAATGTTTGTTTAACTGACTGACATATGATTTCAATGTTGGTTTTTGTTTATCAAATTTGGCAAATATAGATACTGTATTTTTTATATTATCGGAATCCGCTTTAGATTGATCGTTTTGCGATTTACCTATAACTTTATTGAGCATAATTTTTTGATCACTTATCATTTGTTGCATCCAACTAAGTTGAAAACTGAGCAATTAATTGGCGATCCATCTCTTAACTAACTGATAGTGGGAAGGTTCGCGAAGGCTCACAATTTTAGCAATAAAAATTCTCGTCGCCAATAGTTGCGTTTATACTTACTTTACTTTGTAAATTTAAAATGAATTTTTATATGGTTTTGTTTTTTATATTATATTTATAAGTAATTTAAGCGAAATAAATAGCATACATACATACAAACATACATACATAAAAAAAAGCAATTATGTATAAGAATTCATGAATGTATGTATACAAGTATTTATTAATATGAGTGTAAGTATAAGTAATGAGGAAATAGGTTTAGGTCTTTTAGGCCATGTGATCGCGTCGAGTGCAGACTGACTGCTAGTTTGCAAAGTATGTACAGTATTACATAACATATATAACTTTAGTTTTTCAGTCAAAGCTTTTAATTGTTAATATGAATTCATTGAATAGAATAAAAATGAAAAATGCTGTTGTTGAATCTCGTTAGATACGGTATACTATCATGGGGAAATTTGAAGAAAAACCACATGGATAAAATTCTGAACATCTAGCGTCGATTGGTAAAAATCATCAACTCAAACAATATTAACTTTAAGACAATAAATGTGGTATGTGCAAGATGATAACATCTCTGGAGTACTTCGACGATACTCGTTTCCAAACACCTATACGACACTATTTAAACACCAGAAGAGGAATGCAGGGATTGTTGGAAATTCTAGAAGCTTTTAACAACTATGATAACATGATAACATGCTTACATGCACTATCCCTAATGTTAAAGAACTAACATGCTCATTAATAGCATATTAGGTTTATCAATCTTTTTCGACTTAAACTTTGTTTGGTATAAACTCATATCTATGTAACTTCCTCTATTGCGAATGCCAATTGCTTTCTTGTATATGTGCTACAATAAATGCAAGCTAGTTCTCACTAGCTACTCATTTTAATTGGTTGTTTTTATTTTTTCAAACAGGTTATGGGCCCAGAACTAGTATAGAATAGTATATGGAAACTGTAACAGATAATTGTTGTTTTCTGCACCGAATGCTTTTGGTTGACAGTTGTTTTTGGGCAGAAATTTGTTTTGATAACAGTACGCGCGCATGGTAGTCATGGATTGAAGGGAATTAATAAAAATTGAAAAACTTCGGAATGAACATTGGTCATTATAGAAATTCCAAATGAAAATTTTGATGAAAGCAAGCGATCTGTGGAATGTTGTAACTGGTGTAAAGACGAAACCAGAAGCACAGACGGATTTGTAAAATGGACAAAGTTGGATATGGTTCAAAATTTTATTATTTTAACAACGATTGTGCAGGAACTTACAATATGTTGCTTATTATGAACTACGACACGTCAGCAGAGATATGGGCTGAGTTAGAGAGCGTATAGGTATATGAGCAAAAATCTGAGACCAATATATACTTTCTTCAACGGCAATTTTTAAATTATCGAAAGGAGTCGGATGATACAATATCCATACACATTTCGAAACTGCAGAGAATTGCACAACAGCTGAAAGATCTGAAGAAATGTTCGAATATATGCTAATCGCAAAGATTTTGATAACTCTGCCAGAAAACTTTAGTCACTTTTTTAGATCTTGGTAGTCTACTGCGAAGAAAGAACGTACTATGAACAATTTAGCGGCGAGACTATGCATGGGAGAGTCAAGAATATGGGTGCAAAATTGCGTATCCGTTCTTGGCTAGAAATCGCAGGGCTCTAGCAAGGAAATGGGCAGTGCTTAAGAACGTTGCAAATGTTCTATTCGCAAGGAAGATGCGCATTGAAAAGGTGGCCAAGAATGAGGGATACGGCGACTACAAATGGAATGGGCGATGCTTTCGTCGGTCAAAACTCGACTTTGGTTACTACCGAGAGGTATAGTTGGTACTTGGACTCTGGTGCTAGTGACCATATATATTTCAGAAGGGGTCGGCTATGGGATTTTAAAAGTTTTGATGAACCAATGTTTATAAGAATTGGATATTCAGACATTATAAGAGGCATGGGTCAAAGGAAACTGAATATGCTTTCATTTAATTGCACTTTGGACAAAGGGTTCAACCTAGTGGCGGATAGTAATCGCTGCGAAATTATATTGAATTATGAAGTTTCTGCAGTGGAAGCGATCTAAACATTGGAGAAGCAAACGCAGTAGTCACCATCCCCATGAAAAAAGTGTGCTTAGAACTCAAAATATACTTTTCCATGAGGAACATGATTTTTTCTGCGATGCCTGTGTTTTTGGTAAGCATCATCGACAACCATTTCAGTCCAGTGCCAACCGAGCAAAGGGTTCTGGTGAGCGCGTTCACACAGATGTGTGCGGGCCAATGCAGGAAATATGTTATAGAGGTGGACGTTTCCATTTCGTGACGATTTTTAAAATTTTCGGAAGGTGTATTGCATGAGGTCCCAATCTGATGTTAAAAGCTGTATTGCATTTCCTAGATCAATTACATATAAACACAGGACTGCGTGTGAGAACATAACGTTCAGATAATGGGCTTGTGTTCGTCAACGAGGAAGTGGATAATATCTTGCAGGAGCGTGGAGTACGTCATCAGAAGGCTGTTCCCTATACACCCGAGCACAATGGCAAAGCGGTAAGAAACATGAATATAGTACTATCATCATTGAATATGCTAGATCAATGATACACGCAAGAGACATAAACTAAATGGTCTGGGGAGAAGCAGTATCAAACGTAGCTTACGCACCTAACTGGTCTGGATGTAATCCAGAAAAAGGTAAAACCCCTTTTGAATTGGGGTTTAAAAAAACTCCAGACTTAACCCATATACAAATTTTTGGCATGGATGTATTTGTGCACATTGCCAAGGAAAAGACACGCAAACTTAATCCGAAAGCGAAAAGACGTGTATTTATTGGATACGAGGAAGACTCAAAAGGATACCGAACCTGGTCGCCTGACTGTAGAAAAATAGTAATGTCCAGAGATGTGATCTATGGGGGTTCATTGCCACTAACAACAACGATTTCCTGAAAAGGAGATGTGCCAAAATCATTTCCGAAAAAGGAAGAAAGTGCAGAAGAAGGAAAACAGAGCTCAGACTCAGTGGAAGATATTGCGGAGACAGACAAAGAAGAAAATAAACAAGAAGAGTTATTTATTGCTAATGAAACTAAAATCGAGTCTGATGCAAATGTGCAGAAGCTAAGTTCTCGAACTATCCACACGTGCACTTTGAGCGAAGGTTTTGCGTATGCTATGAAAAGCCGAAAAGCCGAAAAGCCTTCATTTCTTAAAGAAAATTAACTTCAAGGTAAGCACTGACGAATGTCAATTGCTTTCTTGTATATGTGCTACAATAAATACGAGTACAAGCTAGTTTTCACTAGCTTATCATATTGATCGGTCGTTTTTAGACGTATCCTTGGAAGTAGCCTTAGCTTTAGCATACTTTTTTTTTATTAAACTATAATTAGACATAATGTTATTAAAGAAAAAAATAAAAATATAAATTGTTCTACTTTGGTACTTTGGACACAACCACAAAAGAGTGAGGTGATAGAATTCTTATATCTACTTTTATAAGTTTTAATAATTTCATTTTTAATTAAATTTTAAATTTAGTATTTGGTTTTTGTTATCATATGTTGGATTGGGTTGGGCTTCTTCGATGAGACTGGAATTTGTTATGTTTGTTATTGTTATGACGATGAAACGCTATAAAGCGCTTTAATCGCCTCTTCTCCTTTCATGTCCCGCATACCAAGTAATTTTGATTGTTCCATTTTAACTATTTGGCACAAATTTGCATCTTTTCCTGATTTTTGGCTTTTATTAAAGACACTTTGCTAAGCTGCAATACCCCGGGTAGGCACGTGCTTCTCAGGCGACCCGCGCGTTCCGAGGTAGCGGATAGGGGAGTGGTAGAGGTTTACATACCTCCGCAGACCAAGAGAATAACCTAAAGTCCAAATTCAAGGTATTTTGGAATACGTGCTGACGACTGAATGGTGCAGGGAACAAAAAAATTAGCATTTCGAACGTAGTGTCCCTATGAGACACCGGGCACCTCCTCATTATAGCCAGTCTTACACCCGTACGGGAGCTCTACGGATGATTTTTTTCATTTTTTTCATTTTAAATGCATTTTTATTTTTGAAATTCAGAAATTCTTACAAGCTATACAAAAAAAACGCTTAAAAATTAGCTTAATTAACTTAAAATTATCTTATTCTAACTTACTGGCCCCATGCGGACACTCTAAGATAAACCTAACAATTCAATTTTGTCTTTCGACTTACCGTTCAGATCTTTATTTTTTATTTTGACATTGGATATAATTAAAACTAAGAAAACATATGTTTTAATTTAAAAAAAACTTAGTGAATTGACTTTTTTTTTGTTATAAGATAAAACTTAAGACTAAAACTAAAAACTATCTAGAATAAGTCTTAATCTACTTAACCTACTTAAACTATCTTATTGTATAATTGTATAAGTATTATTTCTTTTTGGTGTGGTATGGACTACCACTTTTTTTTAGATAAGGTTACCCATCTGTTGTTTTTTATTTTTTTTATGTTTTAATTTTTTTTTTTTTCAGTTTTTATATTTTTTTTCTTTTTTATAATTTTTATTCTTAAAATTACCTTAACCCTACCTAAATCTATGTAAGCCGGCCATGACTAAATAATAGGCAGACCCGCTCTGCTTCCTAACGAAGCTATCTAGTATTGGAAAGATTCGACAATGGAGCTTCCCCTTCTTCTGCAAGCCACCATAATTGTTGGTGCTGCCGAGCAACATCCCTCATGTCGCGACTCCCTACCGCCCTACTAAATCGGAGACGCTCCGCACTGCCGTGTGTGACGTCTCTGTCGTAGTTGAGTCGCCTGTCCGCAGCTGTTCGAGCAACGTGGAAGATTAACGGCACCGCTAATCTATCCTGGATCAGACCTTTCTTGTCGAGGTAGAGGAACGCTTCTGGAGGAATAAAGCCGTCAAAGCGAACTCTCTCGTGATACATATAATTGGGATAGTAAGCCCCAGAGATCAGGTTGTTCGACGAGGTCATTGCTCTTGCAATGTGCCTTCGAATCAACTTAATAACAAAATTGTCCACTCGTATTAGGTTCGCCCTATTGTACAAGACCTCATTAGGATAGAATTTTATGTACTCCGACTCTGGTGTTCTGTATAAGCGAAGATAAGCCCTAAGGCAAGCCCTCTCAAACACCCGTATCTTTTCCAAAAGACTTGCTCTCACGTTGGACCACACGGGACAACCAAATGTAAGCATAGGCCGAATAAGGGCCATGTAGTAGATCACCTTTACCCTCGCATCGAGTTGCCTGTTATAAAACAGTCTCTTTGTAAGGGCAAAAGCACCTTTGGCTCTGGCCAGTGCAACATCTATATGTTTGTTAAAATACAGATATTGATCTAGCCAGATCCCAAGGTATCTGACTACATTTCGACAAACAAGTGGCTGCCCGTGTTGTCCAACGATCTGAAACTTTCGTCAATTCTTTTTGGTATCCGCAGAGGCCCCAGACAAAGGCGTCCTAAACAGAATGGTTTCCGACTTCTGAAAGTTGATCTTCAACTTCCAGTCGTCGCAATATTGTTTAATTTTATCGAAGTCACGTTGCAAAAGAATGTTTATAACCTCAATCTTTGGACCTGATCTGTACGCGATTAAGTCGTCTGCGTACGCTATGGCATGGTGAAGTGAACCTATCAGATCGCTTGTGTAAATGTTGAAAAGGATTGGCGAGTTGACCGCACCTTGTTGCAGACCGTTTTTAATGTTGAATGTACCAGTAGAAGTCACATCGCCATTTTTCACGATGAACTGTCTATTAGTGAGCATATTGAAAAGAATGTACAGTAGTGGTTTACTAATGCCCAGTCTGTTCAACTTGTAGAAGAGTCCCTCTAACCATACGGTATCGAAGGCCTTTTCCAAGTCAATCAGGCAGGCACCAGTGCACTGTTTCTTGGCTTTGTTCCATTGGATATCAGAAACCAGTTTAGACGCGGCATGAATAACATCATGCCCCGCCTTGAAACCGAATTGATTATCCGGAACTATATTTCTGTCCTCAACCCACTTAGTCAGGACTCTATTGATGACATTTTCGAAAACCTTATTGATGTTTGGAAGGAGACTGATCGACCGGAGATTCGCCGGATTGGAGGTGTCTTTATCCCTTTTGGGGATGGGATGTACCACCGCAGTTTTCCAATGCGCTGGATAATGTGCATTATTCATTGCATTGTTAAACAGGATGGTGTAAATGTCCACCGCTTCTAGTGGGAGATGTCGAAGCACAATGTTCGGTATTCCATCTTTTCCCACTGATTTCTTAACTCTTATTGTGTCGAAGATCGTTTGAAGCTCTTCCTTCGAAATGAACGGGGGTTGTTCCTTTTCATTGGCGATGACATTATTTGCTATGTTCTCGTCACTGAACTGGGTGAAACCCGTGTTCTCGATTCGCCAGTTCACTATTTCATTTCGAAGGTAGAAATTGTGCATAAGGACTCGATTTTCCAGGTCGTGGTTGGGACCAATGATGTCATTTGTCTTGTACACTTCCTGGAAAGTCGCTCCTATAGCCTCGACCTTCTCCTGCGGATCTTCGAGCATGTTGTTGTTGTTTCTACTGTTTTTGCTTTTCTTGTGGTTGTGAATATTTTGTCGTTGTTTGTTGCGCTTGTTTCTGTATTATTTGTTGTTTTGTTTGTTGTTGTGGTGCCTTTTCGCCGGTGTTTTGTTGCTGCTGGGGTCCCTGGAGTTGTTGTTTTTTCTCCTTTTCTCGTCTTGCAACTTGCTTGGCTTTAATTTCCAGCACTTTTTGCTGCAGTTCTTTAATGCTGCTATTTAGAACCTGCACTTCTTATCATTACCCATGTAGTGGCCTTCCCCACCGTCAGATATGTATGGGTATTCGTCATATTCCAACTCCTGACCCATAAGGTTTACTGCTGCCATTGACGAAGTTGTTGGAGCCTCCTCCCTCAATCCATCAGGCAGCTTTTCGGCGGACTTTGAAAGAGAGGGGCGCTTGATCAATTTAGGAGTTGACCTGGGCTTCCTCCTTCTCTTGGCATTGCCGTCAGATGCCACAATTGCTAGGTGGCCTGACATCTCGTCCTCCTCGTATTTGTTGCCACTAGCGTTTCCCGCTGGTGGGAGAGCGGATCGCTCTCTATCACTCATCACGTGATTTTGTGTTTATTGTGTTTTTTGCACTGTGAATTACACACGCAAAAAAAAAAAAAAAAAAAAAAAATGATGTCTCTGGGTTGGGAATCGAACCCCGAACCTTCGAATTGCGACACCAGTTCTAATTGCACTGGGCCAACTGGGTCCCCGCAAAATCTTGTCAAAATTTCGATATAATACGATTTCACTACTCGATAGGGAAAAGCCGAAACACATCCGCACTCTACAAAAGTCAGTGAACGACTGAGCTCTACGGATGAGGACCCTATTTTCTTGCCTTACTCGTGGGAACACTTATGGAAACAAACAACAGCAATAAAAAAAACATCATTCAACAAATCACGGCGTCAGATGATGAATCTCTACTCAGATTCCCAGTATCTCAGACAGAGATGGAGACGGAGGACATAATACCATCTCCAGACAAAAACAAACCGAAGACTACTCAGGAACCTACGGTGCCTAGCAACACGGTTACGAGGAAAGAAGGTGAAAAAGAACAAAAAAAATAAAAGTGTTTAACCGAGGCGCAAAGGCACCGCATAGCTGCCATGATAAGAGATGGCATTGAGCCCGAATTGGCCAGGAGCAAAAAGCGTGAAAGACATGCACAAGTTCAAGCTTATAGAGCCAAATACATCTAAAAGGTGCAGGTCCGCTGAAAATTCGCCCAGAGATCGCAATGCCCAAAAACACAGACCTCATTCAGAGCCAATCCAAGGCACAAATGCAGGTTTGTCAAAAAGGATTCCCTCAAGCATGGGTCACGAGAACGAAAAGATAATTAGACCACCCAAGAAAATTTACCCTGCTGAGGGATCTAACCTCAAAACTCACTCAGAGGGTGTCAAAACCACAAGTGAGGGGCGTAAGCAGATCTCCGCGGGTCAACCCTCAACAACAACGCTCATATAGAGATACTTAAGGGTCGCAATTACGCAATGAAGCAGAGAAACAAACTATTCCCCAACTTTTCACAAATCCTTGTGAGAATAAAAAGACTTCCCAAGATAGTCCTAATCAACAAAGCTGCAGTGGAGTATAAGAAGAGAACACCGATTCATTCGAAAACACTCGCACAGCAAAGACTGCTTGAGGCAGAAGCTGTCAAACCTGCTGGAGACAACACTGCCTAGCATAAAAGCCAGCCACCGGAAATAATTTCACGTGGCACTAGTTACTTGACCGCTGTAATAGAGGCAAAAGGTTACAGTCATCCCAATTCCAGAGTTCATCACCAAGGATCTGGTAGCGGCTATAGTCGAGATACGCATCGAAGGTGGTAAGACAAACGCTGTTCTCTGCTCAACTTACCTACCCGAGGACAGCACTAATCTGGACATTCTGCCACTGAGAGGACTAGTGGACCACCCTGCCAGGAGGAACAAACGAATAATCATAGACTGCGACGCTAGCGCCTATCACGTAACTTGTGGCAGCTCAATCATCAACCCAAGGGGTAAGTCTTTATTAGAATTCATAATAAAACCTAAAATTAAAATTGTAAATAACGGGAATAACCCAACTTTTATAAATAGAATTAGGGAAGAAGTCCTCATCCTTAGCACTTCCTTTCTAAAATAATTTATCACGAACTGGCATGTCTCAACAGAAACTTCGATGTCAGACCATCGCCAAATTTTGATATTATTCTAGGTAATAGCTTTTCCGACGTACAGACAGCCAAGATCCACAGACTGGGGCCTATAAAATCTCATACTCATGTTAAACTTGGCCAGATGCAACAATTACATCAGAGATATCGATTGCCTGGAACTAATATGCGAGAACCTTAACACAATTATAAAAAATGCCTATCACCAAGCCAGCCCAGAAAAAGAAAAATCAGGCAATCGGCTAACTGGTGGAATGAAGGACTCCCAAAGTTGAGAGCGGTAACTACAAAGCTGTTCAATAGAGCTAAACGCAATAGTTACTGGAACGCCTTTAGAGAATCTCTCACTAAATACAATCTTGCAGTTAGAAATGCCAAACAAGAAACATGGAAAAATTTCTGCGAATCCACAGAATTCTCGCTAGACATCACACTAACGAAATCGGACTCATAAGAAAGTCGGATGGTGCCTGCACGGAAGACGGTCTTCCATCTTTCCCAGAAAACTTTCAACAGGACACAAATAGTAGAGCAACGAGTGAAGACTGAAAGAGAGCTAGAACTTTACTCAACAAGGGCAAAATCAGATGGGCACTCAACACGTTCCAGTCTTTCAAAGCCCCAGGAGAAGATAAAATATTTCCAGCACTTCTTCAAAACGCCATCCCACACCTACTGCCTTTGCTCATAAGCATCGTCAGAGCAAGCTTTGCATGGGGATATACGAGTATACCAAAAAGCTGGAGAGAAGTCTCAGTAACATATATTCCCAAGGTAGGGCGCAGACCATCTGAACTACCAAAATTTTACCAACCGTTTAGTTTCACATCCCTTTTCCTCAAAACTATGGAAAAAAGTCGAGGGAGCGCTCGACAATACGGAACATACAGATACATAGATGCATTCATAACACAGGGGTAGATAATACCACATGTAGGTGGATAAAAAGTATGCTCGAGAACAGAAATATCCTATCCAGACTCGGCTGCAATAAACTCAGCATCAGGGCTGCAGAAGGATGCCACCAAGGGGGAGTTCTTTCTCCTCTACTATGGTCCATTGCGGTAAATGAGTTACTGGCAATACTTAGCGATGACGGGTTCTATGTCCACGGATATACAATGTTGCAATCTTAATCAGGGGCAGATTTGAAGAAACCATCTCGGATCGCAGAGAGCACTTAGCAAGTGCCTAGATGAATCTAACTCCAAGATAGTTCACCCAGAGTCAATTAAAGAAATGAAGAACATCGAACTGCTTGGAACTACTTTTACAGTACCGTACAGTACAGTACAGTCCAGTACAGTACAGTACACTATAGTAAAGTACAGTACATGCGCATTCTGTAGCCTACCCACTAACTAGTACTGCTAAAAATAGTAATTAAAAATGGCTCGCAGAAAAGGATCATTACTGGATAAATACTGAAGGTAACAGACAAGCCAAATTATTCTCGCCAAAAATTTCCCACAACAAAACGAATGGTCCCGAGCTTTCTGACCGGACACTGTCTAGTCAAGAAACATTTAATGGTCATGGGAATAGCACAGGACAATATTTACAGATTATGCAACGAAGACGACCAGTCAGCAGAACACGTCAGCGTTCTTCTTCTTCTTATCCTTTTATTAACCCTTTCCTCGTTATACGAACTTATGCGTAACGAGTTTCCCATTTTTACTGCATCGCTGCTGCTCCGCTTATGGGGTTGGCTAATGTCGCAGACCGCAGAACGCGTCTACATAATGCTCGGTCCTGGATCGCTTCAGTGGTTAACCCCAGACGTTGTTGCGCATTTGCCATCTGAGAAATCCAGGAATTCTTTTTCCGACCTCGTTTTCTTACAGTTGGAGTGACCGTAGTTGATAGTCAGCGTTACTTAGGTAAATTCTACCTCGAGGCAGAAGACATTGCTGTCAGTTCCCCCAAAGATGGTAATCACAATTCAGACCGCGATGAGAAGAGCTTCTTTCCCACCTCCTACGTAATCTAATCCAAGCTGCAATACTGCCCTTTCGGGAATTTGTTTTTTTTTTTAAATTCAATTTCATTTCAAGAAAAATAGTCGTGGAACAAACGCTTTTAGAGTACGACTCTGGCGATGCGAAATCGGCAGTCACCGTCATCTTTCCATCTTTTTCATTGTTTTTGAGCGTATATTCACCTTCGAGGGCAGGTTAATTATTTGCTCGCAGATTCTCTGTTCACCACTTCGGGAGCTGAGATATTTGTGTCTTACTAATTTAATAACTTAGGTGGCGCCACAGTTCGGGGTAAACTTGGACTCAACTTACAGAGAACAACTCTGTTAACTTATTTGGGTGTTGATTCCTTCCAAATTATCTTTTGTTTGTACGCTCTTCATCAAGTAAAGAAGCCATAGCTATTGGAATTTTAGGGTGCCGTGAAATAACGCCAAGCGAAATAACATCGAATTCCAAAGTTCGGCGTTATTTCGCTTTCATAAAGTGAAACAACGCCGAACATTGCTTGTGAAATAAAGCAGAATTCAAAGAGAAGTATACTGCTAAATAACCCAGATTATTACATTTAATATTTATCTCCAGGCGCCTGCCTGACATTTGTTGATATACCCTTAGCGGAGCGACGTAGTCGCGTGAGCGGCTAAGCCCTGCGGAAAAACGGTTAAAATCCTGTTAGCGAGCGAAATGAGCCACTCACCTCTTACTTTAAATACACCAGAATTTCTTTTTGGCCATATTTCCAATTCAAATTTGGCCTTTCGATTTGGAAATAGAAATAAGGGAAAATTAAAGTTTTATTTCCATTTCCAAAACGGAAAAGGACCAAAAATAAAGTCTGGTGTATTTAAAGCATGAGGTGGGTGGCTCGCTTCGCTCGCCATCAGGATCTTAACCCTTTTTTCCGCAGTGCTTAGCCGCTCACGCGACTTCGTCCCTCCGCTAAGGATATGTCAACAACTGTTAGGCAGGCGCTTGGAGCTTACATTTTGGTCTTATTTCGTTGGGCCTCATTTCACGTCACCTTATCTGAATGTCTTTATAAATTAAAAGTGAAATAAGTCCGACTCGGCTTTGTTTCACTTTAGCAAAGGGAAATAAGACCCAACATGGAAATCCGGTGTTATTTCACTGCATCGAATTTGAGTGTGATGGCAGTGATTCTGGCTATTATTCTCCAAATTTTCTTTTCGGTTGTGGTATAAAAGTAATATGAGGATTAAATTAGTAGCTCTACTCTTCGTTGCATACTGATTTGCGAGCTTATTTAATGCGTCAAACAGAAATCAGCTACTTTTATTTATTTGGGCTTGCTTGCCAAACGTCACAAAGAAAGTGAACAGTTTTTCTTTGTATAGCAATGAAACAGGTAAACATTACAATCATTTTCTAAAATTCTAGATAAATTTTACGGATTTTATTGGCTATAATATGATTTTAATTAAACTCCTGATAAGTATCATTTTCACTTTTAGTTATTCTTTGATTATTATGAATTTCCGCTTTTATTCTTCACTGTTGACAACGTGTTCTTAACCAGGGTTGCCAAATCCAGGGGCTTACAGCAACAATTCGCGAGCAATTCAGGCCCGCCTCTTAAGAGTAGATCACTCCTACCTTCCTACGAGCTAGTGCAATTATTCTTTTCTTATCCCAGAATATGAATTTACGTGCGTAGTAATACAACTTACGAGTACCAAACTCCACCACTATGTAGTCTCTGTTCTAATCTGAAATTGAATTGCATGTGGTTAAAATTCTCCATAAAATTATTCACCTCTGCTACTGTAAATAGACCAAAACTGGAGAGCAAGTCCATCTTCGACGAGTTTGAGGCGCTGATTGACTCCATACAAAGAATTGTATACCTGTACAATTTACGATTGAAAACTTTAAACTCGTTTCCTGTAATATCGCATTTTTTGAGTTATGACAGCCTTCAAGTAAATGAGCGATATGTATGTACCTATACAATATATCAAAAATGCTTCAAGTGGTTCAAACAATTAAAGAATATTAAAGAACTGAAAATCCCAAGGTGTTATCAACCTCACGCAAGTGAACTTGCCATGTCAGCTGTTGGTTATTGGCACATATTATATAAAAGTGAAGTTTTTGGTATGGGGAAGACATGACGTAGCCCTATTAAGGCATTTTCCATACCTGAAATCATTGGATAAGTCAAGGTAATGTAGTACTAGTTCGTCTTTGTTTTCCACAATTTTTGTAATCGCATTTTGGAGTAAATCATGTTATTAGCTTTAAATCCATGGGTCAAATATAGACATGGCAAACGCCAATCGCCTTCTTCCCTGCAATACTTCATGGGGTATTCCAAACATCATCATAAAAATATATTGATCGCTCATTGAATACCAATACATACATTACCGACGATCTTTTCAGTTCTGAAACGTGTTGCGATACTTCACTAGTAGCTTGATTTCCAATCGATTTTAATATGTACACAAAATTTCTGGCTCGTTTGAGTGGGGATAAATTGTACGCGACTCTTCACATATCCCAGTTTGGCAGTCCAATCCAGGATTTCATATGAGTAGATGTCATCTAGCTGTATCGAAAAACAAAAAATGTGAATTACCTGCTTCCAAATTTTCTGCCCCCACACGAGGCAATTTTCCCGCTGGTTGCAATCGGAAATCGGGTCCGAAATTGCCTCCTTATCTTTTTGTGACCTTGGTACCGTTGATAGCAACACATGCCAATAAGCAAGAAAAGGATACAAAACATGTTGGAATCAGAAACATTGCAACAGGGTGTTACTAAAATGAAATTAAAAAAAAAAAACGCTAAAAAGTTTGCTTTTGTCATAAAAAATGTATTAACATAAAAAATATTTTAGCATCTTTGTTGTACTTCTTAATTAAAAGAATATTCTTATCCGTATAACCAAAGTTATCATATATTTTTTTTCCTGTCAGGCACAACATTTACATATAAATTCTGATTTCAGTAATTGGTGCAAATTTGCTTCGATGTTACAGCTTGTTATTAAATTGTTGAAATTGTCAAACAATTTATTTGTGAATTGCTCTTGGGCCTATATAAACAACCTTGGTGGTCTGACTAAATTTGCATCACCATATTGCTTTAACTCGATGAAAGTAAGGGAAGCGCATTCCTCGTCAGCTATCTATATTATCATCACATGAATTGATTGATATGTTTGCATAATTTTTTTAAGTGTGAAAGTGAAGTCAGTCAATGCAATATTTATGCTGTATTCATCAAAGACTGTATTCGTAAAGGGTTGCCTGCGCAAACTAGCTCTGATGATATTCAGATATGCACGCATACTGAACTTGTTATCGATCAAGAAATGACCAAGAGAGCGTAAACTTGTGCTTCCAGCTTCTGGCACAACTTCTTGGTGCGAATCCGCAGAGCCGAACGACGGCCGTCACTCGATACTATAAGAAGGCGCCCCGTGTCGTATCCATGTGACAATATGGTATGTTAAGACGGCACGATGTTTCGCCACGTTTGGTGCAAGTAAATGTTTACCAATGAGTCTGTAGAGTGTAGTTCTTTGGCTCCGACATGTCTTCCTTCACTAAGTTTGACAGATCGGTTACGTGTTGTACAGAAAGTTTGATGTTTTAACTTACCGACTCGAGTGGATCGTTCTCTTACCAGATTAAAATATGAGCGTGTGGGTTGTCACAATCTAAAAATTCTTTGCGAAGTAAATGATCGAGCATACGCGAACGGCCAAAGGGCTTTCGTGACGCAACTGTCGTTTGTAGTAGTTGCATCACAATACCAACGAGCATATAGAAGTAGATACAACACGTTACAGGATGTTCGTATAGCATCTTGCAGATCGACTCATGCCTGTGAAGACATTTGCTACTACTGTTACGGCAGGATTATTGCCGTCATGTTTTGGATTTATTCGTATCAACAACTCGAGCGAATTCGACCAGTGTATTTCCTTGGCGCTCATCGTAAGAAACCAAAACGGGTTACTGAACTGTCCGGGATGGTTTTGAGGCCATATTTCTCTATATACACGATTCGAGATATTGTTTGTCCTCTATTCTAAGTTTTGAGGCCAAATTTCTCTCTACACACGATTCGAGATATTGTTTGTCCTCTATCCTTAGACGTGTGACGTTTTCTGTATTAGAAACGCATTTGAATGAGATGTATATGCCTTGTGTTACTCGCAATTGTAGTATCTTATCGCCATGGTGATTTTTCATTTTTTTTTTCATTTAATATGCATTTTTATTCAACTCCATTCAATAACTCTTACATGCTATACAAAAAAACGCTTAAAAATTAGCTTAATTAACTTAAAATTATCTTATTCTAACTTACTGGCCCCATGCGGACACTCTAAATTAAACCTAACAATTAAAATTTGTCTTTCGACGTTTCGTACATTTGATTTTGATGTTACTCGTATTTTGTATTAAACAGAATTAAAACTAAGAAAATAAATTTGTTACAAAAACTTAGTAAATTGACTTTTTTTTTTTATCATCTTTTAAAACTTAAAACTAAAACTTATTAACTACCTTAATATTATTCTTAATCTACTTAGGCTACTTAAGCTACTTAAAATTATCTTATCATTTAGGTATTATATTTTTTTTTGTGGGAAGAAGTTACCCGAAGCTAACTCTTTGTTTTTGTTGTTTTATATTTTTTTTTTGTATTTTTGTTTTTTGTATATATATATATACAATATATATACATATATACATTTTTTTATTTTTTTATTTTTTTTTTTTTATTTTTTTTTTTTATTTTTCCCTTAAAACTATCCTAATCCTACCTAAATCTATGTAGGTCAGCCACGGCTAGAAAATTAAGCTGCCGACCCTGCTCCTTAACGAAGCTAACTAGTGCTAGAGGAATTCGATGACGTAGATTCCGCTCCTTCAACAAGCCACCAAAATTGTTGGTGCTGCTGAGCAACATCCCTCATGTCGCGATTCCCTACCGCTCTACTGAACCGGAGACGCTCCGCACTGCCGTGTGCGACGTCTCTATCGTAGTTAAGTCGCCTCTCCGCAGCTGTTCGAGCGACATGGAAGATTAACGGCACCGCTAATCTATCCTGGATCAGACCTTTCATGTCGAGGTAGAGGAACGCTTCTGGAGGAATAAAGCCGTCAAAGCGAACTCTCTCGTGATACATATAATTGGGGTAGTAAGCTCCAGAGATCAGGTTATTCGGCGAAGTCATTGCTCTTGCAATGTGCCTTCGAGTCAACTTAATAACAAAATTGTCCACTCTTATTAGGTTAGCCCTATTGTACAAGACCTCATTGCGATAGAATTTTATGTACTCAGACCATGGTGTTCTGTATAGGCGAAGACAAGCACTAAGGCAAGCCCTCTCAAACACCCGAATCTTTTCCAAAAGACTTGCTCTCACGTTGAACCACACGGGACAACCAAATAAAAGTATAGGCCGAATAAGGGCCATGTAGCAGATCACCTTTACCCTCGCATCGAGTTGCCTGTTATAAAACAGTCTCTTTGTAAGGGCCAAAGCACCTTTGGCTCTGGCCAGAGCAACATCTATATGTTTGTTAAAATATAGATATTGATCAAGCCAGATCCCAAGGTATCTGACTACATTTCGACAAGCAAGTGGTTGTCCGTGTTGTCCAACGATCTGAAACTTTCGCCAATTCTTTCTGGTATCCGCAGAGGCCCCAGACAAAGGCGTCCTAAAAAGAATGGTTTCCGACTTCTGAAAGTTGATCTTCAACTTCCAGTCGTCGCAATATTGTTTAATTTTATCGAAGTCACGTTGCAAAAGAATGTTTATAACCTCAATCTTTGGACCTGATCTGTACGCGATTAAGTCGTCTGCGTACGCTATGGCATGGTGAAGTGAACCTATCAGATCGCTTGTGTAAATGTTGAAAAGGATTGGCGAGTTGACCGCACCTTGTTGCAGACCGTTTTTAATGTTGAATGTACCAGTAGAAGTCACATCGCCATTTTTCACGATGAACTGTCTATTAGTGAGCATATTGAAAAGAATGTACAGTAGTGGTTTACTAATGCCCAGTCTGTTCAACTTGTAGAAGAGTCCCTCTAACCATACGGTATCGAAGGCCTTTTCCAAGTCAATCAGGCAGGCACCAGTGCACTGTTTCTTGGCTTTGTTCCATTGGATATCAGAAACCAGTTTAGACGCGGCATGAATAACATCATGCCCCGCCTTGAAACCGAATTGATTATCCGGAACTATATTTCTGTCCTCAACCCATTTAGTCAGGACTCTATTGATGACTTTTTCGAAAACCTTACTGATGTTTGGAAGGAGACTGATCGACAGGAGATTCGCCGGATTTGAGGTGTTTTTATCCCTTTTGGGGATGGGATGTACCACCGCCATTTTCCAATGCGCTGGATAATGTGCATTATTCATTGCATTGTTAAACAGGGTGGTATAAATGTCCACCGCTTCTAGTGGGAGATGTCGAAGCACAATGTTCGGTATTCCATCGGTTCCCACTGATTTCTTACTTCTAATTGTGTCGAAGATCGTGTGAAGGTCTTCCTTCGAAATAAACGGGGGTTGTTCCCTTTCATTGGCGATGACATTATTTGCCATATTCTCGTCACTGAACTGGGTGAAACCCGAGTTCTCGATTCGCCAATTCACTATTTCATTTCGAAGGTAGAAATTGTGGGCAAGGACTCGATTTTCCAGGTCGTGGTTGGGACCAATGATGTCATTTGTCTTGTACACTTCCTGAAAAGTTGCTCCTATAGCCTCTACCTTCTCCTGCGGATCTTCGATCACAAAGAAGTTGTCATCATCAACAGCCTCATTTGGATCTAGGCCTGCTGTTGAAAATATGCGTTCATTGTCTGTCGTTCGGGCGATTTTAAGACATGAAAGGTCGTCTTGATCTTTCCTCCGAAATATTTTATTTATTTGCGGGAACATATTCGGGTTGCTGGTATTTACAGCCCGAATTTTGTTGTTCCAATACAAACTTACAGAAGCCCTGTAATTTTCTTTAAATAATGTTTGGAGGTTTTTGATCGACGACTTCAATGTCATAATCTCCGGGCTATGTCTGTCTGTAAACTGTCTGTACAAGGTCTTCAGTCTGGACAGTAGTCTACTTTTATGTCGATGCAGTGCATCTATAGTTGAATTGCGGAACAAGTCTTCGTTGTCAGTGTGTTGATACCGAGGTATCGATTTGTCCATAGTCCGTTTTATTGTCTCGTCCATTAGTTTTAGATACCTGTCAATCTCCTCGTTTGACAGATTTCTGTTGGACGGTGGATAGAGCGAATTCGAGGAGAGTGCTCTAGTCAGTGTCCTGGAGAAGTGTGTCCAACGCACTCTACTATAGTTGTAGGGATGCCTTTGAACATACTCATCCAATTCCGCATTTTCGTTCGGAACGGTTATTTCGGTACTAAGACCGCAATGGTCACTGTCATATACAAAAGTCCGAAGACAGTTTACAGTTTGTTGGTTCGTACCTGTCACTTGTATTCGTGTGTCGAACAACAGGAGATCCAAATAGGTGCCATGTCTAGGAAACGACGGACTATCCGTCGCCTTTATGCCGAGTCTATACATCACACTGTGTTGACCCCACCAATTGAATAGTAGGTTCCCTCTAGTGTTTGGTGTATTAGTTCCCCAATCGCTGTGTTTGGCGTTGAAATCTCCGCCGATAATGAAATAGTTTTCCTCCAATTCCAGTCTCAGGAATCGAAAAAGTGTCTCGAGCTCTGAGATGAATTGGGTGGATTGAGTAGCCTTAGACGCATAAACAGACACCATGTATAACCGCTTTCCACTGCGGAGAGGGATATACATGATGCATGCTTCTAGCACCTGAAACCTACGCACTACACGACTGTATATTCTTTTAAAACGTATGCCTTGTCTTACGAAGATTGCAACGCCTCCTCCTTGTATGGAGTTGGGTCGGTTTCTTCGCATAATTTTGTACCTTTTGTGCCTCATTTTGTGTCTTTTGCTTAGCTTAGTTTCGCTAACCAAAAGCACATCAGGGGTTTGGTCTTTAAGCAATTTGAACAGTGTGGCTCTTCGCTCAATCCTAATCAGTGAATTAACATTCACTGCAAGGACCTTCAGGGTTTGCTCCGCCATGTACGTACCCATTACGACTGGAGGCGCGTTAGGCTCGGCAGAAGCGCGTAGATTTGATCCACGTGCGCAGCTTGTTCAGTAATCTGACGTTGAAACTGAGCCATCTGCCCCTGGATAGAGAGTAAGATAGCTAGAATGTCAGTTGCCGGTTCCGGTGCTCTAGGCGCTGGGGCCTGAGAAGCAACCTTCGCTTGCTGTGCCGTATTCCCCCTACCTGCCGCCATTTGGGCGTAGGTAACCTGGGGAGTAACGGCTGGTGTTTGTGTTTGAACTGGTGGACGCTTAACTTCCACCTTTTGCTGCCGAGCCAGATTTACTCTTTTTATGTACTGGAATTTAGGACAACCCCGATAATTTGCGGTGTGTCCCGTATTCTTACATAAACCGCAAGAGAGTTGACTTTTTTCCGACGCTCCATCCACACCCAGAGGGCATTCTTCTGATTTGTGGTTCTTACCGTACTTGACGCATCGAGGCTGCATTTCGCAGTTCGACGCGGCGTGCCCGAACCTTTGGCAGCGAACACATTGCAAAATGTTATCGCTCCGTTTTACTTTTTCCCAGTGTACAACCTGGTAGTCTAGGACTTTGATATTCCTTAGACCATCCAGTTTGCTTTCGGGAGTAAGCTGAACCAGGAAGAACGGTAGTTTCCGTTTCTCCCTTTTGGCTCTAGCTGTGGTGAACGGCTTGACCCCTACGAACTTGAGCTCTTCGCACTCTTTCTCTTTGAGCAGTGCGAGGAGCTCCTCCGGATCAGTTGACGGTTCAATCCCCCTCAGCAGCATTGTTTGCAGCTTTTCCCCCTTCGGGGTGAAGGAGAAGAACTCCGTCGTCGAATCCATTAACAAGCTTTTTATTTTATTATAGCGCTCCACTGTGTTGCAGTGGATCGCATGTCTATCATTACTTAATCTTTTGATAAAAAAATTATTGCCTATGGCCGACTTACATAGATCAATGGTTTCTTTTAACTCCAGTTTGTAAGTATTGATCGGGGGTATCCTTTGTTTAGCTGGTTGTTGTTGTTGTTGCTGTGGCTGTTGACGCTGCTGCTCTCGCTGTTGTTGCTGCTGCTGTTGCTGTTGTTGTGGCTGTTGCTTTTCTGTTTTTTGTTGTTGTTTTTGTTGTATTTTACTTTTTTGCTGGGGTTGCGCCTGTTTCATTGTTGGTTCTTGCGCAATTTTTTGATTTTTTTGCTGTTGTAGCTGATGTTTCTGTGGTTGTTGTTGGGGTATGGTTTCACTCCCCTTGGGCTCCCGTTGAGAGCACTATAGTTGCTGTTGTAGTTCCCTCTCTCGCCTTGCAACTTGCTTAGCTTTTATTGCAAGTACTTTTTGTTGTAGCTGCCTGATGCTACTATTCAGAGCTTCAACCTCGTCCTCTTCGTCCTCTGACTCGGAAGCCGCCAGAGATGCGAAGGTATTTTTGCAAATATTGTGGCCTTCTTCACCAACATATGGGAGATCGTTTTTGTCAGCTGCCGCCCTTTTTGTCGTTGTTGGCGCCTCTTCCCTTGCTCTACCAGGCAGCTTTTTGGGAGAGGTTGAAAGGGAAGGGCGCTTTGCTGAGTTCGGAGTTGGTTTCAACATCCTCCTCCTCTTTATCGTCATTGCCGATGTTGCTGTTTTTGTTGTTGTTGTTGTTGACGTCTTCTTTTGAACTGGCTTAACGGCCTGATTATCAGATGACGTCGCGCCATCCTCTAATCCCGCTATTGACATAGCGGACCGTTCACTGCCACTCATCGTTTGAACACACTTTTTTTACACAATAATCTCGTTTTGTCTTTTTAAACACTTAAAAAATAAAAATGGACAATGTTTATTCGGGGACTCGAACCCACGACCCTGGCTCTCTCGGCTCACTGCCATTTCATTTTTTTTTCATTTTAAATGCATTTTTATTAATTTAAATTCAGGAACTCTTACAAGCTATACAAAAAAACGCTTAAAAATTAGCTTAAATAACTTAGAAAACTATCTTATTCTAACTTACTGGCCCCATGCGGACACTCTAAGTTAAACATAATTCTTAATCTACATGTCTTTCGACGTTCCGTACAGTACTTTTTTTCGTTACATTAATTTAAGCCTAAAACTAAGAAAATAATTTTATTAAATAAAAACTTAGTAAATGGACATTTTTTTTTTGTTGTACTTAGTATAAAACTTAAAGACTACTTAAAATAAATCCTAAGCCTACTTAACCTACTTAAGCTAACTTATTGTTAAAGTATTATTTCTTTTTTTTGGTGTGGCTTGGATTACCACTTTTTTTTAGAAAAGGTTACCCATCTCTGTTTTGTTTTTTTTTTTTTTTTAGTTTTTATAATTTTTTTTTTTTTTTTTAATTTTTTTTTTTTTTAATTTTTTTTTTTTTTTTTTATTTTTTTTATAATTTTTACTCTTAAAACTACCTTAACCCTACCTACACCTATGTAAGCCGGCCACGGCTAAAAAAGATTAGGCTGACCAACTCTGCTCCCTAATGGAGCTACCCTGCACTGGAGGAGTTCGATGATGGAGCTTCCCCTTCTTCTGCAAGCCACCAAAATTGTTGGTGCTGCCGAGCAACATCCCTCATGTCGCGACTCCCTACCGCCCTACTAAACCGGAGACGCTCCGCACTGCCGTGTGCGACGTCTCTATCGTAGTTAAGTCGCCTCTCCGCAGCTGTTCGAGCGACGTGGAAGATTAACGGCACCGCTAATCTATCCTGGATCAGACCTTGTTTATCGAGGTAGAGGAACGCTTCTGGAGGAATAAAGCCGTCAAAGCGAACTCTCTCGTGATACATATAATTGGGGTAGTAAGCCCCAGAGATCAGGTTATTCGACGAGGTCATTGCTCTTGCAATGTGCCTTCGAATCAACTTAATAACAAAATTGTCCACTCGTATTAGGTTCGCCCTATTGTACAAGACCTCATTAGGATAGAATTTTATGTGCTCAGACTCTGGTGTTCTGTACAAGCGAAGACAAGCCCTAAGGCAAGCCCTCTCAAACACCCGAATCTTTTCCAAAAGACTTGCTCTCACGTTGAACCACACGGGACAACCAAATGTAAGCATAGGCCGAATAAGGGCCATGTAGCAGATCACCTTTACCCTCGCATCGAGTTGTCTGCTATAAAACAGTCTCTTTGTAAGGGCAAAAGCACCTCTGGCTCTGGCCAGAGCAACATCTATATGTTTGTTAAAATACAGATATTGATCTAGCCAGATCCCAAGGTATCTGACTACATTTCGACAAGCAAGTGGTTGTCCGTGTTGTCCAACGATCTGAAACTTTCGCCAATTCTTTCTGGTATCCGCAGAGGCCCCAGACAAAGGCGTCCTAAAAAGAATGGTTTCCGACTTCTGAAAGTTGATCTTCAACTTCCAGTCGTCGCAATATTGTTTAATTTTATCGAAATCACGTTGCAAAAGAATGTTTACAACCTCTATCTTTGGACCCGATCTGTACGCGAGTAAGTCGTCTGCATACGCTATGGCATGGTGAAGTGAACCTATCAGATCACTTGTGTAAATGTTGAGAAGGATTGGCGAATTGACCGCACCTTGTTGCAGACCGTTTTTAATGTTGAATGTACCAGTAGAAGTCACATCGCCATTTTTCACGATGAACTGTCTATCTGTGAGCATATTGAAAAGAATATACAGCAGTGGTTTACTAATGCCCAGTCTGTCCAACTTGTAGAAGAGTCCCTCTAACCATACGGTATCGAAAGCCTTCTCCAAGTCAATCAGGCAGGCACCAGTGCACTGTTTCTTGGCTTTGTTCCATTGGACATCAGAAACCAGTTTAGACGCGGCATGAATAACATCATGCCCCGCCTTGAAACCGAATTGATTATCCGGAACTATATTTCTGTCCTCAACCCACTTAGTCAGGACTCTATTGATGACCTTTTCGAAAACCTTACTAATGTTTGGAAGGAGACTGATCGACCGGAGATTCGCCGGATTGGAGGTGTCTTTATCCCTTTTGGGGATAGGATGTACCACCGCAGTTTTCCAATGCGCTGGATAATGTGCATTATTCATTGCATTGTTAAACAGAGTGGTATAAATGTCCACCGCTTCTAGTGGGAGATGTCGAAGCACAATGTTCGGTATTCCATCGGTTCCCACTGATTTCTTACTTCTAATTGTGTCGAAGATCGTTTGAAGCTCTTCCTTCGAAATGAACGGGGGTTGCTCCCTTTCATTGGCGATGACATTATTTGCCATATTCTCGTCACTGAACTGGGTAAAACCCGAGTTCTCGATTCGCCAGTTCACTATTTCATTTCGAAGGTAGAAATTGTGCACAAGGACTCGATTTTCCAGGTCGTGGTTGGGACCAATGATTTCATTTGTCTTGTACGCTTCCTGGAAAGTCGCTCCTATAGCCTCGACCTTCTCCTGCGGATCTTCGATCACAAAGAAGTTGTCATCATCAACAGCTTCATTTGGATCTATGCCTGCTGTTGAGAGTATTCGTTCGTTGTCAGTCGTTCGGGCGATTTTTAGACATGAAAGGTCGTTTTGATCTTTCCTCCGAAATATTTTATTTATTTGCGGGAACATATTCGGGTTGCTGGTATTTACAGCCCGAATTTTGTTGTTCCAATACAAACTTACAGAAGCCCTGTAATTTTGTTTTATTAATGTTTGGAGGTTTTTGATCGACGACTTTAATGTCAAAATCTCCGGGTTGTGTCTGTCAGTAAACTGTCTGTACAAGGTCTTCAGTCTTGAAAGTAGTCTACTTTTATGTCGGTGCAGTGCGTCTATAGTTGAATTGCGGAATAAGTCTTCGTTGTCAGTGTATTGATACCGAGGTATCGTTTTGTCCATTGTTCGTTTAATTGTCTCGTCCATTAGTTTTAGATACCTGTCAATCTCCTCGTCTGACAGATTTCTGTTGGACGGTGGATAGAGCGAATTCGAGGAGAGTGCTCTAGTCAGTGTCCTGGAGAAGTGTGTCCAACGCACTCTACTATAGTTGTAGGAATGCCTTTGAACATACTCATCCAATTCCGCATTTTCGTTCGGAACGGTTATTTCGGTACTAAGACCGCAATGGTCACTGTCATACACAAAAGTGCGAAGACAGTTTACAGTTTGTTGGTTCGTACCTGTCAGTAGTATTCGTGTGTCAAACAGCAGGAGATCCAAATAGGAGCCGTGCCTAGGAAACGAAGGACTATCCGTCGCCTTAAGGCCGAGTCGGTACATCACACTGTGCTGACCCCACCAATTGAATAGCAGGTTCCCTCTAGTGTTTGGTGTATTATTTCCCCAATCGTTATGTTTGGCATTGAAATCTCCGCCGATAATAAAATAGTTTTCCTCCAATTCCAGTCTCAGAAATCGAAAAAGTGTTTCGAGCTCTGAGATGAATAGGGTGGATTGAGTAGCCTTAGATGCATAAACTGACACCATGTATAACCGCTTTCCACTACGGAGAGGGATATACATAATGCATGCTTCTAGCACCTGAAACCTACGTACTACACGACTGTATATTCTTTTAAAACGTATACCTTTTCTTACGAAGATTGCAACGCCTCCTCCTTGTATGGAGTTGGGTCGATTTCTTCGCATGATTTTATACCTCATTTTGTGTCTTTTGGTTAGCTTAGTTTCGCTTACCAAAAGCACATCAGGGGCTTGGTCTTTAAGCAACTTAAACAGTGTGGCTCTTCGCTCAATCCTAATCAGTGAATTAACATTCACTGCAAGGACCTTCAGGGTTTGCTCCGCCATGTACGTACCCATTACGACTGAAGGTGCGTTAGGCTCGGCAGCAGCACGTATATTTGATCTACCCGCGTAGCTTGCTCGGTAATTTGACGTTGCAGCTTAGCCATTTGCCCCTGGATAGAGAGCAAGATGGCTAGCATGTCATTTGCCGGTTCCGGTGCTCTAGGCGCTGGGGCTTGAGAAGCAACCTTTGCTTGCTGTGCCGTATTTCCCCTACCTGCCGCCATTTGGGCGTAGGTAACCTGGGGAGTAACGGCTGGTGTTTGTGGTAGAACAGGTGGACGCTTAACTTCCACCTTTTGCTGTCGAGCCAGATTTACTCTTTTTATGTATTGGAACTTAGGACAACCCCGATAGTTTGCGGTGTGTCCCGTGTTCTTACATAAAACACAAGAGAGTTGGCTTTTTTCTGACGCTCCATCCCTACCTAGAGCGCATTCTTCAGACTTTTGGTTCTTACCGCACTTAACGCATCGAGGCTGCATTTCGCAGTTCACCGCGGCGTGCCCGAACCTTTGGCAACGAACACATTGCAAAATGTTTTCGTGCCTTTTTACTTTTTCCCAGTGAACCACCTGGTAGTCTAGGACATTGATACTCCTTAGACTATCCGGACGGCTTTCGGGACTGAGCTGCACTAGGAAGAACGGTAGCATCCGTTTCTCCCTTTTGGCTCTGGCTGTTACAAATGGCTTAACCCCCACGAATTTGAGACCGTCGCACTCTTTCTCTTTGAGCAGTGCGAGGAGCTGCTCCGGACTAGTAGACGGTTCTAACCCCCTCAGCAGCATAGTTTGCAGCTTTTCCCCCTTCGGGGTGAAGGAGAAGAACTCCGTCGTCGAATCCTTTAACAAGCTTTTTATCTTATTATAGCGCTCCACTGTGTTGCAGTGGATCGCATGCCTATCGTTACTTAATCTTTTAATAAAGAAGTGATTGCCTATGGCCGACTTACATAGATCAATTGTTTCCTTAAGTTCCATTTTATAGGTGTTGATTGGTGGCACCCTTTGCTTGATCTCTCTTTGTTGTTGTTGTTGTTTCTGCTGCTGCTGCTGGTTTTGCTGCTGTTTCTGTTGCTGTTGTTGTTTATTCTGTTGTACGTTCTGTTGCTGTTTTTGCTATTTATGTTTTTGTTGTGATTGTGGTTGTGATTTTTGTTTTGTTAATTGCTGCGCCGGTTTTTGCACTGTTTGTTGTTTTGCTAATTGCTGTTGTATTTGTTGCTGTGGTGATTTCGCAGCTGTGCCTTGTTGTTGCTGTGGACTCTGGAGCTGCTTTTGCTCCCTCTCTCTTCTTGTGGCTTGTTTGGCTTTAATAGCCAATACCTTTTGTTGCAGCTCTTTTATGCTGCTGTTAAGAGTTTGCACCTCTTCCTCTTCGTCATCAGACTCAGAAGCCGCCAGTGATGCAAAGTTATTACCACCGCCCATATAGTGGCCTTCCCCACCATCAGACACGTATGGGTAGTATTCGGCTTGGTCTGACTTAGCCGCCTCTCTTACAGATGTTGTTGCCGCCTCTTCCCTTATTTTACCCTGCAGCTTTTCGGTAGAATTTGAAAGGGAAGGGCGCTTTACGAGGTTTGGAGTTGGCCTCAGCTTCCTCCTCATCTTTGTTGTAATTGATGTCGTTGTTGCAGGCTGCTTTTTTTGGACTGGTTTTACGGTTTGATCATCAGATGACAACATGCCATCTTCTGATCCCGCTAATGGAATAGCGGACCGCTCGCTTCCACTCATCTTCGGAAAACACTTTCTACTGTCTGTTAATTGGTTCTATTTTATATTCTTTTAAAGAAAAATAAAAAAGTCCACTAATTCTCTCGGGAATCGAACCCACGACCCCTGTTCCTCGGTCCACCAACACTACTGCTGGGCTACCGAATCACTTGCAAAAGTTGTGTCTAATTACACCTAAATTATATACACTTTTATTTTTAATACTAAAAGAAGCCGAAACACGTCTGTACTCCGCGGAGATCTATGAACGACTGACGGCTCACTGCCACTACCACCAGGCTACCGAATGACTTAATTTGTTGTTTCTAATTTGATATTTCACAAATTGTTGTTCGCTATTTCACACAAAATAAAAGCCGAAACACGCCTGTTCTCTGCGGAGATCAATGAACGACTATCGCCATGTTGAGGATGTGATCGGGTGTCATACCTCGACGATTTCAGCGGCGCACATTACTATTAGCTATTTTGTATGGTGTGACAGTAACGTTTCGCTTGAAGGAAAGCGCCACACTATAGTAAATGGATGAAAATGACTGTTCCTCTGCTTGCACATCGCAGATTATGTTCAGCGCTCTACTATGCTGCTCTGGTACTATGTTGAGATATATGTATATCCTAGTCACATAGAACCGTTCTCTCTCTGGCTAGTAAACACTGAAATTCGATAATTTTTTTTTAATTATTTTAAGTATTTATTCTTCGGAAAAACACATTTTCGCGAAGTCATATAGTAATGCCCTCTTGCTGCGTCGATTTATGCTATGGACTTCGGATGTGCATCATCTTAGTTTTTGCCGCGTTGATCACCAAGTCGTTGTTATGACATCATTTGACTTGATTGTTAAACTCCGTTTGCTACCAAAGATCTACCACTATCGCGGTATCATCAGCGTAAGCAAACGAAATGCTGTTTTTAAACGAAAGAAGAATTTCGTTTGTTCATAATATGAAAAGAATTGGACCTAGGGGAACTCTATTTTTAACCAGGTTTCTTTCACTGTAATCATCCTTGACTTCAATACTTAAATACTGCGTACCTCCCCGATGTTGGTTTCCCTAGCAAATATTGAGTTGGTTACAAATGTATTTGTATGATTCGATGTAATTTAATTGCATTGATGAATTATTTGGAGAGTGTATTTCGAGCAATGTTGCGCACATTTATTAGAAAGGCTACTCATACATTATTGTAATAATTCCAATATGACCACTGCTTCCAGATGGCGGATTCCATTTTTTTTTTAACCCCATTAATATGGGTATCGAATAAACGGTCTTAAAGAGTGGGTATCAATTGAAAGGGCTTGAAGAGTATGAATATCTTTATAATAATAAATACTTCTGAATTCGAAGACGGCTATAAGAAGTAAAAATCTAAACTATCGAGTTTGAAATATTTTCGTTTGTTTTGAATTTGGATGTGGATTTTGGTTTAGGTGGATGACCTATTTGACAAATTTGACAAAAACGAAGGAATTCTAATGTCGCTCAGAGGTTAAAATGTAGAAAATGGCTTGAGTGTAATCAAAATAAGTTTATTTTTAACTTTTTAGTTCTTTTTAAGAAAATAAAAGCTTGTTTTTAATTTTTTCTTTTCTTCCCATTATCTCGTTGAACATGTCCCAAGTTTTACGAGGGTCAGATTTAGCTTCATTGAACTTGTTCATATAGAAATTTGATTTCTGTGTTTTTATTTCTTTATTAAGCTTATTTCGGAAGTCTTTATATTCCGTTCCGTAGATTTTGCATAGGCTATTATTTTTCCACGTTCTGTAAAGTTCATCCCTTCTTCTACATTTTGCAGCTAAAGTTAGAGACATCCAGGAATTTTTTTGCATCTACTTTTTAACGTTCTAGAATTTGTCGATTTTTCCTATATATCATTTAACTTACAAACTTGCTTTTTTATATATGGCCACAGCACCGCATTAATATATGCATAATCCCAATCCTCTTCGCATATGCATTCGTTCGCCTGCATCTGTAGGACCAACTAATCTTTCTTTCTCTTTCAGTTGTTTGTCCGTTTGTTGAGTATATGATCTTTAACTGAAACCAGGTGGTCTACATATTTCAAACACGTTCCTTTTTTCTTCGGTTAGATACACTTTTATATTTTCATACGAAAAGTTTTCTGACGGTATACATTTGTATTCTATGTTGTGTCGTATAAATATTTAAATTCCTTCGCATTTTTGTTTGTTTCTCTTTAAGAACTCAGATTCGAAACCTAATTCATAAAACCATTTTTCCTAATCCTGTATATTTGTTTCTACGAGGACAATTATTTTCAAAGCACTCATATGCTTATACTTAATCAACAATTATTTCAACGTAAAAGCAACGGTCTTATATGTGTATGCTTTCTCCATGGCCCTGCAATGCACTTCAAACCGCTCTCCTGAAAATTGATGATTTTGAGTTGTGAAACTTTCTATGCAGCGATTCGCTGTTTCTTGTCAGCTGATCGTTGATGTCAACAGTAGCATCAGGCACCGCTGCACACGAGTTGACATTGTCGTTATTAATGTTTGGCATTATTGATTGCAATTTTATGGTTCGAGTTGTGCACGCTTGTTCTATAATTTGGGTTTTGCAAATATTTCATGAAAAAGATGCAATAATTAGTGGCCGTGGCTCAAGTGGTAGTGAACTGGCTTCCAAATCGGAAAGTTCAGTGTTCGAATCCCAGCCGTGCCCGAAAGACTTGCATTTTTTATGTCAACAAAAATCAAGTAAGATGTGTAGTTGACTAGAATACAACAGCAAATCACTAACAATTTAGTCTCACCATTAAACGTTGGTTGCCCTCATGGAGCAAATAACTACTGAGCCCAAAAATCCTTCTTGTCTCTCTATCCAATTTTCCAAAAAAAAAAATTAACACATGCTGAGGCATTATAAGTGTATCAATACCCGCTTGAGTGTTAAGATCTAAAAAATAAAAAATAAATTGATGATTTATTAGTATTTTTTGTTTTTGTTCTATATATGGTATGTCAGTGATATAAGTTTCTTAGATAGATAGATTTTTATTTCGTAGTCAAATATATTACAAAAATATTGTTATTGCACATTTTACAGAGATTTGATGATTTGACATTTTATCTTTCTACTGAAACATTATTTTTAATTCTATTAAGAATGTGTGGAGAAAAAACAGGTCAAAAAAAATTTGAAGGAAAAACGAAAACAAAACCTTCAATATACAGAAAAAAAAAAAAAAAAAAAATATGCATATACAGAGATACATATCGGCATAAATTTACGTATATGTATGTACATAAAACGATGAATGAACACATAAATAAGTGTGAATAAATATACAGAACATGAATAAGCATATAATAAATAAATGCATATATAAGTTAATGAATAAATAAGTACGAGTATATAAATATATAAATAAATAAATAAATAAATAAATAATAAATAAATAAATAAATAAATAAAGAATAGAGAAACAAAAAAAGAAAAAAAACAATAATACATACTTAGAGATGTACATATATATACAAATATTCAGTAAATAAGTAACAATAAACTATTAACACAGATAAACATATACTTATAAGTATGTATACCTAACATTTACCAGTCATAAGTACATAATTCATTTACAAGCGGATTATCAGCAAAACTACATCTTCTTTTAAACGTATTATTAAGTTTAAAGATTCTATGAACAATCAATTCAACATTCGCTCTTACATGAGTATCACGAGTTGAGTTATGCCAAGGTAAATCTAGCATCATTTTTAAGATCTTATTTTGCGAGACTTGCAATTTGTTTATGTGGCAAGTTGCAGCGCCGCCCCATACTTGGCATCCATATAGCAGAATCGCCTGGAAAATTACCTTGTGCAATAAAATTTTATTGTCAGTGGAGAGTAGTGATTTTTTATTAATAAATGGATACAGCATCTTTACTGCTATTCCTATTTTCTTTATAGTTTTAGTGATATGGTCCTTAAATGTGAGTTTGGTATCTAAGTAAATACCTAGATATCTGACAGAGGGTTCCCATTTTATATAGCTTGCATTCAGTTGAAGTTGGGAGCTGGGCAAAAAGCATGACTTTCTTTTCCGAGTGAAAAAGATAGCCTGAGTTTTTACTTCGTTTAGCTTGATTTTCCATTTGTGGTAATATTTTAATAATATTTCCATTCCATTTTTGAGATTCCTCTCAATATTAAGAGCGAATTCATGAGATGAAAAAATTGCGGTGTCATCAGCAAATATGGCTATATCACAGTGCGGTAACTTTGGTATATCAGATGTATAAATGTTATAAAGGATTGGGCCAAGAACTGAACCTTGTGGTACACCCGATTGAAAGTGTATTAGGTCAGAGATACTACTGTTAACATGGACGTTGAAATGACGACTGGACAGGAAACTTTGGACTATTTTACAGAGATATGGAGGAAAGTTGAAATGTACCATTTTGTATATCAAACCCTCATGCCAAACAGAGTCAAATGCCTTTTCAATGTCTAATAAAACCATGCCAGTAGATTTTCCTTCAGATCGATTTCTTTTAATGCAGTTGCATTTTCTCAGTGCCTGATGGGTTGTACTGTGATGACGCCTAAACCCAAACTGTTCGTTGGGAAAAATTTTATGATCATCTGTGAACTTTAAGATTTTCTCTTTTAATATCCTTTCGTATACCTTACTAAGGTTGCTTAGTAGACTGATAGGTCTATAACTTTCCGGACTTTCTGGAGGTTTACCAGCTTTTAATATGGGTACCACTTTTGCAAGTTTCCATTTATCAGGAAAATAATGCATTTTTAGACATGCGTTTATAATGAATGCTATGTATTTTATACCTGATTTGGGCAATTGCTTTAAATAAATGTTTCTTAACATATCAAGTCCTCCTGTTTTTCTGGGCCCAAGGTTATTTAATATAAATTGTATATCTTCTTCGGTAACAAAAATACTGGAAGAAGGAGGGTCTAATCTTTCTTCTAAAGAAGCTTGAATGGTGTTGCTTACAAGAGTGTCGGTATGTGCATCACCTAAGTTTTGTGAGACACTATGATTGTTGGAATAGTTTACGGCAAGTACATTGGCTTTTTCGACATCTGTAAAGTATGTGTTCGAAGCGCTTTTTAGAAAAGGTAACTGTCTGCTTTTGTTTTTTACTAATTTGACGATGTTCCAGAAAGGTTTTCCGTTCTTATCAAGTATATTGAGTTTTTTGTTCCATTCTACGTTACGGAACTCTGAAATTTTTATGGTTATTTGCTTATTCAGGTATGTCATTTGTTGCCTGAAAATGGGTAGGCGATGCCGTTGCCAATTACGTCTACAAGCATTCCTCAGTTCAATAAGGTTCAGTATTTGGGAAGGTAACTTTAGGCAGTGGTTCTTTTTGGGAACTTTTGGTATACTTTCATCGACCGACCTGAGAACATGTTCTGAAAAGTCGCTTACAAGACAATCGACGTCTTCTTTAGATGATATGCTATCAATATCCATGGGAATATTCCTCAGTTTAGATTTAACTACTGAACGAAATCGCGTCCAATTGGCGTTTTTTAAATCTTGAACATATTCCACTTTTTTTTCTCCTGACCATAGAAGACGACAGAAAACCGGATTGTGATCCGAACTAAGTTCATTTAAAGACACTGGGGTTGTTATGTAACAAGGCACATTTGTAACAAATAAATCAAGGACGGAAGGACTACCACGAGAACTAGCTGGGACATAGGTTGGACTAGGAGGAAACAGAACAGAGATTGGCAACATAACAAGAAAATCAGAAAGTAAATCTCCCCATGCATTCGCTCTAACACAACCCCAATTCCTATGCCTGGAATTTAGATCTCCTCCGATTAGGAAGTCACCGTTTAAGGTGAAAAGTCTTCTCAAATCACTTTTAAAATTAGTTCTTTTCTCGTCTGATGCAGTTTTACCCGGAAAATATACACAGAAAACCTTAACTGACCTTTGATTCCTTAATTTTATTTCAATCCCCACATTCTCAATATAACGCGTTTTGACAATAGGTAAGAGCGAATGTTGAATTGATCTTCTGATAAGAATCGCAACACCGCCCCCAGTCCTATTGGACCTATCATTTCGGTAGCATTTAAATTCAAGTGTTGATAGATGTATACCTTGTTTGAGCCAAGTCTCAGTAACCAAAGCAACATCAATATTGCTGTTATTTAAAAAATTTAGAAACTCTGAAGTTTTGCTTCGAATCCCTCTCGCATTCCAAGTAACAATTTGAATGTAACTATCTATCATATTATTTATCATTACTATACAGAAACTTAGTTGCTAAATGTGCAATAACTTGAAATTGTTCTACCTTAGATTTACATGTAGATAAATTTGTAATCATTTCCATTGCTAAAGTGTTGAGTTCCTCGATCGTAAACAGTGAATGTTGATTAGAAATGTTGCTTGGAATATTGTTGTAAGCATTGTAGGATGACCTGCTCTCATTCATATTCTTATTCTCCCACACATTTCGTGGTACCGCTTGTGCTTGGGAGTGAGGGTGAGAGCTAGTGCTACCATAAGTACTGTTGGCTTGGCGAAGATGATGCGGCTGAGGCAGCATAGGAAATTCGGACATAGAAGTGAAAGAAAAATTCTTCTGTGTGTGCGTAGCATTTGTGCGAGCACGGCCTGAGAAGTGCGATGTGTTGTTGTAAGGTGCTTTTGGTTTTTGTTTTAAAGTTTTTTCTTTCATCTCGCTATACTTTATTCTATTGACACACGTTGGATCCGTAGATTTATGACAGCCGCTGCAGTTAACACATTTATTTACGGCAACATTATCGCATGAAATAGTCTTGTGTTGACCAGAACAAATGGCACAGTAAGCTTTGACGTTGCAATTTCGCTCACCATGTCCGAACATTTGGCAGTTGTGACATTGGGTCAGTTTGCCTTTGAGTTTTCTTTGAATACTCCAGTTCACCTGACTATGTAGGATAGACCGATAATGTTTTTTCAAATCAAACAATTTTATTGAACCATTTTCTAGCGAAATTAAGTAAAAAACATCACTATATCTTTCGTACGTTTTCGTTATCTTTTTAATGTTAATGCATTTTAGTCCCATTTTAGTGAGTTCACTTTTTAATGTATTTGCGTCCATTTCGCCCATTCCATAGAGAACCACTTTAAAAGCTTTCTCACTGCGGAGATCATGTGAGAAGAACTGACAGTTTTCCGATTTTAACTTGTCAAACACTGATTTGTAAGATGTAAGGGACTCACAAATAATTTTTATTCCGATGGATATTTTTTTTATACAGTAATCAGAGATGTTTAATGATTTCATTACACTGTGAACATAATCACAAGATTTTTTGAGGAGTTTGATTGGTGGTACATACACTCTTTTTTCACTAACCGTGACTATTTCGTCCATAAACTCGTTGTTGTCACTATCAGGAAGACATTGTAATGGACTCCAGTAATTATCACTAGAGTCCTTTTTACGAGAACCGTTCGCGTTATTCATTATCCAACGGTATTTAATATCCGAGGACAGGCGGCTGTCCTCGGTTTCAGGTGATCTATTGCGTTTGGATATTTTGAATATTCCTTGAATACACTAGGAAGAAAGCCAATTAGAGATATCATGCGCGAACAAAAGCTCCGAGATGACTGATAAGTTTCTTTTATCCGTGATTAATAGTTTTATCACTTCCTTTAATTTTTTCTATTAGATTTTCATGGTAGAATATTTTTAATGCCGACATTGTTTTAATTCATTTGATGTTCGAGGGTGTTGATTTGTGTTTAAATGTATTCTATAATATAACTTTTTTGTTGTTCGTTTGTTTAACCTCGTAAGGCCCATGCAAAATCCTCTTCGGCGGGGAGATTATCACCTCAATGGCTACAAACATACATTATTGAGAAAATGGGTGAAAAATGGATACAAAAAAAATTTCAAAAACGAAGTAATTTTTGGAAGAAGAACAACTTTAGACTGTTTTTTTTTTAAGTTGCTGTCTTTAAAATCGATTCTAATTGCACCTTATAAAAAACAAAAAAAACAGAGAGTACTTTGAAGATACGTCCACACACTTGAGCGTTCAATACACATGAAATCGTTACCAGCGTCTCTAAGGTAGCATCATTGTTTGCCGGCTCTTTCAAAGCCGTCTAGTTGATTGTGATGTTGTAATGTCGACAGAGCAGGGTTTTGATTAAGTATTTTAACCATTTCTTCGCAACACCCTTACGAACCACTCCGTTAAGATATGACGGCTTGTTCTTAAGCCGCTTCATTACTTTTATGTTTACTTGAGTGATCATCGTCCAGATGGCAACTGTCGGAACGTCTCGTCTACATTAATGGCTACTTTGATGACTTGACCAACGATTACTAATGCCATTCATGCCGCAAGCGCCTCAGTTACATAAATGGCAATCTGGGCAAAATCAGCCTTGTAGTGACTCTCTCGTTAAGTTATTCGGGCTTGGTGGGTACAAGAAGCCATTTGATCTAAAAAATAAATAAAAAAAATAATTAAAAATAAATAATGATCTACTTAATTGGAAACCGCCCGCTATCGAGACTTTTTGTGCAAATTCTAAATATTACAAGTTTCGGGATCGTATCATGAGGGAACGCTTCTTACAGTACAGTTCCATGTTTAGCTTAAACTTTCTTTAAATTCCATTGAAACCAAAAAATATCGCACACGGTGAAATGCCGTTTTCCAACGATTTTTTTTAAAGATCTCTTGTATTTGAACAAAAAATGCAATGGAAAAGAGTTCTCCGCTAGAAATCAGCGGTGGCTTTTTAAGTTGCCTGAGTTCGATTACGATATCGAATATTTCAGGGGAAAGGAAAATAAAGTAGCGGATTTTTTAAGCCGTATAAAAGATGAGGAAACCGAATCGAACCAGGCAACAGTTCATTCTGCCTCTGAACGACAAGTAGATCAATTTCCTATAAAAGAAGATATTGTTAATAAATGCAAAACCCAATTAATTCTGACAAATTCTGTTTCGGCACAGGAGGAGGTAATCCATGGTAGAAAAATTATTCAATTAGATATGACTAAAAATAACTCATGTTGGGAAGATTTAGACCTTTTCAAGAGAGTGTTACAAAAGGGAATTGTAGGTATTTATACCGAACTGCCGTACACCGAGTACAATAAAGTTCAAGAATGTCTGATAAGTCTTTTTGGAAGAAATAAAAATATCTCGTTCATTAAGTACACGTTAAGAGCTCAAGTAATCAGAACTGAGTCAGAAATTTGCAAGCAGATTTCACTTTATCATTTAAAAAAATATCGCACACGGTGAAATGCCGTTTTCCAACGATTTTTTAAAAGATCTCTTGTGTGGTGTTCAATAACATGACAGCCTACCATATCACCCTCCATCGACACACGCACATTGATGCCCGACATTAAAAACGATATTTTGTGATCATAATAAATAATCATCTGGCGGTGTCACGTTCCCATTGATCTCTTCATTATCACTGTTTTCTGTATTGCCTTCCAACGACGTCTGCACATGATCCGTGGACGTTTGGACAGCCGGTAGCTGTTATAGCTTTTCATTGTTTTTTCTTTTTTTTCGATATTGCCGTAGCTCTCGCATTTTCCTGGCACTAAGCTTTTTAGGTTTTTTGAATTCCTTTTAATTCGAACTTCCCTCTGATATTTATGATTCGTATAAGGCGTCATCTTTAATGTATTTGTAACTTTCAATTTATTACCGATCTTTACATATATTTCGGCGAATATTTTTATTATTTTACTTTGAGTGCTCCTCAAGCTCTTTACAATGACACCCAAATCAACGTCCTTTCTAAACGCGTTCCCACGATATACTAATTTATAATTTTACACAACGCAAATTCGCAACAATCCCACGCCGACATGTAAGCATCACAGGCACAACAAACAAAGCACAACAAAAACGTAACATATTAACAACAAGCAAACTGTTGTTGTCGCATTATTAGTCTCTTAGTTTATAGGGGTTGAAATCTGACACAAGAAAGTTTGATCGATTTTAACTGTGCTTAACGAGAATTACACAAATGCAAGTCAGCAAACTTGCTGATGGCACATTTATGTTGCTTCGCAACGAATAACAAAAGTGTCAATTACATTTCGGTGTCAATTGTGCTGTCTGAAGGCCATCGGAAACGGAATGCGTTGACCTTATCTAAGTTTATTTAGTTTATGATATCACATGAAGTAATATGTTCAAATAAAGAAAATAAGTAGTCTGAATCGAGACGACACCAAAAGCAGTGTAGTTTCATTTCTCCATTCGTTAATAAATATAATTGGCGCAGTCGATGTTTTCTTCTAAATTGGAAGATATTTAAGTCGAACCTGAAAAAGTAATCACGGCGGTATTCACACTAAAAATCAGTGTTTAATACGGTGTTATTAAACTGTTGTGTAAAAGTGACGGTATTCACACTTAAAATCAGTGCTAAATACGGAGTTACTAATCGGTTGTATAAAAGTCAACTGTTCGTTTCCATCCACGAACCACTCAAAAATATATCCAGTGAACTCAGTTTTTGTCCAAAATTGCGTCGAGTCAAGATAAGCGAATGTCACTGTTCACTGCTAACCAAGGGATATTTATAAATAACAACATGGAGCAGATGATGCAAAGCATGGTGGAAGCACTTAACAACATAGCCGCTGTTCAAAAGCAACAACAGGACTTCCTGCAACAACTTAATAAGAGGAGACCAGAACCCACAGAGAAAACTATTTCTTACATAAAGGAGTTTTCCGGTGAGAAAGACGAGTTGACCCAATTCCTTACTTGTGTGGACACCCATCTAACAGCCTTTCCTGATAACCGAAAGGCGGAGGTGTTTAGGGCAATATACAACATCAAGATCGTGGGGACAGCAAAAAGTATTCTATATACGACGCCGATAACAACGTGGGAAGACACCAAAGGTCATCTAATACAGCATTTTCGCCCCATCGTGGATTTCAACGGCATATTACTTAAAATTAGTCGCCTGAAGGTAAATAGTATATAAGAATTATTTAATAAGTTAGATTTACTGTTAAAAGAAGCCCATGAGTATGCGTTATATGAACGTAACAGTGCCGAGATTGTTAATTCTGGAAAGCACTTAATGGTAGCAAAAATAAAAGAATTAACAATCGGTCAGCTATCGAGAGAAATTAGGAATGAATTTGATTTGAATGCAATATTGTCCATCTTGCGTTCATACTTTCCATATAGTGCCTGGAATTTAAGGAAATTTAACAAAAATAATTCAAATAATTTCCAAGTAGGCAAGCATTCGAGAAATGTCGACTCAGAGAGAGCTAGCAATGATGGTGATAATAGATCATCACAAAATAGAGTTTCAGAACAGAGAGGGTCGCAAAACAGGTACCAGAACAATGATAGGTAATATAGGAATCAGAGTAACAATTCAGGACAGGGTAGAAATAGTAATAATAATGGATCTAGCCAGTCGAGACAGCATTCATCCCAAACATTTAATCCTTCAGGACAGGCGAGGAATAATAGTCAGAATCCGCAACCGATGGAGGTAAATTCCGTAGGAGCTAATACTGCTAATGAGAGAGTACCTACATTTAGTGGGGAGATTCACAGTATAGAGCCGACGGATTTTCGGAATTAAGCCTCGGGAACAAAATATTTTGTAATCTTACGATAGGCAATATTAAATATAAGGCTTTGATAGATACCGGTTCCACGGTTAGTATAATAAATTCATTAAGGGTTGACTGTGGCTATTTTCCTGTGTTTGAAGAAAAATGTATGTTCATAAACACGATAAATAATAGAACTAAGGAACATGTTAAGATTATTATTACTGATGTTCCCAAAGAATTTCGGATGAGTTCTAATAGTGAGAGAAAATGGTATAAAATAACACTTAGAGATAAAGACTATGATCTTCTTTTGGGAATGGACATTATTAGAAAAAACGTAGCTGAATTAAATATAAGCAGGAAAATAATGAATTTAGTAAACACTGCTAGTTTAAAGGTATATTCAGAAGACTACCAGAAAATAGACTGCTATGAATTAAATTACCAACAAAAGCAGGAATTAGACACTTCACATCTGAGTCAAATAGAAAGAGAAGAAATAACGAAAATATTGTAACAATATGAGAGTTTAATCTGTAAAGAAGGGGATAAGCTTACAAATATGGATTCAATCATGCATGAGATCAGAACGACCACTGATCAACAAATTAATGCAAGGCTTTATAGACTGCCTCCGAAACATGAAGAAGAAGTTCGGAGACAGGTTTCAGAAGTGGAGAAGCAGGGCATTGTTAGGAAGTCGAAGATTGAATGATATAACGTTGGACGACAAATACCCTCTACCTAATATCGACAGTATATTAGATAAGCTAGGGATGGGCGATGGCGATGGCGCGGTAGTTAGCTCATTGGACTATCACGCAAACAGTCTGGGTTCAATTCCTGGCTGGGTCACCAACAATTTTTCAAATCGCCATCACCCTTTCGGCGGGCAATGGCAAACTCCCGAAAGTAAAATTACCTACGAAAAAGCTTCTAAGGAGTGCCGTTCGGACTCGGCGATAAACCGTAGGCCCCGCTCAGATGTGACAAAAATGACAACACGAGCAACACAAATGAGTGTCAAGAAGCTAGGCTATGGCCCATACCGAGCTGCCAGCGCCACAGTGTTTTTTTGTTTTTAGGGAGAGCCCAGTATTTCAGTACTTTGGATTTAGCCAAAGGATACTATCAGATCAACCCATAAAGTATTTGAACAAAAAATGCATTGGAAAAGAGTTCTCCGCTAGAAATCAGCAGTGGCTTTTTAAGTTGCCTGAGTTCGATTACGATATCGAATATTTCAGGGGAAAGGAAAATAAAGTAGCGGATTTTTTAAGCCGTATAAAAGATGTCGACCAAATAGATGAGGAAACCGAATCGAACCAGGCAACAGTTCATTCTGCCTCTGAACGACAAGTAGATCATTTTCCTATAAAAGAAGATATTGTTAATAAATGCAAAACCCAATTAATTCTGACAAATTCTGTTTCGGCACAGGAGGAGGTAATCCATGGTAGAAAAATTATTCAATTAGATATGACTAAAAATAACTCATGTTGGGAAGATTTAGACCTTTTCAAGAGAGTGTTACAAAAGGGAATTGTAGGTATTTATACCGAACTGCCGTACACCGAGTACAATAAAGTTCAAGAATGTCTGATAAGTCTTTTTGGAAGAAATAAAAATATCTCTTTCATTAAGTACACGTTAAGAGCTCAAGAAATCAGAACTGAGTCAGAAATTTGCAAGCAGATTTCACTTTATCATGTAAGAGAAATTAATCACTCAGGGATTTCGGAAACTAATCACATACTTAAAAACAAATTGTATTACCCAGGACTTATGAGAGAAATTTCGAAAGTTATTGGAAACTGCCAAACATGTCAGGAAGGAAAGTACGATAGAAAACCTCTCAAACCAAAATTTAAAAGATCAGAAGCCCCTTCTAAAGCCAATGAAATTCTGCATATGGACATTTATCATTTCAATAAGCTTTTCTTCCTTACTTTCATTGATAAGCTAACAAAGCAGGCATATGCATACAGTTTGAACAGTAAAAATTGAGTTAGTAAAGTAGAAGCAATTGAGGATCAGTTAAGATAGTTCGGTAAACCTAGAAAAATTATTTGCGATAATAAATTCAAATCTGAAAATATTAAAGAATTCTTCAAGGAAAATGATATGGAAGTTCATTTAACCATACCGAATTCTCACACTGGAAACACTGATATTGAACGCTTCCATTCCACTTTACTAGAAATCCTACTAACAATTAAAATGTGACAATATATGAAAGAATGAACCTTTCGAATAAATTAAATATTTTTCAAATTCAAAATTTAAAACATTAAGAACAACTGAAGTATCATAGGAATAACCACACTATAATAAGTTCTACTCTGTTAATTGTCATACTTGTGGTAGTAACTACAGTTGTAATAATATGTAAAAATAATAAGAAACTTAAGGTAGAAATAAAAACAGTTAAAGATGGAATTCAGGAGAATTCTTTGTCAAAGGGGGGTGAAGTTACACAAATGCAAGTCAGAAAACTTGCTGACGGCACATTTATGTTGCTTCACAACGAATAACAAAAGTGTCAATTACATTCCGGTGTCAATGGTGCTATCTGAAGGCCATCGGAAACGGAATGCGTTGACCTTATCTATGTTTATTTAGTTTATGATATAACATGAAATAATATGTTCAAATAAAGAAAATAAGTAGTCTGAATCGAGACGATACCAAAAGCAGTGTAGTTTCATTCCTCCATTCGTTAATAAATATAATTCGAGCGAATAGACGTTTTCACAACAAAAAAAGTGTGTTTATAGGAATGGACGTTATTTAAACATTAAATCTGCATTGTTCTACTTTGTTTTGTAATAATAAAATATGAGAATAACGATGTAGTCGTTTTTATTTAATATTCAAATCTAAAATTTTCCACAGAACGTCCTTTACTTGCTACAGATAAAGAAACAGTTAAAATATTATTTTTGAGCTGACAATACGTACTTATGTTAAATTTTTAAATAAAATCAAGAAATTATTTCCGTTATAACACTTGTGCTAAAGTGTTCCCTGTTTTTTATTTGTAATTATAAATAGTATATGAAATTTTTTCATTCATATTTTTTATAACAAAAAACTCAAGTAAAACCAAATTTGTGTATAATTACATATGATCGAAAATATATAAAGCTTAGATTAATTGTTTTAATTGCGCTCGTTAGTCATAAACGGCAACACTGCTTTTATTCAGCATGACTCTACAACTCTCAAAAGTGATATACGAGTATACCCATTTTTAACTTCAATATACTGCGCATGCACTTACTCTGGCATACATATGTTTATGATAGGAACATTTTTTTTTTTTAAAATTGTTACTTGTAACACAAGAGCTGCTATTTCACAATCAGAACGTAAATAGAGAAAACATGCTGAAATTGAACAACTCATAGGAGTCCATCGCATCATTTTTAGTTGCTTGTTTGTTTTTGTTTGTTTTTTTTTTTTTTAAATAATTGAAACGTGTGGCACAGTGAAAACACGATTTTATAACTAAAAATAAGTACAAATGTAACAAAGACAAATTGTTAGAATATGTGATTTCTTTTTATTCATATAATTGATGATATATAAAGTTAAATGCTTAGAATTATACCAATAGTATTACCATTAACTAATTTAAACCGCATTACTGCTACAAACTTTAAAAAAAAATGTTTTGGCTTCTCTAAAATCTATTAATCGGTTTGTTCTGTGTTACAATAATGAATAACAAATAAGTTACCGGTACCTTTATTCCGTGTTTTGTAATAAAAACATTATTTTATTTTACGTGATATTTAAAAACAGCACGAAGTAGCATAACGATTATGAACCTCATCCTTATGCTGGCATACTTGGTAAGTAAAAACAGACTTTTTTAAACTTACAGCATAAAATTTTCATTGTTTTAATGATGATGAGATGAAGCACTATTGATATATGCTAACATATATTAATTCCGTTTAAATAATTCAACTTTGCTACTTTATTTCAATATCATTTTTTAAACAATTTTGGACATTACGCATAAGGGGTATTATTTTGACCACTGAGTATTTAACTAATAATTCCTTGGGATTATGAAAGCAGGTATATTTCAATCGTACATAAGGTATGTGTATTAAGAATACCTTATCCTACATCTAATATAATTATTTAATATGTGGACATATGGACCTTAATATATGTATTATAGAATATAATATTCACATTGACAACAATAAATGACTAATACTGTTTTTGAATACAATTTAAAAGCATCGATTAGTGTTACTGTTGTACTCATTTATGTCTATAAGTAAATTTGAGCTTTGAAATCGACGAAATTCAAAGATTTAAAGTTAGTGTTGTTTTAAAAACGTAACTATCAAGTAATTGGTTCCAAAAATATGAAAACAAATAAACTTATATTCTGTATATCTTTTAACAGACGTAACTTCATGTTCTCTAATAAAATTTTAAAATACGCGACTATTTACGGTATTCTCCTAAAGAATTTGCATATGGTATTATTTTGCTTATTTATATATGTATATAAATTCTACCTAATCGACTTAATAATATTATATTTCAATAGTGAGTCCCCCAAGTATTCTCAATGCAGATAAATTTATATAATGTAATTGGTTATATTTCAATATAAATTTATTACATGAACATATGATCACAAAAAGCAAAACCATAATCTAATTATCTCATTTTCACGTATTTTATTTGTATATATGATTTCTCCTTTTTAATCTTTATGCACATTGCTTCAAACAGCCTCGTATATACCTATATGTACAGTATATATATTTCTTACCAAGTTAATTTATACATTTATTTATATTTTCAAGAAACTTGAATAGTGTCTGATTGTACCACAATTATCATTTTATCTCTATATCTTTCTAAGTTGTATTTGCTGCTTTAATTAAGAAAGTCGAAAACTAATGTGGTTCGAAATACGAGTTTGGGTGCATCTTCCTAGTGAAAAATAGTAAAAAGTACATTATTCTTTAACGCTGCATTCACTGCTTACGAGTTCTGAAAGAAAACATGTTTAAATCTATAATTTCATTTTTAGTTTTGGAAAATCAATTGCCAAGTATCATTTGGAGTTTATTGTATTGTAATAACTGCTCAAAGGCAAACACGGTCGCATAACATTTAATGCTTCTTTTAATTTTACTTTTTTTTGTAACTTTTTTATTTCTCACTGCACATTTGTTTTTTGCATTTGGGTATTGTGTGTGAGTGATTTTATATATGGGTAAATGAAGCGAATTAATCACAAATGATCTATAATTTTGTTTTGAATTTCTTGCATGGTCAATTTATTGATGACTCTTAAACTTTCCATTCTGCCACTTCTGTTGTTTTGACGCTTTCTGAATAAGACGTAAAAATATACGAAGCCTGCACACCTTGATACAATATTTCAAACTGCGTGTATGGCAAACTTCGGCCCACGAAGTAATTAAGCAATATTAAGAAGGTAGGTGTTTTATGGACTAAGCAATAATTTAGTAATATTCAAAATCCACTCAAAACTTTTTTAGTTAATCAAAAACACCATAATTAAATATATAATTTTTTTCAAATAAACGATTACTAGAAATTTTACAATTATTATAAGTATAATACTATTGAATTAAGGGAAAACCCTTCAACGGTTTATTTTCCTTTTGTAAGGAAATTTTTTGAAAAAAATCCAAAATCGATCAGTGAAAAAGTAAAACTCAAGATTTGTATTTATTAGTTTTCAGGTAAAAATTTATTTAACATGGAATACTTTGTCCGCTATTTCTTATAACACTTAACAATCGTCGTGGTAAACTGGACATTAGATGGCTTAAAGTGATTTTCGGTATATCGTTGAAACCACACAACCCTCCCCTGCGTTCGCGCCTGTTTCAACACATTAAAGAACTCAACTCTTTCTTAAGATCCAACGCTTCAAAAAATGGTTTGAAACATTTTTGAAATACGTTTTGGGAAATACCATGCTTAACTGGGAGTTTATCAGGTTTAAGCTGTGAAAAAGCTGATTCTATACCTAGTTTTGAATTAATTAAGTTACAAGTATTTAAAATATTATACAGGATATCTTCTTCTATCGTATTTAAAAACATTATCAGAATTTATAGATTAAAAGTGTTTAGCAAACAAGTTATAGATAACGGTCGACTATTTTTTGCTATTTGAGTTTAAATAATTCTCTTATTGAGCCAGATTGATCTTTTAGCAGTATAATTCAATTGCTGCATTCGCAATTTTAAAAAACCAACCATAACAATCATTCAAATTTTTTTTATATTTACATACAATATATTTTATTTACAAGTGATGCTTGCCAAATATTTCTATCAGATGGTGAATGATTGTATTTAAATTCAGAAAAATTGTATTTATTGGAACACATCAACATCAGATTCTGATTGTGCAGGTGTTAATAAATCAAAAAATTCTAATCGGAAACTAAATGCAAAGTCATGGATTGTATTTTTTAAATAAGGAATCATTGGATTGCCGTTAATTACATTCAATTTTGAATCAATAAAATCAAGCACATTGTTATGCGAATACTTAAAATAGTTGATTTGCTTTAGATCAAATTGTGCAATTTCGCATTAAGATATAATAATACGCAGGTCTAAAACTCATTTTAAATTCAGAAAATTATATGTAAATTTTCAACTCGAATATTTACAATTTTAAAACTACCAGTGTAAGCTCTACAAAATTCAAATGAATTGCTCGGTAGAATGTAACAAATTTTAAGAAACACCTCTTTAGGAGACTACAATTTCGAATTCACCACTAATTGGTCAATACAGAGCATCAGATGATAATTCAACTTGAGTGCATTCGAGTGTATTGCGCACAGATATCACTCACCTCCACTCCACCACCCTTCCCGCAACGAAACTTTTCATATTCGCCTCTTCGAATTTTGCAAAAACAGTGTACTGATCAAATGCAAAATCACTGCATATCGTGATGTTAATCATTAAGCTATATCTCATTGAAAATAGTGACGTCATACTGAGTTGATGACAAAAAGAGAAGCACCTGTTGCATTTAAGTGCGAAGTCCACTAATATTTTAAAAGTACATGAGAAAATTCGAGAGACTCGATCAGGATAAGCATTGAAGAAATAGATTTCAATCATGAGATTTATGGATTGGTTGACAAACTCTTTAGTTTCTGAACACGAAACAAAACTCAACTTTAACATACTCGTATAAAGGCCATGCAAATGCACTTCTGACTTGGTCGACTTTGATTGATGGAATGCTTAGCTTCAAGCTTACATGCTTTAGAGAAGACAAGTTAACACTTATTTTATTAGCTGATAGCCCTGTATTTGATTTGTGATGAGACATTTTTTTAAATATCGATAAGAAACTTAACGAAATTCAGATATGTGTAGCCACTTTAGTCATATCTGAAATTTTTATTGTAGCTTAAATATTACATTTTTCTTAAAACTTTTGAACATGGCACAAATTACAGATTACAAATTACCACAGCTCTTACTACTGAAAAATTTTAATTTGTTAAGAAGATGTCAAGTGGAAATGCCACGGGAGGTCGCAGATCATTTTTAAAAGATTATTTTGACTTATTTGGAGCTTCCGAATATGGCCAATTGCACACTAACCTCAGAAAGGTGATTAATAAAATTACCACTGCTCTGCTACCTTACTACTGAAAAATAATTTTGATTTGTTAAGAAGATGTCAAGTGGAAATGCCACGGGAGGTCGCAGATCATTTTTAAAAGATTATTTTGACTTATTTGGAGCTTCCGAATATGGCCAATTGTACACTAACCTCAGAAAGGTGATTAATAAAACATGATTGCCTGGAATATAACCTTGAAAATTATCAATTTGTTCTCGGTACATATTTGCTGAATATGAAAGCCAAAGGTTAACGTTTTGGTCAGGCGTAGCACTGAGCTGTCGTTCCACTCATTTTGAATTCCGTTGATTTTTATTTTTTTTTTATAATTCGTGCGCGCTCGAGGGGTTATTAGTACTCTTAAAATGATTACACACAGTGCGGGCGATGGAAAATTAGGGAGGGAAGAAGAAGAGGTACCAATGTACGTTGGTGGTTTGGAGGTTGTTATGACTAGGACTAGGAAACGATATTTCAGGGCACGTCCGAAAGTGGGCTTGAGGGTGCACTGATGAGGATTCACAGCGAGACGGGTGCTACGATTTGAGGTCTGAAAGGGCGAAATGCTCCTGCTAATTTCTGTGGAGCACTGGTGGTGAAGGAGACATAACGTCAATCGACTGGGTACTATTGGCATCACCTATAAGTTTTATCGCACGGTTTTGATTCTTATCTAGCAAGTGCAAAGAAGTCTTGGGAGCACCGGACCAGGTGTGAGCATTGTACTCCAATTTTGGGAAATTGGAAGCCATATACATTGAAGCCAGATCAGAGGGGGTGAAATATTTCTTACATCGCTTGAGGAAACCTAGAAATTTCGCAGCATTTTTCGCGACTTCGAATATATGGTCATTCCATCGTAAGTTGTCATTGACACACATACCGAGAATGGAAAATTTTTCGGTTTTAACGATGCAAGTGCCATTCATGGATAATGGCTGGGTATTTGGATCGCTTAAGAGACAATGCTGTCGTGTTTTGGAATTGCTTTCGCTAGAATGACGTAAACTTCGATTCCACTTTTCGGTGAGACATGCCATCAAATCACCAGTGGACTTGTTGCTACGATAATCGTACTGCCGGTCATTAAGAAGTTTTCGTGTTTCGAGATATTTTATGAGCTGATGATTTATCAGCGCTTCCTTGACCTTGGAAAGAAGAGGAGAGAGAAGAAGATTCGCCGGACAGGCTGGACAAATACTGTTTTCCATCTATTCGGAAAGAGGCCTAAAAAGTAGGATTGATGGAAAAGCAGTGGTTTTGCTAGCGTAGAAGAACATCTCTTTAGAAGAAGGGGAGATATACCATCTGGACCAGCAGATTTGTAATTGGTGAGATCTTTAAGTACTCTTGTTACTACACGAGTGCTAAAGTGGATTCGTCCCGTTGAAGATTCGAGGGACTCAAATGTAGGCGGAGACAAAGCACAATCTGGAAGCCTTGAGTCGACTGCAAAGTGTGCAGCAAGCAGATTGCTTTTGTCCAAAGAGCTGATAGCTGTAATGTCATTGTAAATGGGCGTTGGGATGGAGGATGAAGCAGAATTTCTAATATTTTTGACGAACGACCAACATTGTTTACTACCTTTGGCGTTTCAGTCATTCCTGGCTCGTTTTAGCAGCGGCATCCACGTCGTTATCAGGAAAACATAACGACCAGTTAAAATTTTTTAAGTCAAAAAGTCCGCTCCAATTGGCTTTCTCGTATTGCCATACTGTTCTTTTAGGAATTTTATCTCTAACTGTGTGGTCAATGGTCTAATATGTGCGGTCCGACGAGCCTAGAGGAGAGAGTACATCAACAGTGTACTTATCAGGGTGAGAGGTTAGAAACAAGTCCAGGGTGTTGGCTGTATGACTATCCACGTCTGGGATTCGCGTGGGTTCATTTACAAGTTGGGTCAACTTGTTTTCCGCAGCGAAGATCTTAACACACCGTCCTTCGGGTGTGGTCTGTCCATAATGTCGAAGCCACCCAGAATTGTGTATATTGAAATCGTCCGTAATAACGATTTCAGGATGAGGATACAGGGATACAATTTTTTTGGAATGGAGTCAGACAGCACATCAAAGCATCAAACTCATTAAAGGTAGATTTGCTGTCCAGTTTGGAGCTTCTGTAACTAAAGCAGTATTGGATAACTTGCTTACGGAGATGGAATTTTACCCACATGAAATCGAATTCCGGATTGGAACAAGGACTACATTGCGGTGGAGTTTGGTAAGCTACATCACTACGCACGTAGATGGCTAGACCGCGGTGAGAAAAGAATATTGGCACAACATCAGAGTGATCTGAAAAGTGTGGGCGGGGATCATCTACCTATGTTTCACTAAGTGCCAAATCAGCTTGCCTGTATATGCAGAAGTGGATGTACACAGAAAAATGTCATTCTCATTGTTTTTACGAATCGGATTGCTATAGATGTTATGCCCTTTAAGCAATACGAAACAGTCAACCAACCAAATTTTCACACACAACTCGCTATACATCAGTCGTTATTCAACCATTGCTTTTTCCGTAAAACAGAATACAGCAACAGCAGTGGCCGAGTGCGAGCAACAACACTTTGTTTTCGCAAAACTGCATTTGCACTTGCACAAGGTTTTTTTTTATATATACGAGTATTTTTTTATTTTTTCTTTATTCTTTTTCGTTTAAACACACTATTGTTGCACTCTCGCGCGGATTTGAGGGGGATGGGAGTATTTGCTGATTTTTTTTTTATTGTGAATGCAGAGACAATTTGGCGAGTTATAACGGGTGCACTGATAATTTATATGCACTTGTCGGAGGTCAACTGGGCACTCCGAGTTGTTACTTAGTTATAAAACAGGCCTTTTTTTGTTTTAGTAAAAAATCTGTTATAATCGTCCAGTCATTAAAATAAAATAAAAAATGCAGACTGCATTGAATACGCCTTCAGTGTGAGAACCGTAACATCCGATAAAAAAGTACAGGTGTCATAGAAGCATAGAATCTTGAGAAATATGTGCATTGAATGATTAGTCACTTAAAAAATCAGCTCTAAACGGACACCTTGAAAGATCTCTTGGATAGAAATGACTTAATGATTTTAATCAGGTAAGCCGAAAAGAAAAGGACATAAGCTTGTGCAACAAGCCATTATACCGTTCTGTATTAAACGACGGTTCAATACCGAGTAGTACAATACTTTTACTTTTACTATGAACAAAGTTACCTGATGAGCCCTGAAACCAAATTTTTCAGGTGGCAGGATATTGTTCGAAATTGTGATGGCTACCAATTTTAATTATTTTTACTAAGCATTTGCTTAAAGAGCTAAGTAAACTTATCGGTCTACAGTTGCATGACATGGTAAGTTTTTGCCAGGAAAGTATCCCAGTTTGAAACAGTCATTGAAAAAAATTTTTTAGAGAGATGTCTTAAATATAATTCTGCAACGGAACTAAACCATTAATAAAGGATACCACGTGCTACAGCATATGTTTTTTCAAGATTTGACAAGATTTATTGCAAATGCAGGAATGTGCAAATTTTTGTACTAGTTTCTGAAATTTAATTTGACTTGCGCCAATCTTTTTAATTTCGAAGATATAAAGATAGTTTCTAGTAGTGATCCGTTCGATCTTAGTATGTTTCTGATTCTAATCAATTGTTGTTTGTGGAAGAGTAACAGATTGACTCCGGCATAAGATTTAACTTTTTTTTGTGACAAAAGTTAAATACTCTCCAGTACTGTATTGGTACCAAACCTACGGCCTTGTCAATTTGAGATCGATTTTAAGCACATCACCTAAATAACATAACATAACATCACCTTAATCACTGATTTTTTGCCACATAAGATGCTTCAAACACTGGTAAATGATCTAATATAAGATCATTTATTGCCATGATAGCCAACCCAACAAAGTTCTGACGTATTTAAAAAAAAATTTGGCGGGTTAGACCTATTATATATTGAAATAAATGTGGGATGGGAAGGAAAAATCATAAGAATCGGAAAGCTAGAGTTAAGATCAGCAAGAAGGTTTCCCCAAGTATAATGTCTTAGCCATTTCCAGCTCCTTTCATCATTAAGGTTTCCCAATTCTACTTTTAAGTATAAGGTATTTCAAATCCGATAGTTTCTTAAAATTTTGGGCAGATAACAGGAGGCACTTTGTGTTCAATGGGTTTCCTGGGTGCGAGCACCACCACCTTATACTTCGTCGGCTCTTGAACGCTTAAATTTGCTCTTACCGTAAAGTCGCCTTTTTTCTTATCATTTTGTGATGACTTTGTACTATCGTTTGTTTTATTTTAACCAAATTTTCTATAAGCTCATCTATCACTTTTACTTTCTGACTAGAACCAAACAACATGATGCTTGGATGTTAACCTATCGTCCGATGTACTGTATTATTTATTGTGTGTTCCACTGTTGCTAACACTTGGTCCCAATTGACTCCCTCTTCGTGTTCCAATAACTTGGTCATCATTGAACAGAACGGAGTATTTCCTTTAGGTATGTTATAAGATAGTTTAAGTACATTAGGATTTATTTTTAGGTAGTTTTTAAGTTTTAGTAAGTATTATAACCTACAAAAGAAAATCAATTTACTAAGTTTTTTGAATTGAAAAAAATGTTTCCTTAGTTTTAGTTTTCAAATCAGAAATATACTGTACAGAAACGTCGAAAGGCATCTAGTTTAAAAATTATGTTTAACCTAGAGTGCCCGCAACAAGTAAGAAAAAGAATATTTTAAGTTATTAAAGCTAATTTTTAGTGTTCTTTTGTCTAGCACGTAAGAGTTATTGAACTTATTTATCTTTCTATCTATTTTCCTTGGCATATGACTAGGTTTTCCTCGAAAGTATTTGTCTCTTACCCTAAGATGTAAATGGAACATGCTGGATGTTCGCACTAGCCCTATGTTCAAGCTGGTAGTCATAGTTCTGTTACTCTAATGCCCACCTCGCTATCCTAGGATTTAGTTCCTTTTTATTGAGAGTCTTTGTTTAAGAGTTACTATCATGAACTGTTTTCCTTAAAGGTTCACCCTAAATGTTTTCAGTGCACTTACTATAGCTCAGCCTCTGTCGTTCTCTTAGAGTACTAAAATATCGGATGAAATGTTCCATTCTGTTTTTTTCTTTGCAACAGTATAGATAATAATCTTATAGCACTCGCATCACAATTCAATTCTGTTTCGTCTTTTGTAATCCATGATAGTAACCACAACATTGCTTTAATTTGTAGGAATAGAATTATGTTTATGTCATAGAGTTGATGAACATACATTTAGTTTTTAGTTTTAAATGCATTTTATTTTCTTAATCATTAACTCTTAAATACTAACAAAATATGCTTAAATGCTAGCCTAAAATTACTCAACAATCTTATGCTAACTTACTGGCCCCACACAGGCACTCTAAGCTATTCTAAATTCTTATATCTATGTCTTTCGACTTAATTTACATTTTATTTATGATTACTTATTTTCTATACTTAAGGCTAAGAAAAAGATGAACACACATATTTTGTGCAATGTGGGCAACAAATACAATTATTTTTATTACTATTAAAATTAATCTAAAAGCTACTTATGTGCTAACAAATTTTATGAAATGTTCAAATCTTATTTATAAATATACAATATTTTTGACAATTTTCTAAATGAAAAATAAATTAAAAGGTGGAAAAACTTAAGAGTGAACCCTTAAAATTTGATTTTTTATCAGACAGATCCAGATATTGTAAATATTCGTTGAAAACTCAAATTAATATCATATATAATAATATTTTGGGCAAATAGAATTGAATAGTAGGACACTTTATATGGTAGGAAAGTATATCCTTAACAAACATTATGTCATGGATAATGCGTCTAGTTGTTAAAGATTTTATGCCAAGCAGTGAAATGAAATAAATTTAGTGTACCGCTGTTGTACTTTTTCAAAACGTTCAGAAAAAGTTGTGAAGGCGGGGTTCCAGATAACAGCAGCATATTAAAGAAAGGGCCTAACCAAGGAAATGCAAAGCGATAACAAGGCCAATGGACTTGTAAACCTTTATGAAACCTACGGCTGAGTTAGCTTTAAATAAAATATGGGAAATGTGTGTGTGAAATAAGAAAGATGAGTTAAGCATGACTCCCAAATCTTTGACAGTTTTTAGCTTTGAAAGGAATGCAGATCCAATAGAATAATTAAATTGGAGAGGAGATGCAGATTTCGTAAAAGACATTGAATGACACTTCCTAAAGTTTAAATTCAGGTCGTTATTTAAATATCACTCGAAAATGTTATTTTTATTAGACTGTAATAACAAACAGTCATTAACATCTTTGATGCTCTTGAAAATTTTCATGTCATCGGCGTATGTCAAACACTTACCGAAAGAATAATGTCATCAATGAAGATTATAAATAAGTTAGTTATTTAGCTAGACTTTTTATTAATTTCATATGTATTTTTTTTAAATAATAGTGGTCCTAAATGACTACCTTGCGGTACACCCGAATTACATTTTATCTTCTTGGATAACGAGTTTTCAGTTTTGACTCTTTGAGTACGGTTTAAAAGAAAAGAGGAACTGAGAGTGAAATCCGGAGATCTTAAGTTTGTTAATCCCCAATTGGTGGTTAATGGAGTCGAATGCTTTACTGAAATCAGTATAAATAACATCGATCTGTTTATTGTCTTCCATCTCGTTAATAACAAAGGAAGAGTAAATTGATAAATTGGTGGAGGTCGAGCCACCAGACATGAAACCATTTTGTGCATCCGATATGTGCTCCTTAATTATAAAATCTAATTTATTCTTTCGAAAAGTTTTGGAATTTCCGAAAGCCTGCAAATTCCTCTATAGTTTTCAAAATTGTAGTTAGAACCCGAATTGTGGATGGGGACGAGAAATGACTCTTTCCGTTCGTCGAGAAAAACTCCTTCAGTTAAGGAACGGTTATATATGAGTAATAAGGGATTGCGAAGCGAGTCGGTACAATATTTAAGAATAATTGGGGGAATTCCATCCACTCCTCAATTAAGATTTGGCTTTAAATTCGTACGTGCAAGAAAGATATCAGTCATGTTTAAAAGCTAAAGAACGAATGTCTACTGAGCTAGCCAAGTTGATGCGACTGCCACTTTTGGGATTCGAAACGGAAAAAGTAGATTAAAAGAAATTTGCAAATCGTTTAAGAGTGGATGTGATGTTATCAGAATTTTCTTCCTTGAAATAGATTAGGGAGGGTTTAAGGTTTTAAAATTTTGTTTTGTGCAGGGTACAACATGTCGAGGGTATTGTGTCAAAATTTAAAAGTAAATCGGAGCAAAACTGACGAAGATACAGAATTTCAAGCGACCAGAAATCTTGCTCGATTTTCATACCTGCCTGGCAGCTGCTGCAGGTGCATCGGACATGTGCAGAAAGGAATGGGTACTCGTTTACATGAACCAATAAAAGCAACCGTGTTCGAGAGGAAAAAAAATAAAAAGGAAAAGTCTCTTTGGAAAAGGTAAACTCACCGTACATTATGCCTGGCCATTCGACGCAAACGTCATTTTTGAAGTTCGTGAAATGTACTTGACTAATCCTTGTGAAATTGTTAACACTATTTCTACACATAAATCAACAGGTAGTGACGGAGATTTTTTCTTACCATTTTTTTCCATTTTATGTTAACAAATTCACCGAAAATTTTTACGAAAATCCCGTTTTTTAATTCCAAATGCTGCCAAAAATAAAAAAATCGAAAAAACCTTTGCTTAGAATTGCAACAAAACGAATATACTCGTAACTAGATGTTGAATTTAAATTGTAAAATTCATTAAGCCGATTTGCATTGCCAAGCATATTATTCAGATTGACCAAGTTAGTTTTAGAAAAATTAAGAGACTTTTTTGTCATAATAACTTGTGGTTTTAGATACTTACATATATAAAGATAAATTAATACAAATTTGTTTATGATTAATTGAATCGTTAAAAAGTGGTAATGGTAATTTTACAACATCAGTACAAACAAAAATTAGATCGAGAATTTTCGAAAATGAAGTATTGACTGTATTTATTTGTTTTAAATTCATAGAGTTTAATTTATCCAAAAATATATATTCATGAGAATTAATAACATTCATTGGTACAAGAAATTTATTTTTAACAGAACTAATCCAGTTTAGATTGGTAATTGTAAAGTACAGACTTTAATCCATTTTTGTCAATCTTGATTTAGGTTTCGCTAGAGTCCGTGGTGGACCTGGGCCTCAGTAAAAAAGCATCTCCAGCTAGCTCGATCTTGTGTTAGCTGCCTCCAGTTTCGCACGATAAGTTGGCTTAGGTCCCCTTCCACTTGCGTGCGCAGCCTGAGTCTCGGTCTTCCCCTACTGCGCTGTCCCTCGGGGGCGGACTGGAAGACTGATCGGACCATTGGTGTTCATCCGATCTATTTGACCCAGCCATCTAAGTCATTAAATCTGCACTCTTCTGGCTAGGTCGATGTCGCTGTTCACTCTATACAATGCGTCATTGTATCTCCTCTTCCCCTCACCACCAATGCAGACGGTACCGAAAATCACTCGAAGAATTTTCCTCGAAGCAGCCAAGAGCACCCTCATTCATTTTTAATAATGCCCATGCGTCTGCGCCATAGAGCAAGACTTGGATTATATAGGGTAGCTTTTGTTGTTCGAGAGAGGGCTTTACTAGTCAATTGCCTTCATAGCCCAAAGAAGCAGTGATTGGAAAGAGTTATTCTTCGTTTGATCTCAGCGCTGGTGCCGTTGCCTGAACTCATAGCGGAGCCTAGGTAGACAAAGTCCTTAACTACCTCAAAGTTATACCTGTCAAGGGTGACGTTCTTTCCGAGACGTCGGTGTTCAGTGTCCTTTTTGCTTGACAATATGTACTTAGTCTTACCTCATTGACCGATAAACCCATTTTCGCAGCCTCCGTCCCAATACTTGCAAAGGTGCCACTGACATCACTCTGCTTTCTTCCATTCATGTCAATATCGTCGGCGTATGGATGGACTTTTGAAAGATTGTGCCTCTTGTGTTTACATGTGAGTTTTGCACTATTCTTTCAAGTTTGATGTTAACGAAATCGCATGTCAGTGGGATCATTACCCACCTTGATGGAGCAGCGTGCGCTCTGCATCGTCATCCTGCAAAAATAGACGAGTTTGGCAGGGATGTTTAAACTAGTCATTTATCTCTATTGATGCTGTCATACGCGGCCTTAAAATCCGTAAATAGATGGTGTGTATCGATGTTCAGGAGTTTTCTCCAAGTGCTGCCGTAGTGTGAATATTTGGTCGATGGTGGAATTTCCTGGCCTCAAGCCGCACTGATATGTACCTATCAGGTTGTTGACGACCGGCTTCAGGCGTTCACACAATACAGGATATAAGATCTTGAACGCGATGTTAAGAAGAGGGATGCCTCTGCAGTGGGCACAGTTCATAGGGTCTCATAGGACTTCAGCTTAAATATTGCTATCTTGACTTCATTCAAGTCGGGTGGACGCAACTGTTGGTCATTATCGTCCAGGTTGAAAGGTTCATTCTGCCTGACGGCGATATTTGTTTCACCGTCGCCTTTATAAAGTCTACAGAAATGACCTTTCCAGAGTCTCAGCATCAACAGCGACCCAACTACGATGTTCGTTGCTCTAGTCAACAGTAGCATGCCATTGGTCTTCGGTGTTTGATGCTCTCGGAAAGGGACCTCTTAAGAGAGTAAGGGGTACTCAATCGGAAAAGGACATCGGTATCTCTTGCGGTTGTAGCCGTTTGACCTCGAAATTCCTCATAATTTTAGCTTGTCTTGGCATTATTCGGGATATCCGCAACCGTACCTTTCCTACAGCAAGGTAGTGGTCCGAGTCGATGAGCAGAAGAGGAGTCGATGGAGCTTTGGGACATCCATAATGGTGGAGCAGTGTCTTGCGTCGATCGGAATATGGTCAATCTGGTTGACGGTAAATTGATCAGGAGTTCTCCTAGTCCCCTTCTGAATAATGAGATGGGGAACTGCGTGCTAGTTACGACAATGTTTCGTCCTACTGGAAAGTCGATAGGCTTCAATCCGTTATCGGAAGTGGTGTCGTTCAGGCTATATCTTCCGACAGTGCTACCAAAATTGCCTTCTCTTCCTAGGTTTGTATTAAAATAGCCGAGGACAATTTTAATGTCATAGCTAGGGCATTGCTCGTAAGTCTTGTTCAAGAGCTAATAGAAGGCGTAATTGGTGTCGTCATCTTTCTCCTCTCTGGGGCGTGCGCGCATATGAGGCTAGTGTTGGCAAATTTTGCCTTGGTGCGGGTTAGTACGAGGCCCTCTTTCACATACTGGAAACGCAAAACTCCTTGCCTAAGTCTGCCTTAAAAAAGAAGTAGGCACTGGTTTCGCCGTCGATAACATTCGCCGTAGTAGATGTCGCAGTTATTCATTCTCTTTTTGTCCGGCGCATTCTATCACATTTCTTCGACCGCGGTTAGGTCTGCTTTGCAGCAGTCTAGGTTATCAGCTAGTTGTTCGGCTGGCCTGTTAAGGGACTTGCTATTCCCCGTGCATATCCAAAGTTCGTTGTCCTTAATTTGTTTGCATGGGTTGTCAGCAGTAGGTCGGTCTGTATCCGAGCCTTGTTGTTGCTTCGTAACATGTTTAGTTTTTGCATGGCCGGGCAGTTACCCCGGGGGCCAAACCACTAACCTGGAGGGCCAGACCAAGTTTTTGATACCCCTAGGACGAGGGGTCGGTTGGGCGGAAGGTAATCCGTTCTGGGATTTGAGTGCTGCCGTTGGTCCATTAAGGGCTCTTTGGCCACCATCTCTTTTCCAAGATCCGGACTTAGTCTCGGAAATCCTTACCGTCCTGAGCTGCAAATATGTCAGAATAGTCCGGATAAGGTCTCATTTGTTTCCGAATTATTTCTACCGTTGATTCCATCTGTTGAATTCATCCGCTGTCCCGTTTAAAGTGCTGCTATTTTCGTCTACTGGTCAGCACTCGCACTTATAAGCTTAGCAGGTCCAGTCCGGACGGTCATTGACCAGTACCCGGTTGCTACCACGTGGAGGTATTATGAGCAGAATTGATGTATAGAAGATAGTTCCAACACTGGATATAGCCAGGTTGACATCTCTCAGTGCCTTCCCTATTTTTAGAATACACAACTACCTCCTCCGTTTGTCGCTCAAGTTTCTTAATATTTGAGTCAGAACCAGGTTATGTTGTAGCTAATGCACAAACCGATAGCTTTTAAATTTATATTTTTACATTAGGAGTCCAAGGAAAAGCAAATAGAACTTCGTTCATAACGTTTTTCAGTTATCTTAGAAAAGCAACTGCATTTCATAAAGTCGCCTGGCTTTTAAAGCTAGGATATCGACTGGTACCATAGAGTACCAATATCGCGTCGTGGGATACTGTTCGAAATGCACTGCTAGCTCGCAGTCCACATAATATGTACACAGATTTGATTCCAATCATGTGTGTCTTTTTATTTGCGACGTCGGCCCATATTTCTGCCCCGTACAGCTATATGGAGGCTACAACTCTCGCAAGCATTGATCGTTTGCCTTGCTTCGGGCCGCCGATATTCGGCAGTGTCTCGAAAAAGCGCCTATCGCTTTCAACGACTTTATGCAAGCGTATTCGAGGTGATGCTTGAAATTAAGCCAAGCACCAGTCATCACTCCCAGGTATTTTATAAATGGGCTGAAAATAATTGTGTGCTCTCCGACTTTTATCGTCTCAAGCATCCTCCTACTTCTAATGAGAACAGATTCCCTTTTATGTTCCGCGAGGTCTAAACTCATATCGCGTAGCCAGTTTTTTATCAGTGCTATTGCTTCTTTGCAATAATGCAAACAACAGCATTATCGTCCGCGAAATATATAATGGAGGCTTCCCTGTGGGCTGGGAGTCGTAGAATGTCGTCATACATCACGTTCCACAGTAAGGGACCTAACACTGATCCTTTGGGCACGCCACCTGTAATTTTATACAATTTCGTCCCGTCGTCGGAGTCATAAAGGAGCAACCTATCGGTAAAGTAGCTCCTGATCGATCTTTAAATGTACTTCGGTACATTTAATCTTTCAAGGCATTGTAAAATACGCGACCAGTTCGCCGAGTTAAGAACATTTTTCACGTCAAGAGTAACCACGGCGCAGTACTCTTTACTGCCTCATTTCCATAGCCTACCTTCTATGGCCTATTGGGCTTTGTCTATTACGACTTCAATCGCGTCGATTGTCGATCAGCCTTTTCTTATGCCGTACTGATATTTCGCGAGTCCATCATTGACTTCAATGATAGGCTGTAGTCTGTTGCATATAATTCGCTTTAATAATTTGCTCATAGTGTCGAGCATACAGAGCGGTCGATAAGATGAGGGCTCCTCCGGTGGTTTATTTGCTTTCGGTAATAATACCAACCGTTGGTATTTCCATTGTTCCAGAAAGCATGCATTATACATGCTAACGAAAACGTCTAGGCGGTATACCGTCTGGACCAGGAGATTTTGGATCTTCTACCCTCTTGATTGCCGCGGTGAACTCATCTGTTGTTATGGCAGGAATGTGTTCGTGTAGTTCCCCGATCTCGCTTAGTAGAACTCCGAGGGGAACAGAGTGTCTACGATTCTGCTAAGTAATAGAGGGCAAGTTGGTGCCGGTCTCTGAGGCGTTTTGAGCTTCGCGGTTATGATTTTGTACGCTGTACCCCATAAATTTTCGCTCAATTGCGTACAGAGATGCCTAAAACACTGTCTTTTGCTAGACTTAATAGCGGATTTAAGTGCGGCGCGTGATTCCATATACGCTTTCCGCAATACCAAATGTCTATCAGTATCGCGTCTGGACCGTCGGTATTTTTTTCGTAACTTAAGGCAGGCTGATTGAAGTTCCTTAAAGTTGTCGCGTTACTTGACGTACGATTTCGTTCGCTGTTCTCCCTTTAATTATAGCTTCAGATTGCGTTCTCTAAGAGCTCCTCATCTAAGGTGTTCACGTTCCATTTCGTCTTGCTAGTTTGAAACTGAGTGGTTCGATATCGTGTAAGACTATGGAGATCGATTATAATTGCATTTTGGTCTCTGTGGGTGTAGTGACTGCTGACGCGCCAAGTCGTATGCCTAGATAAGCTACTATTAACGAACGTAATATCAACAATCGAGCCTGCACCTGCTCTGCTAAACGTATTCGCATTTCCCATATAAGGTACGATGACGTCCAAACGAGAGAGCGCTTCGAGTAGAAAGGTTGCCCATTTATTCGTTAGCACACATTCCCATTCTACTGTCAATGCATTAAAATCACCAGCTAAAATAGTTGACGTATTATCCTTAGCATTAAGAACTATGCTTTCGGCGACTCGTTCGTATTCCTCAATAGTAAGGCTTGGAGGGACATAACAGCTGTATATGTATATATCATTTAACTTTGCTTGTACGAAGTAGTTTTTCTCGCCGAAAGGTAGTAACTGAAACATGGTATTATCACATGCCCAAATTCCGGCTTTTTTCGTTGCATCATGCACCCAGTTACCCGAATTAATGTTGCAATATCGCTCCGAGAGTATTGCAATGTCGACCTTTTGCTCGTGGGCCGTTTGATGCAATATATCCTGAGCTACCTCAGAATGATTTAAATTTAGTTGCAAAATTTTCATGTTTTCGGCTCTCAATTGCTTTTTTGTACTCTGGGCACCGAACACTACCGGTTAGATTTTCAAAGTCTATTCCGTTAACACTACAGTGCAAGCATTTTGGTTTTGCCTTGCAGTCCTTCAATTTATGCCCGTTTTCCTTGCATCAGAGGCATGCATTCGATCGATCGGTAGGGCTTTTTAACGTTCTTGCCATATGGCCAAACCTGAGGCATCTAAAGCATTTCTTTGGCGAATTTTTTTCTCGAATCCTGCAATAGATCCAACCAACGTGTACTTTTCCAGCGGTAAGTTATCTGTTACCGACGTCTACAGGCAACCGTATGGTGGCCGCCTGAGTCCCACCAAAAGTTTTCCTCATTGTCTTAACTGCCGGCGGTTTAACTTCATAGTCTTGAAGAAACTCGGTGATGGCCGCGCAAACTTTTTCATCCGACATTATTTCGTCTATGTCCTTGCATTCGAGGAATATTTCGTGCGAGATAGAACGAACGCTAGCAGTTTCACCTAACGAATCTCCGATTTTTGCTTTTTATCGCTAAAAGGAGGTCTCCGCCTGCTGTTTTCCGGATTCGACTTACATTTTCTCCGACTTCTTTTAAGCTCGTGTCCGATTTTAATTTCCGCAATAGGTCAGCGTACGTAATTTCGCCAGTTCTTTTTATAATAATTGCGTCGGGACATTTCGCCTTTGTTGCATGATTTTTTCGAGCACCACTTTCATTCTTCGTCCGCTCGGTCGTTTTCATTTTGGGAACATTTCTCTCTCTATGAGGCTCCGGCTTAGAGAAAGTCGACTGTGGATTTATGCGGTCACTTTTTTAAACGCGTTTTTGAGCGCGCTAATCCTTGCTTTTTCTTCGGAGGTAGAGTCTTAGTACGCTGTTCCGCAGCGTTATTAGGTCTGTCTTCTTCCCCTACCCTCTTTGCAGGACGGAACCGTTTATTTGTTGGGCTTAGCAGTTTGTCAACTCTATGCCCTGAGTTATTTTCTGGCAACGATGCCACTGGTACTCGGCGTTCCTTAAGACGAAGATTGATGATGTGCACTTCCCATTCGACCTGAGAAACTTTGCAACGCAAGTTAGATGCCTCGACCTCGGCTTCTCGAAAAGCGGACTCGATTAAACTTCCGATTGTTTTTATTTCACCGTGGACGTTGTGCTTGTCTTTATAAAAAGTAATCAACTCATCGATTTTTGCACCCAGTTGTAACATTTTATTTCCCATTTCAGGCGGAGTCACAGTGGTTAACGCCAACCATTGGGCTCCGATCTACCACTGTGGAACTGATTCGCGGGTTTTCTATAACGTGTTCCTTCAGGACAGTTGTTTTTGGTGGTGAACGCGTGACCCTCCTACTTTTCTTGAACGGGTCTGTCTCGAGGCGATTCGTTGTAGTATTACTACCTACGGGGGCCAAGGTTGCCACCGCCATAGGAAATATTGACCTTTCTCTATTATTGCAATCATTGTATCTCGACGACTTTGAGCCTGCTTTCGCACTCTTCGCCGCCGGTACTGGGGATCCGACTCCCTGCACCGTAACTTTATTTTACTTTGTCTCACTATCTATCATTGAATTAATTTTGAGAGTTATTCCGCTCTTGCCAGTTTTTTGGTCCGTGGGTGGTTTTTGATACTTCCCCCAACTCTGTGTATGTAAAGGTGAATACCCTATACACATACAGAGTAGAACTGGCTAAACTCCAAACGGGAACAACTGATAGTTGATCTTTGTACTTGAACTTATCACGCGCCATTGTATGCATTCACGTAATAAAACACGTGTTCTACTTTATATAGAAAAAACAGCAAGTACAATCATTAATGAAAAATCACTCTCAATAAACTGTAAGTAATGCAAAAATTAACCAAATTATTTTAACACCTGTTTTAAGTGCACCTGTTAAGGTTTTGTCCGTTTAAAATTAGCAAAATTTTTTCTTTGTTCTTTTTTATTACAGTATTATAAATGAATTGTTGTGCTATTTGGTTTTGATTTGAAACATGATCAATAAATGAAATAACGAATTTTAAAAGTTTCCTTTTTTTCAGTCGTCAGAACTTTACATTCGTTTCAGTTTCCGTAGTTTTGCCCGATACCGTTTATTTCAATAGAATACAATAGATGGCGCTACGTACGTAGCCAAGTTGTTGATTAAATTGCAAGGTCTTTCGTTTGCGATCTGTCAACGCACGCATTGGATTCGGATAATATATTCCGCATTTTTTTCCAGTTTTAATTCGTTATAAATTTCAGTTGGAATTGTGAATCAAGCTTCATTTCATACAGTAAATAATAGGTGAATAAAGTTCACTGTGCTATCGTCCAAAGTATATAATACAGTGAGTTCTGAATCGCCAATCGGTTTAAATGCTTGCCAAATACGAACATTGTTTTCGATAACTATCTGAACATGCTTCCCATCGAAACCGAATAATTTGTGGATCAAATCCAAAGATGACATGCGTTCTATAACATCAAATCAAGGTTTGCAAATGAGCGAGAAAATTTACAACAAGGCACTGGTATTAGTTGTGGACATGTGCTTGATGACATCGAATTAGGTATTATCTTAACTAGGTATGACAGGGCCCAATCATGCGACGCACGATACATTTAATCATTCATTCTTTGCCATTTCAGTCAGAGCTTTAAAGTGGATTACGAGTAATATATAATAGGTTTGTGAAATATATCGCAGATTGCGGTATATTTATGGAGGTAATTATATAAGCACAGTCGTTCGTGGATCTCCGCAGAGAATAAACGTGTTCGGCTTTCTTAGAGTCAAAAATACAGTGACCTTTGTGTTTACACCAAAGATAATTGGTCGATATTTTAGGATAAGACTCGGTAGCCTAGCAGTTAGCGGCGCCGATCAACAGTCGTTCATAGATCTCCGCGGAGTACAGACGTGTTTCGGCTTCTTTTAGTATTAAAAATAAAAGTGTATATAATTTATAGCTTCAGATTGCGTTCTCTAAGAGCTCCTCATCTAAGGTGTTCACGTTCCATTTCGTCTTGCTAGTTTGAAACTGAGTGGTTCGATATCGTGTAAGACTATGGAGATCGATTATAATTGCATTTTGGTCTCTGTGGGTGTAGTGACTGCTGACGCGCCAAGTCGTATGCCTAGATAAGCTACTATTAACGAACGTAATATCAACAATCGAGCCTGCACCTGCTCTGCTAAACGTATTCGCATTTCCCATATAAGGTACGATGACGTCCAAACGAGAGAGCGCTTCGAGTAGAAAGGTTGCCCATTTATTCGTTAGCACACATTCCCATTCTACTGTCAATGCATTAAAATCACCAGCTAAAATAGTTGACGTATTATCCTTAGCATTAAGAACTATGCTTTCGGCGACTCGTTCGTATTCCTCAATAGTAAGGCTTGGAGGGACATAACAGCTGTATATGTATATATCATTTAACTTTGCTTGTACGAAGTAGTTTTTCTCGCCGAAAGGTAGTAACTGAAACATGGTATTATCACATGCCCAAATTCCGGCTTTTTTCGTTGCATCATGCACCCAGTTACCCGAATTAATGTTGCAATATCGCTCCGAGAGTATTGCAATGTCGACCTTTTGCTCGTGGGCCGTTTGATGCAATATATCCTGAGCTACCTCAGAATGATTTAAATTTAGTTGCAAAATTTTCATGTTTTCGGCTCTCAATTGCTTTTTTGTACTCTGGGCACCGAACACTACCGGTTAGATTTTCAAAGTCTATTCCGTTAACACTACAGTGCAAGCATTTTGGTTTTGCCTTGCAGTCCTTCAATTTATGCCCGTTTTCCTTGCATCAGAGGCATGCATTCGATCGATCGGTAGGGCTTTTTAACGTTCTTGCCATATGGCCAAACCTGAGGCATCTAAAGCATTTCTTTGGCGAATTTTTTTCTCGAATCCTGCAATAGATCCAACCAACGTGTACTTTTCCAGCGGTAAGTTATCTGTTACCGACGTCTACAGGCAACCGTATGGTGGCCGCCTGAGTCCCACCAAAAGTTTTCCTCATTGTCTTAACTGCCGGCGGTTTAACTTCATAGTCTTGAAGAAACTCGGTGATGGCCGCGCAAACTTTTTCATCCGACATTATTTCGTCTATGTCCTTGCATTCGAGGAATATTTCGTGCGAGATAGAACGAACGCTAGCAGTTTCACCTAACGAATCTCCGATTTTTGCTTTTTATCGCTAAAAGGAGGTCTCCGCCTGCTGTTTTCCGGATTCGACTTACATTTTCTCCGACTTCTTTTAAGCTCGTGTCCGATTTTAATTTCCGCAATAGGTCAGCGTACGTAATTTCGCCAGTTCTTTTTATAATAATTGCGTCGGGACATTTCGCCTTTGTTGCATGATTTTTTCGAGCACCACTTTCATTCTTCGTCCGCTCGGTCGTTTTCATTTTGGGAACATTTCTCTCTCTATGAGGCTCCGGCTTAGAGAAAGTCGACTGTGGATTTATGCGGTCACTTTTTTAAACGCGTTTTTGAGCGCGCTAATCCTTGCTTTTTCTTCGGAGGTAGAGTCTTAGTACGCTGTTCCGCAGCGTTATTAGGTCTGTCTTCTTCCCCTACCCTCTTTGCAGGACGGAACCGTTTATTTGTTGGGCTTAGCAGTTTGTCAACTCTATGCCCTGAGTTATTTTCTGGCAACGATGCCACTGGTACTCGGCGTTCCTTAAGACGAAGATTGATGATGTGCACTTCCCATTCGACCTGAGAAACTTTGCAACGCAAGTTAGATGCCTCGACCTCGGCTTCTCGAAAAGCGGACTCGATTAAACTTCCGATTGTTTTTATTTCACCGTGGACGTTGTGCTTGTCTTTATAAAAAGTAATCAACTCATCGATTTTTGCACCCAGTTGTAACATTTTATTTCCCATTTCAGGCGGAGTCACAGTGGTTAACGCCAACCATTGGGCTCCGATCTACCACTGTGGAACTGATTCGCGGGTTTTCTATAACGTGTTCCTTCAGGACAGTTGTTTTTGGTGGTGAACGCGTGACCCTCATACTTTTCTTGAACGGGTCTGTCTCGAGGCGATTCGTTGTAGTATTACTACCTACGGGGGCCAAGGTTGCCACCGCCATAGGAAATATTGACCTTTCTCTATTATTGCAATCATTGTATCTCGACGACTTTGAGCCTGCTTTCGCACTCTTCGCCGCCGGTACTGGGGATCCGACTCCCTGCACCGTAACTTTATTTTACTTTGTCTCACTATCTATCATTGAATTAATTTTGAGAGTTATTCCGCTCTTGCCAGTTTTTTGGTCCGTGGGTGGTTTTTGATACTTCCCCCAACTCTGTGTATGTAAAGGTGAATACCCTATACACATACAGAGTAGAACTGGCTAAACTCCAAACGGGAACAACTGATAGTTGATCTTTGTACTTGAACTTATCACGCGCCATTGTATGCATTCACGTAATAAAACACGTGTTCTACTTTATATAGAAAAAACAGCAAGTACAATCATTAATGAAAAATCACTCTCAATAAACTGTAAGTAATGCAAAAATTAACCAAATTATTTTAACACCTGTTTTAAGTGCACCTGTTAAGGTTTTGTCCGTTTAAAATTAGCAAAATTTTTTCTTTGTTCTTTTTTATTACAGTATTATAAATGAATTGTTGTGCTATTTGGTTTTGATTTGAAACATGATCAATAAATGAAATAACGAATTTTAAAAGTTTCCTTTTTTTCAGTCGTCAGAACTTTACATTCGTTTCAGTTTCCGTAGTTTTGCCCGATACCGTTTATTTCAATAGAATACAATAGATGGCGCTACGTACGTAGCCAAGTTGTTGATTAAATTGCAAGGTCTTTCGTTTGCGATCTGTCAACGCACGCATTGGATTCGGATAATATATTCCGCATTTTTTTCCAGTTTTAATTCGTTATAAATTTCAGTTGGAATTGTGAATCAAGCTTCATTTCATACAGTAAATAATAGGTGAATAAAGTTCACTGTGCTATCGTCCAAAGTATATAATACAGTGAGTTCTGAATCGCCAATCGGTTTAAATGCTTGCCAAATACGAACATTGTTTTCGATAACTATCTGAACATGCTTCCCATCGAAACCGAATAATTTGTGGATCAAATCCAAAGATGACATGCGTTCTATAACATCAAATCAAGGTTTGCAAATGAGCGAGAAAATTTACAACAAGGCACTGGTATTAGTTGTGGACATGTGCTTGATGACATCGAATTAGGTATTATCTTAACTAGGTATGACAGGGCCCAATCATGCGACGCACGATACATTTAATCATTCATTCTTTGCCATTTCAGTCAGAGCTTTAAAGTGGATTACGAGTAATATATAATAGGTTTGTGAAATATATCGCAGATTGCGGTATATTTATGGAGGTAATTATATAAGCACAGTCGTTCGTGGATCTCCGCAGAGAATAAACGTGTTCGGCTTTCTTAGAGTCAAAAATACAGTGACCTTTGTGTTTACACCAAAGATAATTGGTCGAAATTTTAGGATAAGACTCGGTAGCCTAGCAGTTAGCGGCGCCGATCAACAGTCGTTCATAGATCTCCGCGGAGTACAGACGTGTTTCGGCTTCTTTTAGTATTAAAAATAAAAGTGTATATAATTTAGGTGTAATTAGACACAACTTTTGCAAGTGATTCGGTAGCCCAGCGGTAGTGTTGGTGGACCGAGGAACAGGGGTCGTGGGTTCGATTCCCGAGAAAATTAGTGCACTTTTTTATTTTTCTTTAAAAGAATATAAAATAGAACAAATTAACAGACAGTAGAAAGTGTTTTCCGAAGATGAGTGGAAGCGAGCGGTCCGCTATTCCATTAGCGGGATCAGAAGATGGCATGTTGTCATCTGATGATCAAACCGTAAAACCAGTCCACCAAAAGCAGCCTGCAACAACAACATCAACTACAACAAAGAGGAGGAGGAAGCTGAGGCCAACTCCAAACCTCGTAAAGCGCCCTTCCCTTTCAAATTCTACCGAAAAGCTGCCGGGTAAAGTAAGGGAAGAGGCGGCAACAACATCTGCAAGAGCGGCGGCTAAGTCAGACCAAGCCGAATACTACCCATACGTGTCTGATGGTGGGGAAGGCGACTATATGGGCGGTGGTAATAACTTTGCATCACTGGCGGCTTCTGAGTCTGATGACGAAGAGGAAGAGGTGCAAACTTTTAACAGCAGCATAAAAGAGCTGCAACAAAAGGTATTGGCTATTAAAGCCAAACAAGCCATAAGAAGAGAGAGGGAGCAAAAGCAGCTCCAGAGTCCACAGCAACAACAAGGCACAGCTGCGAAATAACCACAGCAACAAATACAACAGCAATCCCAAAAGGTATTGGCTATTAAAGCCAAACAAGCCATAAGAAGAGAGAGGGAGCAAAAGCAGCTCCAGAGTCCACAGCAACAACAAGGCACAGCTGCGAAATAACCACAGCAACAAATACAACAGCAATCAGCAAAACAACAAACAGTGCAAAAACCGGCGCAGCAATTAACAAAACAAAAATCACAACCACAATCACAACAAAAACATAAACAGCAAAAGCAGCAACAGAACGTACAATAGAATAAACAACAACAGCAACAGAAACAGCAGCAAAACCAGCAGCAGCAGCAGAAACAACAACAACAACGAGAGATCAAGCAAAGGGTGCCACCAATCAACACCTATAAAATGGAACTTAAGGAAACAATTGATCTATGTAAGTCGGCCATAGGCAATCACTTCTTTATTAAACGATTAAGTAACGATAGGCATGCGATCCACTGCAACACAGTGGAGCGCTATAATAAGATAAAAAGCTTGTTTAAGGATTCGACGACGGAGTTCTTCTCCTTCACCCCGAAGGGGGAAAAGCTGCAAACTATGCTGCTGAGGCGGTTAGAACCGTCTACTAGTCCAGAGGAGCTCCTCGCACTGCTCAAAGAGAAAGAGTGCGACGGTCTCAAATTCGTGGGGGTTAAGCCATTTGTAACAGCCAGAGCCAAAAGGGAGAAACGGATGCTACCGTTCTTCCTAGTGCAGCTCAGTCCCGAAAGCCGTCTGGATAGTCTAAGGAGTATCAATGTCCTAGACTACCAGGTGGTTCACTGGGAAAAAGTAAAAAGGCACGAAAACATTTTGCAATGTGTTCGTTGCCAAAGGTTCGGGCACGCCGCGTCGAACTGCGAAATGCAGCCTCGATGCGTTAAGTGCGGTAAGAACCAAAAGTCTGAAGAATGCGGTCTAGGTAGGGATGGAGCGTCAGAAAAAAGCCAGCTCTCTTGTGTTTTATGTAAGAACACGGGACACACCGCAAACTATCGGGGTTGTCCTAAGTTCCAATACATAAAAAGAGTAAATCTGGCTCGACAGCAAAAGGTGGAAGTTAAGCGTCCACCTGTTCTACCACAAACACCAGCCGTTACTCCCCAGGTTACCTACGCCCAAATGGCGGCAGGTAGGGGAAATACGGCACAGCAAGCAAAGGTTGCTTCTCAAGCCCCAGCGCCTAGAGCACCGGAACCGGCAAATGACATGCTAGCCATCTTGCTCTCTATCCAGGGGCAAATGGCTAAGCTGCAACGTCAAATTACCGAGCAAGCTACGCGGGTAGATCAAATATACGCGCTGCTGCCGAGCCTAACGCACCTTCAGTCGTAATGGGTACGTACATGGCGGAGCAAACCCTGAAGGTCCTTGCAGTGAATGTTAATTCACTGATTAGGATTGAGCGAAGAGCCACACTGTTTAAGTTGCTTAAAGACCAAGCCCCTGATGTGCTTTTGGTAAGCGAAACTAAGCTAACAAAAAGACACAAAATGAGGCACAGAAGGTACAAAATCATGCGAAGAAATCGACCCAACTCCATACAAGGAGGAGGCGTTGCAATCTTCGTAAGAAAAGGTATACCTTTTAAAAGAATATACAATCGTGTAGTACGTAGGTTTCAGGTGCTAGAAGCATGCATTATGTATATCCCTCTCCGTAGTGGAAAGCGGTTATACATGGTGTCAGTTTATGCATCTAAGGCTACTCAATCCACCCTATTCATCTCAGAGCTCGAAACACTTTTTCGATTTCTGAGACTGGAATTGGAGGAAAACTACTTCATTATCGGCGGAGATTTCAACGCCAAACATAGCGATTGGGGAAATAATACACCAAACACTCGAGGGAACCTGCTATTCAATTGGTGGGGTCAGCACAGTGTGATGTACCGACTCGGCCTTAAGGCGACGGATAGTCCGTCGTTTCCTAGACATGGCTCCTATTTGGATCTCCTGCTGTTTGACACACGAATACAACTGACAGGTACAAACCAACAAACTGTAAACTGTCTTCGCACTTTTGTGTATGACAGTGACCATTGCGGTCTTAGTACCGAAATAACCGTTCCGAACGAAAATGCGGAATTGGATGAGTATGTTCAAAGGCATTCCTACAACTATAGTAGAGTGCGTTGGACACACTTCTCCAGGACACTGACTAGAGCACTCTCCTCGAATTCGCTCTACCCACCGTCCAACAGAAATCTGTCAAACGAGGAGATTGACAGGTATCTAAAACTAATGGACGAGACAATTAAACAAACAATGGACAAAACGATACCTCGGTATCAATACACTGACAACGAAGACTTGTTACGCTATTCAACTATAGACGCACTGCACCGACATAAAAGTAGACTACTTTCAAGACTGAAGACCTTGTACAGACAGTTTACTGACAGACACAACCCGGAGATTTTGACATTGAAGTCGTCGATCAAAAACCTCCAAACATTAATAAAAGAAAATTACAGGGCTTCTGTAAGTTTGTATTGGAACAACAAAATTCAGGCTGTAAACACCAGCAACCCGAATATGTTCCCGCAAATAAATAAAATATTTCGGAGGAAAGATCAAAATGACCTTTCATGTCTAAAAATCGCCCGAACGACTGACAACGAACGCATACTCTCAACAGCAGGCATAGATCCAAATGAAGCTGTTGATGATGACAACTTCTTTGTGATCGAAGATCCGCAGGAGAAGGTCGAGGCTATAGGAGCGACTTTCCAGGAAGTGTACAAGACAAATGAAATCATTGGTCCCAACCACGACCTGGAAAATCGAGTCCTTGTGCACAATTTCTACCTTCGAAATGAAATAGTGAACTGGCGAATCGAGAACTCGGGTTTCACCCAGTTCAGTGACGATAATATGGCAAATAACGTCATCGCCAATGAAAGGGAGCAACCCCCGTTCATTTCGAAGGAAGAGCTTCAAACGATCTTCGACACAATTAGAAGTAAGAAATCAGTGGGAACCGATGGAATACCGAACATTGTGCTTCGACATCTCCCACTAGAAGCGGTGGACATTTATACCACCCTGTTTAACAATGCAATGAATAATGCACATTATCCAGCGCATTGGAAAACTGCGGTGGTACATCCTATCCCCAAAAGGGATAAAGACACCTCCAATCCGGCGAATCTCCGGTCGATCAGTCTCCTTCCAAACATCAGTAAGGTTTTCGAAAAAGTCATCAATGGAGTCCTGACTAAGTGGGTTGAGGACAGAAATATAGTTCCGGATAATCAATTCGGTTTCAAGGCGGGGCATGATGTTATTCATGCCGCGTCTAAGCTGGTTTCTGATGTCCAATGGAACAAAGCCAAGAAACAGTGCACGGGTGCCTGCCTGATTGACTTGGAGAAGGCTTTCGATACCGTATGGTTAGAGGGACTCTTCTACAAGTTGGACAGACTGGGCATTAGTAAACCACTGCTGTATATTCTTTTCAATATGCCCACAGATAGACAGTTCATCGTGAAAAATGGCGATGTGACTTCTACTGGTACATTCAACATTAAAAACGGTCTGCAACAAGGTGCGGTCAACTCGCCAATCCTTTTCAACATTTACACAAGCGATCTGATAGGTTCACTTCACCATGCCATAGCGTACGCAGACGACTTAATCGCGTACAGAACAGGTCCAAAGATTGAGGTTATAAACATTCTTTTGCAACGTGACTTCGATAAAATTAAACAATATTGCGACGACTGGAAGTTGAAGATCAACTTTCAGAAGTCGGAAACCATTCTGTTTAGGACGCCTTTGTCTGGGGCCTCTGCGGATACCAGAAAGAATTAGCGAAATTTCAGATCGTGGGACAACACGGGCAGCCACTTGTTTGTCGAAATGTAGTCAGATACCTTGGGATCTGGCTAGATCAATATCTGTATTTTAACAAACATATAGATGTTGCTCTGGCCAGAGCCAGAGGTGCTTTTGCCCTTACAAAGAGACTGTTGCGAGGGTAAAGGTGATCTGCTACATGGCCCTTATTCGGCCTATGCTTACATTTGGTTGTCCCGTGTGGTTCAACGTAAGAGCAAGTCTTTTGGAAAAGATTCGGGTGTTTGAGAGGGCTTGCCTTAGGGCTTGTCTTCGCTTGTACAGAACACCAGAGTCTCAGTATATAAAATTCTATCCTAATGAGGTCTTGTACAATAGGGCGAACCTAATATGAGTGGACAATTTTGTTATTAAGTTGATTCGAAGGCACATTGCAAGAGCAATGACCTCGTCGAACAACCTGATATCTGGGGCTTACTACCCCAATTATATGTATCACGAGAGAGTTCGCTTTGACGGCTTTATTCCTCCAGAAGCGTTCCTCTACCTCGACAAACAAGGTCTGATCCAGGATAGATTGGCGGTGCCGTTAATCTTCCACGTCGCTCGAACAGTTGCGGACAGGCGACTCAACTACGACAGAGACGTTGCACACGGCAGTGCGGAGCGTCTCCGGTTTAGTAGGGCGGTAGGGAGTCGCGACATGAGGGATGTTGCTCGGCAGCACCAACAATTTTGGTGGCTTGCAGAAGAAGGGGAAGCTCCATTGTCGAATCTCTCCAATACTAGATAGCTTCGTTAGGAAGCAGAGCGGGTCTGCCTATTATTTAGTCATGGCCGGCTTACATAGATTTAGGTAGGATTAAGGTAGATTTAAGAACAAAAATTATAAAAACAAAAAAATAAATAAAAAAACAAAAAAAGAAAACAAAATAAAAAAATTATAAAAACTGAAAAAAAAAAAATGAATAAATAAAATAAAAAAAACAAAAAAAAATTAAAAAACAACAGAGATGGGTAACATCTTCTAATAAAAGTGGTAATCTACACAAACAAAAAAAAAAAATAGTACTTAAACAATTATACAATAAGTTAGTTTAAGTAGGTTAAGTAGGCTTAAGATTTATTTTTTTTTTTAAGTAGTCTGTAAGTTTTATATTAAGAGAAAAACAAAAAAAAAAAAATGTCCATTTACTAAGTTTTTTGCTTAATACAATTTATTTTCTTAGTTTTAGTTTTTAAATTAATACAATAATAAAAAGAGTACTGTAAGGAACGTCGAAAGACATGTAGATTAAGATTATGTTTAACTTAGAGTGTCCGCATGGGGCCAGTAAGTTAGAATAAGATAGTTTTCTGAGTTATTTAAGCTAATTTTTAAGCGTTTTTTTGTATAGCTTGTAAGAATTCCTGAATTTAAATTAATAAAAATGCATTTAAAATGAAAAAATGAAATGAATGCGGCGCCGATCAACAAATTGTGGGATACGAGTTCGATCCCTGGAAAAACTTGACACTTTTTTTTTTTATTTGTTTTTAATTAGTGAAAATAAAAACAAAAACAAAAATCTAATAAAATCACGTGATGGATGGTGGAGAGCGCTCCGCTCTTCCCATAACGGGAGTTGCGAAAGGCAACAATGCTCTTGCCGGTGCCGTGGCGAAAGCTATTCAGAGGAGAAGAAGGTTAAGAACCACTCCTAATTCAATAAAAATGAAAATGGGTGCAGCCTTGGCAACAGAATCAACAAATACAACACGGCAACGTAAGAGAAAATCAGATGATGCGTTGATGCACATCACTGATGAAGTGCAGTATGTGGGGGACAACAACAACTTTGCCTCTTTAGCTGCGTCTGAATCGGAAGATGAGGATGAACAAATAAAAGACATAAACAGCAGCATTCAAGAGCTGTAATACAGTGTAGGGCTATGCGAAAGTGAAAGAGCTCCTAAAAGAAACGACGACGGGGCACTACTCATCCACACCGAAGTGTGAAAAGCGGCAATCGATGCTGCTGAAGGGGTTGGAACCGTCTTCTGATCCTGAGGAGATCCTGGCACTGCTCAAAGAGAAGGAGTGCGAAGAACTCAAATCTGTGGGGGTAAAGCCATTTACCACAGCTAGAGCCAGACGGGACAAACGGAGTCTACCGTTCTTCCTGGTGCAGCTCAGTCCCGAAAGCCGTTTGGATAGTCTAAGGAGCATCAATGTAGTTGACTACCAGGTGGTTCACTGGGAGAAATTAAAAAGGAGCGAAGGCGTTATACAATGCGTTCGCTGCCAGAGGTTCGGGCACGCCGCGTAGAACTGCCAAATGCAGCCTCGATGCGTGTTATGTGGAAACGTGGGAAACACCGCAAACTATCGGGGTTGTCCTAAGTTTGCCGACATTAAAAAAGCAACTCTGGCTCGACAACAGAAGGTGGAGATCAAACGCACACCTGTTAGGTTTCAAACTCCAGTCGTCACGTCCCAAATCTCCTACGCCCAAATGGTGTCAGGTAGGGGGGCTCCGGCACAGCAAGCGGCTGTTGCTTCTCCGGCACCAATGCCGAGAACAACAGAAGCTGCACCTAACATGCTGGCCATCTTGCTCGCAATCCAAGGGCAGATGGCACAGCTGCAACAGCAGGTACAAGAACAGGCCAAGCGGGTGGACCAGATCTACGCATTGTTGCCGGGCCTAACGCAATACATGTCGTTATGGGTACGCACATGTTGGAGCAAACTTTGAAGGTCCTTGAGGTGAATGTTAATTCACTGCTTAGGATCGAACGAAGAGCCGCGATGTTTAAATTGCTACAAGACCAAATTCCTGATGTGCTTTTCGCTAGCGAAACCAAGCTAACCGATAAGCACAAACTGGAGTACAATAATTATATTGTTAGAAGAAGAAACCGGCCCAGATCCAAACGTGGAGGCGGTGTCGCGATCTTCATTAAAGAAGGTATAAAATTTCACAGAGTGTACAAGAGAGTGTTGCGCAGGTTCCGGGTGTTAGAGGCAGTCGTCATTTACATCCCGCTCCGCTGTGGAAAGCGGCTGTACTTGGCCTCTGTTTATGCATCTGGGGCCTCACAATCCACCTTATTCATTACAAAGATCGATACACTTTTTCGACTTCTGAGGCTGGAATCGGGGGAGAATTATTTTATAATCGGCGGGGACTTTAACGCTAGACACAGAGATTGGGGAAATAATTTGCCAAATACTAGAGGGAACCTACTACTCGTTTGGTGGGGTCAGCACGATGCCATGTATAGACTCGGTCTTAAGGCGACGGATAACCCGTCGTTTCACAGCGGCGGGTCTTATTTGGGTCTATTACTGTACGACGAACGTAGACGACTTACAGGTAAGAATTTACAAACGCTTAACGGTCTGCGCACATTCGCGTATGACAGCGACAATTGCGGTTTTAGCACCGAAATCACAGTTCCCAACGAAATTGCAGAGGAGTTTGTCCAAAGATATTCTTACAACTACAGTAAGACTCGATGGACACGTTTCTCCGCAACCTTGTCAAGAGCACTCTCCTCGAACACGCTCAACCCACCGTCCAATAGGAATCTGTCAAACGAGGAGATCGACAAATACCTAAAACGAATGGACGAGACAATTAAATAAACTATGGACACTACAATACCGCGGTATAAACAAACGACTAACGAAAATCTGTTCCGCAATCCTACTATTGACGCACTGCACCGACAGAAAAGTAGACTTCTGACAAGACTTAAAAACTTATACAGACAGTTTACAGACAGACAAGACCCAGAGATTAGGACACTGAAGTCGTCGATTAAAAATATTCAAATGTTAATCAAAGAGAATTACAGAATTGCTGTAAGTTTGTATTGGAGCAAGAAGGTACGGGCTGTAAACACCAGCAACCAGAATACGAGTATGTTCCCACAAATAAATAAACTATTTCGGAGAAAAAATCAAAACGACCTTCAGTGTCTTAAAATACCCCGGACAACAGACAACGAACGGTTACTAACAATAGTAGGCATTGATACAAATGAGGCCGCTGATGACGGTATCAATGGCCCTAATTATGACCTGTACAATCGCGTCTTGGTGCACAACTTCTATATTCGAAATGAAACAGAGAACTGGCGATCCGAGGGCTCTGGTTTCACCCGGTTCAGCGACGAAAATATGGCAAATAATGTCATTGCCAGAGAAGGTGACCTACCCCCGTTCATTTCGAAGGAAGAACTCCATGAGATCCTCGACACAATCAGAAGTAAGAAATCAGTGGGGACCGATGGTATTCCGAACATCGTGCTTCGACATCTTCCTCTAGAAGCGGTGGAGAATTATGCCACCCTGTTTCATAATGCAATGAATAATGCACATTATCCAGCGCATTGGAAAACCTATCCCCAAAAAAGGATTCATTCGCCAATCCGGCGAATCTCCGGTCGATAAGTCTCCTTCCGAATATCAGTAAAGTGTTCGAAAAAGTAATCAATAGAGCTCTCACTAGGTGGGTTGAGGACAAACATATAGTTCCCGATAATCAATTCGGTTTTAAGGCAGGACATGCTCACATGCCGCGTCTAAACTGGTGTCCGATATCCAATGGAATAAAGGCAAAAAACAGTGTTCTGGTGCCTGCCTAGTTGACTTGGAGAAGGCCTTCGACACTGTATGGTTAGAGGGTCTTTTCTACAAGCTGGCTAGGCTGGGGATCAGTAAACCACTCTTGTACATTCTTTATAATATGCTAACCAACAGACAGTTCATCGTGAAATATGGTGATGTGACTTCTGTTGGAATATTTCAAATTAAAAATGGTCTTCAGCAAGGCGCCGTCAATTCGCCGATCCTATTTATACAAGCGACTTGATAGGTTCACTTCCCCATACTATTGCGTACGCAGACGACTTGATAGCGTACAGAACAGGTCCAAAAATCGAGGCCATTAATAGTCTCTTACAGCGTGACTTTGATAAGATAAGACGATTTTGCGATGACTGGAAGTTGAAAATCAACTTTCAGAAGTCGGAAACCATTCTTTTTAGGAAGCCGTTGTCTGGAGCCTCTAGGGATACAAGAAAAAATTGGCGAAAGTTCTCGATCATTGGACAACACGGACAGCCTCTTGCCTGTCGAAACGTAGTCAGAAACCTTGGGATCTGGCTAGATCAGTTTCTGTATTTTAACAAAAATGTAGATGTTGCTCTGGCCAGAGCTAAATTCGCTTTTGCCCTCACAAAGAGACTGTTTTATAACAGCCCACTCTATGCGAGGGTAAAGATAATCTGCTACAGGGCCCTTATCAGGCCCATGCTGGTATTTGGGTGTCCCGTGTGGTTCAATGTACGAGCAAGCTTGATGGAAAAGATTCGGGTGTTTGAGAGGGCTTGCCTTAGGGCTTGTCTTCGCTTGTACAGAACACCAGATTCGGAGTACAAAAAGTTTTATCCTAATGAGGTCCTTTACAACAGGGCGAACCTAATACGAGTGGACAACTTCGTAATTAAGCTGACTCGAAGGCACATTGCAAAAGCAATGTCCTCGACGAATAACCTGATATCTGGGGCTTATTACCCCAATTACCTTTATCATGAGAGTGTGCCCTCTAACGGCTTCGTTCCACCGGAAGCATTCCTCTACCTGGATCAGATAGGGTTGATCCAGGATAGGTCAACGGTCCCGTTAATCTTCCATGTCGCTCGGACAGCTGGGGACAGGTGACTCAACTACAACAGAGACGTCGCACACGTCAGGGTGGATCGTCTTAGGTTCAGTAGGGTGGTGGGGAATCGCGATAAGAGGGATGTCGTTCGGCAGCACCAGCATTTCTGGTGGTTGAATGATGGGGAAGATGTTTCGTCGTCGTTTCCGTCAATCACGGACCAGCCTCACTAATGAGGTATTATTATTGGCACTAAGTACTAGATGTTCTACGAGGATTGGTTAACGAATACTTTTTTTTCTTTGAATTTTTTCTATTAATACTTACGATGTATTATATATATATATATAAAATTAAATTTCATTATGGACATAAATAATTAATTTAAATTTTTAATGTTGCATTCCAGCTTGACGACTTGGCATAAAAACTCCTAAAGGTGTTTATTTTTAACTTTTTACATTACAATAGTCAACAGAATGATTTGCTTAGAAGATAGTGCGACTCAACATAAGACAAGTTTATTTTGTTCTATTGGTGGTAAGTTTCGTTTACAAGGCAAATGTTGAAAAATCGAATACAATTTTTTTTCATTTTGTAGCTAAAATACCAGCCCGACTGGTTTTGTACTTTTTATCATGGTCAGGATTTTTGGTTTCTTTTATGATGAGAAATGACATAAATTTTGCATTGGTAGCTATGGTACTTTCAAACGAGACAGAAACTGTGATGCCTTTTATTCCATTAACAAACAACACAAATAACCAGGATACAAACCAAATAAATTTTACGAATTTAGCAAATAATTTTAGTATAGATTACACACCATTACATTTTAAAATTGAAGGCTCAAAGGATGTAAACACAAATATCAATGACAACAACAACACTCCCGTAAGGTTGAATGACGATGGAGATTCAAATAGAACCAATAGATATCAGGTAAATATTTAAATCTAAATTAAATTCTAGGAAGCTTAAGGGGCTTGTTTATACAAAATATTTATTATTTGATTTCTTTAGAGCTAAAGCTTAACTTCCACTTAAATGTCGTTCATGGTTTTTTTTAAGCTACAATTCTAACATTGCAAATTACACGTAAGCATAGAAACCGCAAACCGAAACATGTGCTTTTGTCAGTGCTTTTAAACCTTGTTGACAGCTAACAGTTTAGTATAAGAGTTATTGGTTATATTATTTTTATTCTAAACTTCAGATATTTTTTGCATTTTTGCTTGCCTTCATTAGGTTGGAGTAGACTATGGTTCCACTTTTTGCTGAGACATGCCATGAAATCACCGGATATATTGCCACGAAAATATTACTACAGGGCCATTTAAAAATTTTCGCGTATCAAGTTATTTCATGAAATGACGGCTAATCAGCGTTGGAAGGAAAAGACGTAACTGTAGCGGGTCTGTAGGATAAGGAAGAAGGAAAAATAGCTGACGAAGAACTGTCATTGAGTAGTAAGGCAAGATCAACGCGTGCGTATTAGTTTTAGAGATTTATTTGAGGATACAAATCGTAGTCGTTCTAGGATGCCACTATTAGACTGTTTAAATGTAATATTTACATTCATTTACAGTAAAAGATTCTTGTTGATCTATGTCGTCAAGAGTAGCATATAGTAGTGAGAGGTGTATGTAATTGCGTGGTTTATACACTGTACCTTTAAAAAGATTTTCTTCCTGGGATATAATCTCAAAAAAAAAATACAAATTATATTGCACTTCCAACAGCAGATCTGCATTTAAAGTTGCAGGTACTACCTTCCAGCACATAAATCGCAATTCCACCACCTATTCTAAGATTCCTGTTTCCTCAGTAAGGTTTCTTATATCCATCTTAGTGGTTTGATTCATCATTACATCCAGCTTAAAAAGGCACAAACAACATCAATGTAAGAACTCTCAAAACAAATCTCTAAATTTATTAATTTACCAAAAAAAACTGTGTCCATTCAAATGACAATTTTTAACCTAGACAAACATTTTGGTGAGGAGGAAAGAGGTGCACTTTTAACGGGCAAACAAATATAAAGATTCGTAATTAAAAATATGACATATTAAAATTAAATAATGATAAAACAAATGCATTCCTACAAGAAAATAATACAAGAAAGGATAAACTGCATTTAAATAAAACACCGAATAATTGAGATATCGGGCTGAAATTTATGCCGGATATAGTACGCATACTAAATTTAAGTAAAGAACTCGATCTCGTTTATAACGTATAATCAACGCAATCACGTTTTAAGCGAACGATTTTTTGAGGCCAATTTCCCAACACCTTTCAACACATATCGGCCGGAAAGTTGATGATTTCATGATATTATTCCTGAGCTTCTCTAACGTTGTTGACTTGTCGACATAAACCAACGATTTATCACATCTTCATAGAAAGAAAACCAACGGCGTGAAATCGCATAATCGAGGTTACTATTCGACCGGAACATTTCTCGAGATTACAAGTTTACCGAACTTCCCCTTCAATATATCAATTATTGGACCAGGATGTGGTACCATTTTGTTGAAATCAAATACCACTGATGCCAATTCTACCCAATTCTGGTCAAAAATAGCCTTGCAACATGGCCTGATAGTAAACTCCACTGTCCGTATTATGATGATCATTTCCATCGACGAAAAAGTATGGTGAAATTACACGGTCACATTTTCTGAATTTAATGGAGTTTCTAGAAGTACAGGTGGTGGGATTTTAAAGTAGTCTTTAGCAAACCACCTGCAAGTCAGCACCAACTGCTGCTAACTAAAATTGTCGTGAAAAAAAAAACAAAACAAAAAGACAAAAACACACGAAACCCGACATCAGTACAAAAAGAAACTGGCACAATTTAAACAAGGAAAGAGGACAACCCTCTGCTTTAAATTTGCTAAAAACTGAAAGGAACGAAAAATACAAATTGGTATTTCAAGAGTCCTCTTCCATACATGATTGTTAAACCATAAAACTAAAATGGCTATAAAGGATAAAGTCAAGCCTTTGAAGGGTGAATGCAGTAGAGCGGATATAGCGAAATTAATAAAGTGCGCCTTGACCCAAGTGGTAGTAGATTGGCTATGAAATCGGAGAGTATTCGTACTTTAATAGCGCCAAAAAGACATTTAATTTTTTGTCAACTGAAGTCATATAAGATGTGTGATTGAGTTAGCAACAACAAAAAGCCAATTTCCACTATTAATTTAGTGAAATAATCAAATGTTAGAGCCATCAAACCACTGAGCCCAAAGGTATTTTCGTATTTTTATCCCAATTTAAAAGAACTGAAGACCTTGAATGGAAAGTTCTCTACATAGAAACAAGATAGTCTATGAACGTACGCAATGGCAATAGAGGCATTAATTGAAAATCGAAATCTACCTCAAAACCTATAAAAAGGTCGAATCATGGGTAGTTGATCTAAATTTCGTAAGTTTGCAGCGCAGTCAAGAAAAAATTCGATAGAGACTCAATCGCCGAAATGTACTCGTAATAAAAACAAGTAAGGAAACCGACTAGTGAAAAATAACGAGATTTGCAATAGATGGTACTTCAAAGCTTAGATATCTTATTTGGATGGCGCTTAGCTTTAAGGTATAAAGACGTATGTTAGAATTATAAACAATATGATTACATTAAAACGAAAATCAAATGGACAGCATTAATAACCGAAAATTTCGATTTTTAAGTTAAAATCCATTTTGGAGCGTAGAAAGTTTGTTGCTTTTTCACGTCGTGCAAGATTTTTCACTAAAGTAATAGCATACAAGAGTCGTGAACAACTTCTTTTATATTTACCTTAAAGAGCGCTTTTAAGAACTATGACAGAACAACTCTACAAGCGACTCTTATTAATTGAAGAAAGACGCTAGAAGATAAAAATCAGTCGCACTAAGACCGAAAACATGTATTAGCGTTTTCTGAAAATGTCAACTAAACTCTAAAGATCTGCTTAAAAGAAGTCACCTAACTTAAATAATTATGCACTGTTGTTAGCCATCAAGGAGTGTTAGTATGGGCTGGTATAAACGACTTGAAAACTCCGCTGTATTTTGTGACAAAAAATGTCGCTTAAGCTTCGGAGTTATTATATATAACGACCATCGGTCCACTTTTCGCACACTTCTAGCTATGTTCAACTGTATATAAAAAAACGTATATTTATACTGTCGATGAGCGAAGCATGGATCGTAAATTAGCTTTATACGAATGCGCGTGAATGTGTTGATTTTGCCATTTGAAGTGTAATTGCATTGTTAGCGTCATCTTGAAACTTGAAAACTTTTGATTTATGTGCTCCTCTCGCTTTGTAACAAGTATGTTGTAAAAATTTCAATTCAAATTATTATTCAATTATTTGTATACTTGTATGTGGCCTGGTCTTGCGCTTTTACTATGTCAGTTCATGGCCTATGGCCAGGAAAAGTTCATGATGCAAGGGTATTGCAGAACAGTGTACTATGGTCTAAGATGGATTCTGGTTGGAGGCCGCATTCACGATCGATCTTACTAGGGGATTCCGGATATGGTTGTACAGATTGGCTAAGAACACCACAAAATAGCAACTTGAATGATGACGCAGCTCATTGAGAATGCAATTGGTGTATGGGAAGAAAAATGTCCGTGTCTACAAAAATTAAGACTTAATCCCATATACGCCTGCAATATAAGATAAAAGCTTGTGTAACGCTCTTTAATCCAACTCCACATACTATAAATGGAAATAAAGATGAAAATGACGATGACGATTAAGCAGCCCAATTGATAGAAAACACTACACTTAACACACAAGGTGGGATAACACGTAGACAAAAAATAATAAATTCGCTCAGACAATAGTTTTGGAAAATAAAAATCTTTTTATTTGCATTACTACTCTTTTATTATCAAAATACTGCACTCTTTTTCCACCAAATGAGTACTAAGCAATTTGTTTTCCAACTCCAGCTTTTTAATTTCCAGATCAAGTTTTTCGTATTGTTTTTTTAAATTTTCGATCTCCAACACTAGCTTCTCCTTCTTCAATTGTATAATTTCACCGTCAAGGATATATTTTCTTGTGGGCTCTGAATATAAAGGCAATTTAAAATAAAAATCCATTTAAATATGTACACAATTCTTCTTACCAGACGGAGTAGATGGAATTTGTCTACTCTTTCTACTGCAACTAGCACTCTGTGAAGGAAAGCTTACATTTTTCATACCACCTGAAGGAAGTGCATTCTGTACTTCAAGTTCAGCTCCTTGGAAAATGCCGAAAGACTCATTAGTCACATTATCATGAAGCGATTCGGGAACTGGCAGACCAAAAATATCGGGAAAATCTTTCTCCAATATATCCAAAACTTTGTTGTCAACGTCATTCCATCGTGGGTCAAGTATACTGCCGGAGCCCGTCTTATTCCTGTTATCGACCTTGACCTTTTCAAAAAGTAAATAAATAACAAATATTTTATTGGAATACTTGATTTGATTTGCATACAAATATCACTTTTTTCCTTTTTTTTGTGATTTTATCGGAAAAAGTTATTTTAGTTTTCTCGATTTCTTCTAAAAGTAACAATTTTATTTCTTTTGAAGACATTTTGTACGAGCTTGTCTTTTAGTGACCGACCGGAAGATGAAAGTAATAGAAATGAGCTTCAATAAGTGCACCAAAATATGATTTTATATATTATAACCGCATTTAAGAAACGGTCCAATTTTTTTTACTAGGATTTAAGTAAATTCAATGTAACAAAGAAAGAAGAAGAATTAGAAATGCTGCAGACTTGTAGTTCTTCGCAAAAAGTTTTTAACTTGTAGTTATAGACTTCTAATTTTGTAGTACTTTGATCGCTACAAGTAAGGAAAAAATTTGTGGAACACAATATTACAACTCCATACTTTATTTGCGCTGGTAGTTAAAAGTCACAAGTACTACAAGTGGTTTTTGCAAATGAAAAGCCAAGCTATTGAGAACGGCATCGAATAGACTCATACTGCATACTGCTGCTATATTAGATGTGATCTATTTGCAGTCACCAAGCGTCTTTCAAACCGGCAGCATCGTTTGTGATTTCCCTCCCTTGTTCGGTTAAGTCTAAGCGGTACTTTTTCTCCTTATCGCAATTTACTTTTTATTCTTTTTCACTTTGCTCGGTTATAAAAGTGTTTATAGATATTATACGAACATAGTATAGTGTGCAGCTATTAAATATGGCCCTTGGGCCATCATCGCTATCTGGTAACAACAACCTGGCCATAAAAACAAAAAACGTAAAAAAACAAACTATACCCTTATTGACCTCAGCCAACCATCTCAAACTAATTCAGCCCTATTTGACCACAAATTCATAACAATTTCCTCTAATGACGAAAAAAACCCCTTTCTTCCATAAGCATTTTCTTATTAAAAAAAGCTATTGACGGCATCAGTACCGCTTACGAAAATATAACGGAACTACTTGACGGTAGTCTCCTCATACTTGTCAAATCAGAAAAAATTGCAAAATTATTCCTTTCAAAAAAAAATCTTGCAAATCTATGTCCGATTTCCGTCAAACTTCATTCTACTTTAAATTCTTCCAAGGGTACAGTATATGCACCTTGCCTAATACAAGTATCCGAAGAAGAAATAGTGAAAGAGATGAGTAGCCAGGAAGTAACTGAAGCTTATAAATTTAAAAAAATAACACCCGAGAACAAACTTCGTGCCACTGGTCTTATTCTTCTAAATTCTAAAAATTAAAACAATAAATAAATGTACAATGGCTGCCGCAAAAAAAATATTCAAAGAACCAAACCCCATCCCGTTATTCTCTGCTACATACGCCGCTGTCACTCAAAATGCGTCTGTTTCTATACCACTCCCACCTTCTCCAACTACGTAATCCGTTGACCCCATCTCATTTCAAGTTTCCTCTCCCAGTTCCACATTAACGGAACTTCCTCTTTCTACCATACAAAACATAAAAACCATACACAAACCTAATTCATCACCCAGTAAACAAATCCAAACTTCAATGCAGGTTTTCCCGCAATCTTCTTCCTCTCCGCCATTCTCGTCAGTTCATATCACACAAAAAAAAAGTTCAATTTCTCCCACTCTAAATAACCCTAATTATAAAAATGCAATAACCAAGAACTCCAATTCTGACACGTCAGTCATTCCTCAAACCCAAACCAGTACTTCTTATTCTCCTTCTCCGGACTCACTCAATTCTACTACAACCATCCTTTCTCAAACCCCATTAAACCCTCCTTCCCCACTCAACAATATAACAAACACTCTTATTTCAAATAACAACTACTTCATTACTGATTACAATAATGAAGATGTATCAGACTAATATCATTAATTTCAACCTTAACCCAGACTCCGCGGCTCGGGGATTGAGCCAGTAAGGCTCCTCGTTGGGCCTGCCTTCCTCAACTTCCGTACCGCGGAGTCAAAATGAAAACCCCAGCAACAACACCACACTAAATTCTGCTCAACGTGAAACTCTTCTCGTTGATAAGAATTCGTCGTCTAATTCAAATCTTCTTCTCAATATTTTGCAATGGAACTTAAATGGCTATAAGAACAACTTACATGAGCTACAGCTTCTAATAAGCGACATGAAACCAAACATAATTTCCCTTCAAGAAACCCATATTCCCTCTAGCTCCCATCCCTTTCCACCTAAACAATATTCGGCATATCCCCATAACCATGACTCTATCACAACTTCTAAACAAGCCGTCTGCCTTCTCATTCACAAATCTATTCCACACACTCCTATCACAATAAATTCAAATATTTCGGCTATTGGTGTCCAAATTAACCTCAATATCCTTATAACTGTCATTTCCCTTTACATTCATCCCGATCAAAATTTCACTTGACACGATCTCCAAGCTATCCTAGTTGGGATAAATACTCCAATACTTATAACTGGGGACTTCAATTCTTGGAGTCCTTCTTGGGGTTCTGAAAAGCAAAACAAACGCGGCAAGCTTGTTGATCATTTCATTGTTAACTCAGGGTTATCAATTCTTAATGACGGCCGCCCCACCCACTTTTCGACACATAGTACATTGACTCACGTTGACTTATCCCTTATATCTCCTTCACTCCTTCCCAAATCTACGTGGAATATTTCTGACAACCTCTCTGGTAGCGACCACTTTCCCATTTTTATCACAATTTCTTATGGCGCTTACAATTTAAACGTTTATCCTAATAAAAAATATCTACTCGACAGAGCTAACTGGGATCTTTTCCATTCCACTCTGTCAAACCAACTTCTTACCAGGAAAGTATCCCCCAACATCAACAAAGAATCTGCCCTTAGCCACAAATCCTTACGCACCGCTGCTAACCTTACTTTTCCTCAAACTAGCGACAAATTTCATAGAAAAACAGTTCCCTGGTGGAATGAAGAAATTAGTGGTCTTCGTAAACAAAAACAAAAAGCTTGGTACAGTTTTAAGAAATCCCCCACTAATCCTAACCTCATCCTTTATCGGAAGCTAACGCTAAATTCAAAAAAACAATCCAGGCTGAAAAAAGTGCATGCTTCAAAAAATTTACTGCGAATATAAATCGTAACAGCACGTCGCAAAAACTTTGGGCTGACATCAGAAAATTAGCTGGCACTCTCACTCCTAACACCATCAAAATTATAAAAACAAACACTACAGGAATTACCAGTCCAACAGAGATAGTCGAACATCTGGCTCTGACCTTTGAACAGCTTTCTGATGACTCTAATTTCAGTTCTAAATTTATCTTTGAAAAGTATAAAATCCTTAACACCCCAAACATTTCCTTTAATCCCACTCCTTCCGCTATTTCAATCGAATCCAGTATCAATATGGTAGAACTCGTCGCCTGTCTTAACCAAGTAAAAGGCAAAACACCTGGCTTCGATCGAATATCCTATGCCATGTTAAAAAACTCGCCCCAAGTTTTAAAACAACGCTTATTATCACTGTATAACAAAATTTTGAACTCAGGAACAATTCCACACTCATGGAAAGTTGCAAATATAATCCCAATTCTTAAACCAAACAAAGATCCTTCCTCCTCCTCCAGTTATTGTCCTATTTCCCTTCTTTCATGTACCAGCAAAATTTTGGAAAAGATCATTGCCAAACGCCTTGTTTGGTTTCTCACAAAAGAGAGAGTATTTGACAATAGACAAATTGCTTTTAAAACAGGTATCTCCACTCAAGATGCCCTCATTCATCTTGACCACTTTGTGTCTTTAACGCTATCTGAGAGAAGCCACGTTTCCATGTTAAATTTCGACTTTGAAAAAGCCTTTGATATGATTGGTGTAAACGTTATATTAAACCAATTATTAAAATGGAGAATTGGCCCTAAAATATTTGGTTACATAAAATCTTTCATGTGCAGCAGGAGTTTCCGTGTTAGGCATTGCAACATCCACTCGAACATCCACAAACTAAAAAATGGTATCCCACAGGGATCACCACTATCTGTCGTTTTATTTGCCATAGCGTTTAACGAAATCAGTATAATAATTAATAATTTCCGAAAGGTAGAGCACACACTCTACGCTGACGATCTTATCATTTTTTCAAGATGTAAAGATCTAATAGCGGTGGCTGATACTTTCTCACACATTGGCGAGGCTTTGCTAAGGTGGTGTGAATACTCAGGTGCTTCTATTTCTTATTCAAAATCTGTAATTTTTCACATTTGTAAAAAACATTCATGTAATAAAAGTATTAAATTAAATTTAAATAACGTAAACATACAAATTGTTAACCAAATTAAAATCCTTGGACTTATTTTTGACTCTAAATATAATTTCAAAAACCATTGTACATACATTCGTAAAAATCGTACTGCCAGGGTAAATCTAATTAAGTATCTTTCTTCCAAAAATAGTAGAGCTAATATAAATACCCTTGTAAATATAATAAAATCGTTTATTCTTTCAAAAATTGACTTTGGTCTTCCAATATATGGTAGATGCTCAAAATCTTCTTTTCAATTAATTTCAACACCCTACCACGCTGCTAACAGGACAAGTATAAAAGCTCTCCGCTCAACCCCCATCAAGATTTTACTTACTGAAGCAGGACTTCCCCATTTAACTGAGAGATTCGACCACCTTACTTCCAACATCATTCAAAAAATCAACTCCCCACATATATCACCTATCCACAATGATGTGAAAAAGTCATTAATTCGTAGAAGAACGCAGAAACACCAATCAAGTCTATGCAATGCTCTTACTTCCGCTAAGGATTTAAATATTCCGATCCATATAAATAAACAAATAAGGTACACTCAACCCCCATGGAACCTACCTAAACACACTATAAATACGGATCTTAGCAGTTATAGCAAATCAAGTACTAATGACAACGCCTACAAAGCCTTATTCCTTAGCATCGCAAACAACTACAAATCCCTTGGCTGCAATAGAATATTCAAAAAAGAGAATGACGATTATATTCTCCGACAGCTTATCTGCCATATCTGCTATTAAAAACATTGCCTCCTCCATTGCCCTCGTCGGCACAATACGTGACCTTCTTATAACAAATAGTGCAACATTAAAAATTGTTTGGATTCCAAGCCATATAGGGATCAAAGGCAACGAGGCTGCTGATAAGGCAGCGAAATCTGCAGTTAATGAACCCTTATTAATGTCCTACCAGTATAGCAAAAAAGACATTAAAGACTTTATCCTGATTAATTTTAAATATAGAAGAAAAATTGCGTGGGAAGATTATAACCATAAATACAAAAACTTTAATCCTAACGGCGTCAAACCGATTTACCCCAATAATGTCTCACAAAAGAAAATAAAAATATATACGAGACTCAGACTTGGACACACATATCTCACCCACCAACATATTTTCAATAAGGAACCACCCCCACTATGCCATCTTTGCGAAGAAAGAACTACTCTTACGATGATCCACCTTCTCTCCTGCAGCAAAGCTTCATCAGTCAGCAAATCTATTTCCAACCATAGTTTAAGTTTTCTTCTATCTAATGTAAATACTAAAAATATCGTCTATATCTATAAGATTATTACCTCTCTTAAACTCGAATACTGTATCTAATTTTTTTTTTCTCCTCTTTTTTTTTATAATTAACTAGTTGTAGGCCCTGGCAGCTAACTCTAGTTTAAGTAATTATTAAGTTTGTAATTCACTTACAATTTAATAAAATTTTAATAATAATAATAAAATGATCTATTTGGTCGCATATTATCCAATAATGAAAATTGGGTTTCAAACTTTTCGAAAGCAATGCGAATTGTACGTTCGGTAGGCTAAGCTACCTAAGAGCAACTCGTAGAATGATGATTCTCGTAAAGAAGCTGAATAGTTTGCAGACGATGTGCAGGGCTTAGTATATCTATTATGAAATATCAAACGATAATGGGTATTGCCACGTTCAAAGAAGATCTGCGGAAAATCCGGTTAAAAAGGCACTATCAACTACGGTCACTCCAACTGTAAGAAAACGAGGTCGGAAAAAGAATTCCTGGATTTCTCAGATGGCAAATGCGCAACAACATCTGGGGTTAACCACTGAAGCGATCCAGGACCGAGCATTATGTAGTCGCGTCTGCGACATTAGCCAACCCCATAAGCGGAGCAGCAGGATGCAGTAAAAATGGGAAACTCGTTACGCATAAGTTCGTATAACGAGGAAAGGGTTAATAAAAGGATAAGAAGAAGAAGAAACGATAATGGGAAAACATATTATAGCAGTGAAATCCCCACTGGAAAAGTCCCCATTGGCGTAAAGAATAACATGTTTTTCATTTCTTACCAATATTTTAATTTTTGAAGTTATTATTGAAAAAGCGAAATATTGTTTTGACGATTTTTTCTTCTGATTCATTAGCCAGATCACTTATTACAAACCTTTTAGAACAGCTAACTTTCTTAGGTATAAGAAAATTGTTCGGAATGATGTATTATTATTCCTTATTCAGGTTGAGGTTTAGATATAATATTATTTGAAAACACTAGTTAGTCACTACTTGAAAAAAATGCAATCATTTGACATTGTAGTTTTCAAAATATTTGTGGTGAATGAGTGAGTAAATCTTTCAAATTCCGTCCAATTACTCACATACGCCGACGATATTGACATAATAAGAAGAAATGGAAGAAAGCAGCGTCTTTGTAAGTATTGAGATGGAAGATAGACTAAGACGGGTGGATCATGTAGAGCGCATGAACACCAATACTCCGGTCCAAAAAGTCCTCGAATCCGCCCCCGAAGAACAGCGCAGTAGAGGAAGACCGAGACTCAGGTGGCGCACGCAAATGGAAGGGGAGCTCAGCCAATTCAGCGTGCGAAACTGGAGGCAGCTAGCACAAGATCGAGCTAGCTCGAGACGCTTGTTGATTGGGGCCCAGGTCCACCCCGGACTGTAGCGCCACCTAAAGTAAAGTAAGAAAGATTATTGTTTTATTTCAATTCAATGACTTCAGAAAACTGTTTAGCTTCAACAAATAAACTCGCAAATTATTTTGAAGTCGGTGATTTTAGAAATCATTAAATGGATTAAGTGAATTGAGGTCATTTATTAAAGTTATTTTGAATAAACTTCAAATAACTTTAAATCTTTTGACTTCAAGTAGACTTCGCTGACTTAAAAGGTGCTTTCGGCACTAGTTCTTGACTATGAATACCTTCTACTCGCAATAAATGCATCTTCTATATCCTTTTTTTTATTACGTAATAGCATAGATAGAAATCTCTTTCTCACTCATAGTTACTGATGTTATTTATATCTTTGAACAATATAATAAATTAAATGAAATTACTTTTTTTTGTTCTGATTAAAAGAGCCATTCAGATTAACACGAACAACAAAGGATCTTTACAATTATTGGTGCCAATGACACTTCATTGAGCTCACAAAAAAAGCCAGATCTACCATTGACCGGCTTTTTACCATAATGATTATTTGTATTTCAATATTACAATTCGTTCAGTGACTGGCTGTTATATCAAAAACCCAACATTTAATTTTTATATTTTTAAGTTCGCTTTCCATACAATTGTATTTAAGCCAACAAATCCATTTTAGCACAGATTCTTATAATATTGTAAAAGATACGAATAGTAGTATTTCCTTTATATTACATAAAATTAATAAGCGTTCATATCCTCCTTGTTTCTAGAAAAATCATGGCTTTAATCAATATAACTGGGATTCAACAATAAAGGGAGCCATATTAAGTTCATTTTACTGGTGTTATGTTTTATCGCAGGTAAAGTATTCAAAACATGTATAACAGGATTCTTTACTTAATTCTGAATTTATATATTTAAGGTGGCGGGTGGAATTGCTACTCAACATTTTGGAACGAAAAAAGTATTTGGCTGGTCACAATTTGCAACGGGCGTTTGCAGTTTCCTTATTCCATATGCAGCTGATATCCATTATACTGCAGTTGTATTTCTGCGTTCAGTACAGGGCTTTGCGTCGGGCTTGACATGGCCCGCAATGTATGCACTCGTTGGATTTTGGATACCCATTGCAGAACGCAGCCGATTCATGTCCAGTTTCCAAGGTTTTAGCATTGGCATTGGACTTACTTATCCTCTTTGTGGGCTTATAATTGATCATTTTGGATGGCCTTATGTCTTTTACACAACAGGAAGCCTAGCAATGATATGGTGTATAATCTGGTATTTTCTTGCATTCAACAGTCCAAAAGAACACCCACGAATTTCAACTTCAGAACTTGAATTCATCGAAGTGAATGTAAGTCGTGAGGTTAAAGATTTTCAAAGCATTAAGGTCCCTTGGAAAAACATATTTACCTCACTGCCTGTTTGGGCTATTGGAATTACGACATTTGGGCGAATTTGGGTGCACTACCAATTTATTTTGTCTGGGCCAATATTCATGCAAAAAATCCTACACTTTAGCTATCAATCAAATGGGTTGTTATCTGGCACTCCTTTTTTGTGTTCATATATATCTTCAGTTTTTTTTTGTTACGCGGCAGACAAACTAGTTTCAAAACATGTGATGACCTTAACAAATGTCCGTAAAATGTTTACAGCTGCTTCACAAATTGTTCCCGGAGTTCTTTTATTATTGATCGGATATATTGAAAATATTGTACTTGTATTAATTGTGTGGTTTATAGCAGTTACTTATGTAACAGCCTCGTACGCGGGAGCTATGGCAAGCATTGTAGATATTGCACCAAATTTGGCTGGGCCTGTGTTGGCATTTGCCCAAACGATTCATATGTCAGCGTCTTTTTTATCACCTGTGATAACTGGACTTATTGTTGTAGATGAGGTAAATCTTTTAAAGTAATTATAATTAAAAAAATAAGTAAATTCATTTAATTTATTAGAAATCAATAGATCAGTGGCGACAAGTTTTTGGTGTTTCGTGTATTATAGCTATTTGTACTTATTTTGTATTCCAAGTTTATGGCACTGCCGATATACAACCGTGGAATCGTGTGCAAAAACATGATTTCACATCTGACGAAGAAGGTGAAATACTTAAAAAACCTGACAAACGCTCTACCGATGGTGATTAGCATTAAAAACATGTTTGCTTTACATGGTCACAATTATTTTAATTAATGTTTTCGTGTCATGTTTTTTTTTAATTTCTTATTTTTTGGAGAAAATAAATAAACTGTTTGTATACATTATTTTATAACGCCTGAAATATATTTTGACAAACTGTCAATACAAATTAATTAACGAAATAAAAGAATGGCGACATTTTAACAGCAATCAAGACTTTTTACAGGAAAACCAAAGCAAATAGTAGAACTGGTTTTGTAATATTGACGAAATAAAATTGCAAAAATTAATAACAACATTATTTTAAAAAATCTGTATAACATGCCAGTAAATTGTTGCTCACCCAGTTTATATTCTAATAAACACTATTACAAAATGTTCGTGTAATATTAAAAAGTATGGTCTTATGCCCCAAAACCACCTGGCCCATTAACAAAACCAATTAATACGCAACATACATGAAGGGTAACATAAATCTTTTTAGAATACAAAGACATGAACTGCGTTCAACTCAAACATGTTTATACTATATATAAACACCACTTACCCACGAATTCATCTACGTTGTTATGAGTCAAATGAGAAATCGTATAAGTTTAAATTATTTTGAACTTTTTAACTTCCTGATTGGGAGTCTTGGTTTCACCTCGAAAATCGAAAATGAAAATTTTGTGATATCTTTACGTTATAAGGTGCCTATAGTGTTTTAAGATAGGTTTTACAAAAAATGTTGTTTTTTTTGGTCGAAGGGGGAAGCTGCATGTCTGCACACAGTGAAAGTACCATTATGAGACTCCTACTCACTAAACCTTACCTTCGCAAAGAAACAACATCCTCGTCTTTGCCTTGAGGAACCGCCGTAAGGCGGTGGAGCAGGGAAATAGCCTTTGGCTAGAAATCATGGGCTTGTTAGTCAAGTTCTCGTATTTTGTTATATTGTTGGCTTTTTGGGCTGTCGACAGTCTCCTGGGTTTCCGTTCTACTTGAGTGATTTGCGAATATTGGTATGTTTGCCTGTCACTATGGTTAAGTATGACAGAAGAAAGAGAAAGAAAAGGAAATGAAAAGGGCAGTTGAAAGTTGTATGTATGTTCACTTACTCCGCCGCAGAACTTTGATTTTTTACCACTCTACACACGATGACCAGAAAGGAACTGCGTAAGATGGTAGTTACAATTTCCATGTCTTCGGTTTATCCAAACGTCTATGAATGGGATCAATCTGTGGTTCCATCTGCCCTACGTGGTGGTGTTCCACAGAGCTTGCTACTTAGTTATTAAAGTCGTTCTTTCTTCTTCCTTGATCATCTTGATGACTGTTGCCTCTTGGTTACTAGATATTCTTCTATTATAGACTCTCCTCATCTCGTCCGTAAGTATATCGATCGGAATCATCCCGGCTATAATAAATGCTGCCTTTATGGCGATGTCAGTGGAGCCCGATTTTCTGAGTCCAACCTGTTTATCCCATAATGCTCCCTTTTCTTCTACCACAGTGAGCAATCTTTTATATATGACCCGTTCAAGTATTTTACCAAGTGTGTCCAGTAAACATATAGGGCGATATAATGCTGGTTCTGAATATGGTTTATTTCCCTTTGGTAAGAGTACCAAATGTTGCAGTTTCCACTGTTCTGGGAAAAATTTTGCACTGTTGTTATAAACATGTCTGGTCTCTTTTGCACTGAGGCTTTCACTGCCTTATTTGGGATGCTATCTGGTCCAGGCACTTTGCTGATGCCTACCTTCTTGCATGCTTTGAAGAGTTCCTTAAGTCTTATTATTGGAACTGCTTCTGTGCTGGGTTCCTTGATTATATTGCAGAGAGTTGATGATCTATGGGAAAATACGTGCTCTACAATTGACCTTAGCATTGTTGGACATGGCAAGAAATCTATAGCCCTTAAGCTTAGTCATCATCATTTTATACACCGTGCCCCAAGGGTTTAAGTTCGCTTCGTCAAGCTGCGCTCAACGCCGGGCATGTAAACAATTTGCTCTGGGTGCTTTTATTTATTGGCTCTACCAGTAGTACGGTGCACCTCCTGTAGTGGGTATTCTTCTGGGCATTGCTGCGTCACACGCTGTGGTTTAAGTGCGAGTGAGGTGATGTTAGCTCGCAGAAATTCATCATTCATTTCGTCGAACATCTCCCTGTAGAAGATTTTATCTTTAATATATAATTTCAATTTAATATCAATTATTATCGCCTGATGGTCACTATGGGTATAATCTTCGCTGACCCGCCATTTTGTGTTACGCACTAGGGAGTTTCTCATAAACGTAATGTCAAAAATTGATCCCATTCCCGCTTTTCTAAAGTGTCTGCTCCACCATTGTTGGCAATGCTAACATCCAAGGATGCGAATGCAAGCCTGCTGCCTAGTCTTTTGTCCAGGCATTAAAGTCTCCGCATCGGCTATCAGTCTTTCCAACATTGCCTGCAATTCATTTATCATCCAACTTGTCCTCGCGTAGCAGCTGTAGAAGTTGATCCAGTTTTTTTTTTTGCACGAATGTACCCATCTACCTAATAACTGGCATCTTGGAATGCATGTTTTCCATATGTTATAATTGCATGGCTCATCTGAAGACTGGGCATTTGTTGCTACCGACTACATGCCAAGCCATCTCTGAATTGTCCTTTTTGCAGAAAAAACAAGGCGAATTTTTGTTACAGTCTTAGGCTAAATTCCCTTCTTCGCCACATTTCCTACATTGCTTGCTTCCTTTATTCACTTTTGCACTGGCGTGCAGTGTGGCCGAATTTAAGGAACCTGAAACACGTTGCTGGGGGTTTTCGTTCCCGGACGCGGCAGTTTACCCTTCTAATTTTGATTCCGCCTGACTTTTGTGTTCGCTGATGGCAGGCAAATTAATCGTCGCAATTTGGGTATGGCCATAGGCGTTCCTCAGGCTAATTATATCTGCATGTCTATTGTATCAAGCTGGTATTGCTGTCTGACTGACTCCCAGATTTCCTACTTCAACGTGGCCTCGTCGATCTCCTTTACTTCCAGAGTACTACGGTGTGTCAGATTCCGAATCACAACGTTACTTTTTCTCAATTATCTTTTGTAATCGGTCTGTCTTTTTCCTTCAGTTGCATCAGCAGGTCCCATTTCTGGGTTCGACTGATGTTCGTGGCCGATTAACTTAAAACGCTTAGTTTTCGGTCCGCCTTAACTTTCCGAAATATATCTGCATTGAAAAATTCGCCCTTTGCTGTCATCGAAAATGTGCCGGGTCGGGTTTTTTCCTTCGGGGAGAGTTTGCTTCTCAGGTTGCTTCTTATTTAGAATGACCTTTATCCAAGTGTTGTGGTCGTCACTTGTGGTCGGCTTGGGGGGCTTTGTCCGGTTGCTTTTATGACTTTTTGAAGCTTTTTCGTCGCTCTGCGTACCCACTTTCTTGCATGACTTTCTATTTCCATCAGCTGGAGGTGGTTTTTTCTTCTGATTTGAGTCTGGGGTCTCTTCTTTGCAGAGAGCTTTGATAGAGCTGTGATATCTTTTGGTGAATAGAAAGCCTTTCACCATTACGTGCATAACTCGCATAAACTGCTAGGTCATTTAAATTGTGCGTGACTGTGTAAAAATGATAGGTTTTATGTGGAAATTTATTGAAAGGATTTTTGTTTAAATAAAAATTTACGAAGACTTGTTTTAAATGTGCATGGCAACAAACTACAATGTAGAAATTATATAAAAAATGAGGAACTCATTGATCCTCATATAGGGTTGTTGTAATAATTGTTTAGCCAATGGTATAGAAGTGAACCAATTATCGGTGGTGACGTTTCTGTTTGATCCATACATACTTCGAGTAAGCTCTTTAACAAAATACTCAACCAAAGGTAAGCCGCCAAAATCAGTTCCTTTTCCGAGGTATGGTATAGCATTGGTATACTTGGTGCCACTGTCTCACATCAATTACAATTTTATTCCATATTTTGCTGGTTTATTAGGTATATATTGGGTATATAACTTAATTCGTGCGGTTTTTTCAAAATTTGAACGTTTATTTAAGAAAAACATGTACAATAGTATTATTCAAAGTATTGCCCATCTGAAGCTATGACTTTTTCCCATCTTTCTGGCAATTTTTGGATCCCATCCCAAAAGAACATAACCGGAATAGCAACGTGGGGCCGAGCGTTGTCATGATGGAAAATTATTGCCTCGTCCCATATTCCGGGCGTTTTTCGGCTACTGCTCTCTTCAAACGGATTAATTGTGTTCGCTAGCGTTGTCCATTGATGGTTTCACCCGGTTTTAGCAGCTCGTAATACAGCACACCCATCTGAGAGCATTACCTTCGTGCCATGGATATTCGGCTTTGTCGTTGATTTGGCTGGTTGGCCGGGTTTCACATATAATTTTTTGCGCTTGTTGTTGTCGTAATGGATCCATTTTTCATCACCAGTAACAATCCGATGCAAAAATGACTTACTTTTGTGGCGTTCCAGCAGCATTTCGGACATGCAAAACCGCCTTTCGACGTCTCTCGGCTTGAGTTCATGTGGAAACCAATTTCCTTGCTTTTGAATATATCCAGCTGCTTTTAAATGTTTTGAAATGGCTGCTGCAAAGATTCTGCGAGCTCTTCATGTGTTTGGCAACAATCTTGATAGAGTAATGCTTCCAGTTCTTCATCTTCAAACTTTTTTGGCTGCCCAGGACGTTGACCGTCTTTCAAGCCAAAATCGCCACTTTTAAATCGTGCAAACCACTTTTGGCACGTTTGCTCAGCTAGCGCATATTCACCATAAACTTCCACCAAAATACGATGACTTTCGGCAGCAGTTTTCTTCATATTAAAGTAATGAAGAAGAACTCCCCGCAAAAACACTTTTTCAGGTACAAAGTTCAACATATTTGAGTGAAAAAAATTATTGTTGTTTTCGCGTCAAATGAATGACATACACTGAAATGACGTACAATGACAGTAGCTTTCCAACGCATGTTCCAATGGAATAATAACAATGGAATAAAACAAGTTAGGCCATCTCTAAGCAAACCGCACGAAGTTATAGACCCAATACATTTTAAACTTACACCTACCTCTGAATGCTAATAGCTGTTCGTCAAGGGTGATATTAGTCCCAGGCTCATAATTAATTCGATACTGAGCCATTAGCAACTCCCATATTTTTCTGATTGGTAGAAGAGGATCTGATTGCTGGTGATGGAATCTTAACATTTTATCATCGGAACGAAGGCATCGCAACAAAAATTTAAGTCTATCCTTGCTCATACAAGCTATATAACTGGTTCCCGACCACTTTGTATCACATAGCCCATCGCAATTTAGATGGTTGTCTTCTACGCCCGCAGATAATATCAGAACACCCATAAATGCTTTGACTTCTTCTTTATTGGTTTCAAGTTGTGTTGCTGATATCGTTTCGTAGTTTTGCTTTTTTTACTGATATCTCAACGTTTGTCCACTTTACAATCTCTTCCAATACTTCTTTTGTCACAAATTTTTCAAACAGCAATAATGGGTCAATAATGCCTCTGCAAGATCTAGTAGGGCCTCTTGCAATACGCACAATATTTATAGCTGGTGTTCTGCCTGACGTTTGGCCTTTAGCTATAGACCATACATGACGATTTTTACCACGGATATTTCCTTGCGTTAAGCATAATATACGTGGTGAACTCGAATGAGAGCTGGGAAATTCATTCTCCACCTCTATATCGGATGGATCGTCTTGTGTATCGCTTTCCACATCATCCTCTTCCAAATTATCCACTTCTTCACTTTCAGAACAATCGCCAACACCGCTCAAATCATCATCAGCAAGTAATAACTTAACAATTTCCGAAACTGTTACGTGTTTCAAGGAAGCCATTATCGACGAACATTAACCATATAGCACAGATAATAAATCCATACAGATGTCTCATTCATATGGGAAGTTGTGCCCTATGAAAATGAAATCAAGCCAAAAAAAAAGCTTTTTAAAAAGTTGCATGTTCTCACAAAGAGCAGAAAGATCTTTTTATAGATTTATTATCTGTGCTTATAAAATTTCAAGAGATAAATAAAACTACTAAAGTCCCAAAGCGCACAGATTTTATTGCACTCAAAAGACTTCAATTCATTCTAAAGACTTCAATGAAGTCAATAGACTTCCCTGAAGTCCAAATATGCTTTGATATATGCGCAGATCTGAAATTAAATGTAAGAATGTATGATATGTATGGAACGTATGATATCCCGCATCTTTTGAAAAATATTCGAAACAACTTAATAAAATATAATTTGACCACTTTTGATGCAATTGTTACTTGGAAAGTAATTGAATACCTTTATAATATAGGAAAAAATAATACTACCAAAATATGACAAAAACTGACAGCGGCACATATTGATCTTACTGAATTTTAAAAGATGAACGTGAAGCTGGCTGCAGATCTGCAGGTTCTAAGCAGATCTGTATCCTGTGGAATTGAAGCTTTAATAAAACTGAACAAATTCCCAGGCAATATAGCCCAATTTGCGAATTTATTAAATAAATAGATCGCCTTTTCGATCTTTTAAATGGAAAACCAGCTCTTGTACGGAACGATGAAAATATCCATTTTATAATAGAAATGAGGGAAAATATATTAAATATTAAACCCATTAACACAACAAATAGATCATTCTGTTTCAAAGGTTTGGCTCAAACTATAGGGAGCGTTTTAAGAATAAGGGAAACGTTATTCATGAATCATGATGATTTATATTACATTTATGTAAATAAATTTAGTCAAGATCCATTGGAAAACTTATTTGGGAAAATAAGAGCGCGGAACATAAATAAAAGTAACCCCAGTGTTGCTGAATTTAGCTCATTGATAGCCAAAGTTATATCGATTAAATTTCTATTTAAATCGGAATGATCCAATTGCGAGGAAGACAATTCGGAATACTTGCAGGTGGATTGGAATGCCGTTGATACATGCCGAATGATACAGAGGAGAAAACTGTGCTTAAAGAGAATATTCTTCAGAATGAAAAATGTTTTGAAAATAACATGAATACCAACAATATAATTACTCCATTAGATGAAAACGCAGTAGTAGTTAAAGTACCGCAAGTCAGCGACCTTGCTATTAGATATTTTGCAGGATACTGCTATTTCAAAACAATAAAAAAGATGAATAAAATCTATGAAAATTGTGCGGGAGAAATGCTAAAAGACAAGCACGATTTCAATCTAACAGAAGTACTGATAAAATTAAAAGTATATGAGAATTCGAAAGAAAATACAGTTCTCTTGTGGCCGTCCGAAAAAAATTTTCAGGTTTGCCGTCTTCATACACAAATATTCTCCGCATACTTTGGAAAACTGCCTTTTGCATCTAATTTAAGAGAAAACATAATCAAAGAATGTATTAAGGCAACAAATATGAATTTTCCGAAATGGTTTGAAACCTCTAGTGTATGCTACGAGCATAAGATTGATTTAATAAATTTCCTAATAATTGTATTGCTCTGGAAAAATTATAAATGGGTCCTTGATAAGAACAGAAATAAAAAATCGATTCCCAGAAATAAAATAAAAAAAATGCAAAATGAAATGAACGCTTAAAATTGTAAGTAAGCCGACATGATAAATGGACAACGATTATTATCGATGTCCTGCCACGTCCTCGCTCGTGTCCCCTGGAAACTACTTAGGTAAGGGTGCTTTAACTGTAATTTGTCAAAACATATGATTTCTTAGAATTAGTTTTTCAATTTTGTACTTAAGCTGCCTTTACTTAAGTATGCCAAGAGCAGTGATCAATTAGTATACAGGTATATATATAGATAATACTTTGTACTAATATTAGAATATATAGGTGGTATATCCCAAAATTTTCTACCGTGCCGAACCCTTACTCTTAAGGTACGTTTTGAGTTTGGGCAATAAAAGAAGTCGCAAGGGGCCAAGCCTGGACTCATTTGACACAACCACTGATAAAAACATGTTTCTTCTGAGATTGATTTGATTGAACCCGTCGTAAACAACCTGATTGGACCCTCTCAGTGCGGTTTCACGCCAGGAAGGTCCACAATCGATCAGATTTCCACACTCCGGCAGATCCTGGAGAAAACTGAAGAAGTCCAGATCGATACCCACTACCTGCTTATCGATTTTAAGGCTGCCTATGACAGCATATTCAATAAAGACGAGCTATATAGTATTTTTCCATACCTCTACCCGATTCCGGCAAAAAGATACGCTCTCATAATATGATTTTTCAATCTCTTTCGCCAGCTGTTTGCAGCAGTGCTGCATTCCAAGTTGATTTAGATCCCATTCCACTTGTTCGCACTCCATACTATATTCGGCCGTCCAATTATTTTGCGTATAGTTTTGAAAACTCCATTTTACATAACTTGAAAGAAAAGGGAGCAAATACGTACTCGTAAATATACATTTTCCGAATAAGTTCGATCTTGCTCAATGCTTGGAAATTTATCAAATTTTGTATTCCTGAGCACAAAATTTGAAAAAAAATCCTGTTATGTATCATAAAATAAATAATACCCCCATTTAATTTACATTGCATAACAAGTTACAAACAAAATAACAAGCACACGTACATAAACCCAAGCAAACCGGTTTTACTGGGCAACGTCAACGTATGATGCCTTTGCAAATCGCAGTCCATTTTAGTACAGATGGGCGAATGGTTTTTTTTGTTTATTTCTTTCGTTACGTATTGTTTTTGCATTGTTTTTACTTTGCATGTGTGGGTGACTTTGAGCAAAAAACGAAAAGAAATAAAAATATCTTTCTGTTCTTTAGTCCTCTTTTTTTGCGAATCCGCTATCCGCTTACAAAGAAACTTGCATGTTAATTACAAAAATAAATAAATAATAAATAAAGCTAGCCAATCAGAAATTTTACCGTCTCTGAAGTTCGACAAGGCTCCAGAGCTGACATCATTAGATCGATTGATTTAAAAATGAATGCGTTTACCTTAACACCAGTAATTGAGACTATCAAAACCCGAAGTACTATATAAGCCAAGGATATGTCACAGAACAATCGAAGTGTTGTCGATTGTAGAAAAGTGTCTCGAGCAATTCGTGGTAAATCGGCTAAATCTTTAATAAAGAAATCCAGCATTTTACAAAAGAATCAGTAAAAAAAAAAGACAGGACAGAATTAAGATTCGAAAAGAAAAGTGTTCAAATAATTAGAATAAGAAACAAAGAAAATAAGTGATAAAGAAGAAAAATAAGAATCTAGAAGCTACTAAACTACAATTGGTAAAATTAAATTTTTTTTTGTGAACAAACATTTTGTGCATAAGAAAGCTTAGAATAAGAATTTAAAAAAAGAAAAGTTACTCAAATAACAAGAAAAAGGAAGGAAGAAAAGAATAAGAAACTAGAATTTACCAAACTATAATTAATAATAGGAAATTTGAATTTTTCCCTTTGAACAAATGCATATTTAGTGCATAAGAAATCAATTTTATCTACTATTTCTAAATTTTTTCAACTACTGCTGAAATGCGACATTTAAAATTATGGCTCACCAAAACAATTTAATCAGATCCCCGGTTCTTAACCATCCAAATCCACTACCTAACCCATCAAATTTAAGCCCACCTAAGCCCACCCAGACCTGAAAAATCTCGCAGTATCTACTAGTATAGTTAACCAAGTTCTAAATAACGAAGTAAGGGATATTATTCAAGGCATTACAAATCCAAACTCAGACAGAATTCGCGGAGTTGATCAAACCATTGATCTTCAACATAGAGCTAACTAGGAGACTCGATAAGATCCCAGATGTAGTAAGGTGTTTAAGAGATTTCTCCGGCCACCCAGGATTTCGGCATTCTAAGTGTCATGAGGAATAAAATTATGGGAAATGCGGACATCCCATTGGAGTCCTATAATACGCCCCTCGCGTTGTCTAACCATGCACTACGTAGATAAGCGCGACATGGGAACACAGGAATACCAGATGACTTCCCTGGTGCAAGGCAACGATATAGTACAGAGCTTTTACCAAGCCGTGTACTCTCATTTATCGTTTATTTTAAATAAGACTACTTGCATGGATGTTGGTCCAGAAGCACTTTCTCTGCTCACAAAAATCTATAGGGACAAAGCTTTGGATACCTTTGTAAGAGGTCTCAAAGGAGTCTTACCTTGAATCTTCGGGACTCGTGAATCTGTTGACCTCCCACTCCGTGTCTTAAATTAGAAAACCAAAATTTTAGATCCACCTATAACAAGGTACATTCAGAAAACTGTCTCATAAAAACCCTCCAGCACTACCTCCACGACGACCGAATCGAAATAATTCAGCAAACAATCAAATTCCGTTTTTCCCACAGCTTTCACATATTCCTCAACAAAGTATAGGCAATAATCAAAGACCAGTCCAATTCAACAACAATCCTATACAACAACCTTTTAATAATAATCCACTAATTCATAATCAAGTACAAGGAAATAATAACAGGCAACCACCACCAAGACCGTAACATGGAATAGAGCAAATGGAAACATCCACAATTGGCACTGCAAACGTTAACTACACTAACAGACCACAACACCAACAGAATTGGCCACCCGCGCCAAAGAGACCTAGTTCTATGCCACAACAACCTAACCATCCAAGTAAATTACAGGGAAACTTTCACTTAAACTCTTCATCCCATCCCAAACTAAACCCCAAACCCAAGATACCCAGACAGTTAAAAACATTCAAGAATTAGAACAATACTATGCAGCCCCTAATATAGACAGCCAACAATACGATCAAATTGAATGATTACGTAGAACCTCTAACCCAAGAACAACCAGAAGGAAATGTCACTGAAGTAATTTCCGAACTTAGCGACATACATTTTTTAGGCTAGCAAGCTCTTCGTTGCCCTACATTGAAGTAAAAACAGATGGTGGCGAAGTGCTAAAAATCCTTATCGACACTGGACCCAACAAGAACTATATCCAGCCATCCATACTAAAATATCCTATTCTTATGATATACAATTCTACGCGAAATCCATTGGAGGATATACAAATTACCCACCACACTTTTGTAAATCTTGTTGGCCTAAATGACTTCAAAATTAATCGTTTCACGGGATCCTCGGTAATGATAGTTTGAAAGAATTATCAGCCGTAATATATCCACGACACAGTTACATGACTATCAGAGACAGAATCAAAATACGGATTAAACAACTCACTGCACAGGCAGTAAATACAGTTTTCTTGAGAACAGAACACATGAAGATACAACAAAAAAAACTCGATTAAGGCACTCGTAAGTAGGTACTTGAAATTGTTTGATGAACCTGATGAGAAATTGACGTACACCACCGTCGTAAAGGTTGAGATTCGAACTTCATCAGATTCACCCGTTTACACAAAATCCTATCCATACCCAATGGCTCTCAAAGATATGGCATAAGAATGGCTCTAGTGCAAAAACTTATTCATGATGGTATAATAAGACCTTCGAGATCACCGTGCAATTCACCAGTGTGGATTTCGCCTGTGGCGAAAAGAAATATCAATTGGTGATCGATTATCGTAAATTAAATACCATTACTATTTGCACAGCAAGGGTAAAATAATGTATTCACTGTTATTGACCTGAAGAGTGGATTCCACCAGATTCCACTTTAAGAAAAGTACATCGAAAAAACAGCATTTTCGATAAATAATGGGAAATATGAATTCACCCGCTTGCCATTTGGGCTTAAAAATGCCCCTTCCAATGATATACTGAGGGAGCATACAGGGAAAATATGCTTCATCTATATAGATGATATCATCATATTCAGTAAAAATGAAGGGACACACTTAAAAAATATCGAAACAATCTTTAAAACCTTAGAAGCTGCAAATATGAAGATGCAGCTCGACAAGTGCGATTTCGTCAGAAAAGAAGTCGAATTTCTCGGGTCTATAATCTCTTCTAATGACATCAAGACTACCCCTGAAAGGGTTAACGCGGTATTGAATTTTCCCTGCCCTAAGACATTGAAGGACTTACGATCTGTTTTAGGCTTGTCTGGGTACTACCGCCGATTCATTAAGGATTATGCTAAGCTAGCAAAACCCTTAACGTCTAAGAGGGGAAGATGGACGCTTGCCCAAAAATTTCTCAAGTAAAATAAGGATCCATCTGAATGAGGACGCAATGGAAGCCTTTAGGAAAATAAAAAACTCTCTAGCATCAGGGGATATTTTCTTGCCTACCCCAATTACAAAGAGAAATTCGGACTCACAACCGATGCTTCGAATTATGCATTGGGAGCAGTTCAATTACAGGATGAAAGGCCTATAATGTTCATTTTCAGTTACACTGAGGAAGCCTATGCCGCAAATGAAAAAGAAATGCTGGCTAGAAATATGGGCTTTAAAATTTTTAGAAACTGCCTGTACGGATCGGCAAGAGCTAAAATATTAACGGATCACCAACCCCTTACGTACGCTCTTAGTAGCAAAAACCATAACTCAAAAATGAAACGCTGGAAAGCAGCATTAGAGGAATAAAACCACGAGCTGAAATATAAGCCCGGCAAGGCTAATGTTGTTGCCGATTCCCTTTCCAGACCACCTCTCGATTCCCAAATCAACTCGCTTACTGCCTCTCAACAAAGTGACGAGAGTTCATCGCACGAACTTATCACCTCAGTAGAAATCCCTAGTAACGTTTTTAGAAAACAAATTATTCTGTCTATTGCAGAAAAAGATAACTACCAACCTCAATTTCCTTTTCTAAGTTTTCGTTGGCTTATCTTTGTGCAACCTCTATATACTAAAGAAAATCTTATTTGAATTTGTAAGAGATATCTGATTCCAACAATAATAAACGGACTGATGACTACAGATGAAACTATGGGAATTATCCGAAAGATATACCCTCTTTAAATTAAAAATTACAAAATTCGTTTCACACAAACGAAAGTTATCGATATTACAGGCCAAACTGAACACGATGAACATATATCAAAAATTCATAAGAGAGCACACCGCAATGCCCGCGAGGATAAAATACAATTACTTCAGAATTATTGCTTTCCCCAAATGAATTCAAAATTTTTGAATTTTGCATCTGATTTAAGAGAAAACATAATCAAAGACTATATAAAGGCAACAAATATGAATTTTCCGAAATGGTTTGATACCTCTAGTGTATGTTACGAGCACAAGATTAATTTGATAAATTTCCTAATAATTGTATTGCTCTGGAAAAATTGTAAATGGGTCCTTGATAAGAACAGAAATAAAAAAACGATTCCCAGAAATAAAATAAAAAAAATGCAAAATGTAATGAACGCTTTAAAATGTAAGTAAGCCGACATGATAAATTGACAACGATTATTGGAGGGTTGGGAGGGTGGGGGTCGATGTCCTGCCACGTCCTCGCTCGTGTCCCATGGAAACTACTTAAGTAAAGGTGCTTTAACTATAATTTGTCAAAACATGTAATTTATTAGAATTAGTTTTTCATTTTTGTACTTAAGCCACCTCTACTTAAGTAGGCCAAGAGCAGTGATCAATTACTATACAGGTATATATATAGATAATACTATGTACATATATTAGAATACATACGTGGTATGTCCCAAAATTTTCTACTGTGCCGAACTCTTACTCTTAAGGTACGTTTTGAGTTTGGGCAATAAAAAAAAGGTCGCACGGGGCCAAGCTCGGACTCATTTGACAAAACCACTTATAAAAAAATGTTTCTTCTGGGATTGATTTGATTGAATCCGTCGTAAGCAACCTTATTGGACCCTCTCAGTGCGGTTTCACGCCAGAAAGGTCCACAATCGATCAGATTTCCACACTCCGGCAGATCCTGGAGAAAACTCAAGAAGTCCAGATCGATACCCACTACCTGCTTATCGATTTTAAGGCTGCCTATGACAGCATATTCAATAGAGACGAACTATATAGAGCCTCTTCGGTCCACAAAAATGCAAAGCCTCAGTATTTTGCCATACCTCTACCCGATTCCGGCAAATAGATACGCTCTCATAATATGGTTTTATCTCTTTCGCTAGCTGTTTCCAGCAGTGCCGCACTCCAAGTTGGTTTAGATCCCATTCCACTTGTTCGCACTCCATACTACGAGTATATTCGGCCGTCCAAATATTTTGCGTATAGTTGTGAAAACTCCATTTTACATACCTTGAAAGAAAAGGGAGCAAATACGTACTCGTAAATATACATTTTCCGAATAAGTTCGATCTTGCTCAATGCTTGGAAATTTATCAAATTTTGTAGTCCTTAACACAAAATTTGACAAAAATCCTGAAATGTATCATAAAATAAAAGACAAGTTCACATCTAGTATTGTTACACATTTTATTTCTTGTTTAATTGAGAAGCGAATTAGAGAGATGGTGCGAACCAGACTGCCGATAGTTTATCATGCTCTCTAATATTCGGTCTTGTTCTTACTCAGTGCTAGTGTGTAATCATACGTAATCAAATCACTAGTATATCACAAATCCAAATAGGGAAATCGCTCTTGCGCTCATATACATATTATATATCTTCAACCCCATAACATGTATTAGCCCTTAACACCTCGTGCTTCAAATACCAATCACTCTTGTAGTGTGGTGCAGCATCATACCCACCCCCTCCAGCACTTCCAGCTTCATGGACCTTCGATTTCATCATCTTAAAAAATTTTATTCCTACCCCCACTTAATTTACATTGCATAACAAGTTACAAATTAAATAACAAGCGCACATACATAAACCCATTTCATTTTATTTAATATGCATTTTTATTTAACTCAATTCAATAACTCTTACATGCTGTACAAAAAAAACGCTTAAAAATTAGCTTAATTAACTTAAAATTATCTTATTCTAACTTACTGGCCCCATGCGGACACTCTAAGTTAAACCTAACAATTAAATTTTGTCTTTCGACGTTTCGTACAATTCATTTTTAAATTATGTTGTATTAATTGCAATTAAAACTAAGAAAATAATTTTATAATAAAAACTTAGTAAATTAACTTATTTTTTTTTATCATCTTTTAAAACTTAAAACTAAAACTTATGAACTACCTTAACATTATTCTTAATCTACTTAAGCTACTTAAAATTAACTTATCATTTAGGTATTATTTTTTTTTTGTGGGAAGGAGTTACCCGAAGGTTACCCATCTCTTTGTTGTTTTATAATTTTTTTTTGTATTTTTGTTTTTTGTATATATATATATACAATATATATATATATATATACATTTTTTTTATTTTTAGGTTTTTTTTTTTTTTTTTGTGCCCCTTAAAACTATCCTAATCCTACCTAAATCTATGTAAGTCAGCCACGGCTAGAAAATTAGGCTGTCGACCCTGTTCCTTAACGAAGCTAACTAGTGCTAGAGGAATTCGACGACGTAGAATCCGCTCCTTCAATAAACCACCATAGTTGTTGGTGCTGCTGAGCAACATCCCTCATGTCGCGATTCCCTACCGCTCTACTGAACCGGAGACGCTCCGCACTGCCGCGTGCGACGTCTCTATCGTAGTTAAGTCGCCTCTCCGCAGCTGTTCGAGCGACATGGAAGATTAACGGCACCGCTAATCTATCCTGGATCAGACCTTTCATGTCGAGAGAGAGGAACGCTTCTAGAGGAATAAAGCCGTCAAAGCGAGCTCTCTCGTGATACATATAATTGGGGTAGTAAGCCCCAGATATCAGGTTATTCGACGAGGTCATTGCTCTTGCAATGTGCCTTCGAGTCAACTTAATAACAAAATTGTCCACTCTTATTTGGTTAGCCCTATTGTACAAGACCTCATTGCGATAGAATTTTATGTACTCAGACTCTGGTGTTCTGTATAGGCGAAGACAAGCCCTACGGCAAGCCCTCGCAAGACTTGCTCTCACGTTGAACCACACGGGACAACCAAATACAAGCATGGGCCGGATAAGAGCCATGTAGCAGATCACCTTTACCCTCGCATCGAGTTGCCTGTTATAAAACAGTCTCTTTGTAAGGGCAAAAGCACCATTGGCTCTGGCCAGAGCAACATCTATATGTTTGTTAAAATATAGATATTGATCTAGCCAGATCCCAAGATATCTGACTACATTTCGACAAGCAAGTGGTTGTCCGTGTTGTCCAACGATCTGAAACTTTCGCCAATTCTTTCTGGTATCCGCAGAGGCCCCAGACAAAGGCGTCCTAAAAAGAATGGTTTCCGACTTCTGAAAGTTTATCTTCAACTTCCAGTCGTCGCAATATTGCTTAATTTTATCGAAGTGACGTTGCAAAAGAATGTTTATAACCTCAATCTTTGGACCTGATCTGTACGCGATTAAGTCGTCTGCGTGCGCTATGGCATGGTGAAGTGAACCTATCAGATCACTTGTGTAAATGTTGAAAAGGATTGGCGAATTGACCGCACCTTGTTGCAGACCGTTTTTAATGTTGAATGTACCAGTAGAAGTCACATCCCCATTTTTCACGATGAACTGTCTATCTGTGAGCATATTGAAAAGAATATACAGCAGTGGTTTACTAATGCCCAGTCTGTTCAACTTGTAGACGAGTCCCTCTAACCATACGGTATCGAAGGCCTTTTCCAAGTCAATCAGGCAGGCACCAGTGCACTGTTTCTTGGCTTTGTTCCATTGGATATCAGAAACCAGTTTAGACGCGGCATAAATAACATCATGCCCCGCCTTGAAACCGAATTGATTATCCGGAACTATATTTCTGTCCTCAACCCATTTAGTCAGGACTCTATTGATGACTTTTTCGAAAAGCTTACTGATGTTTGGAAGAAGACTGATCGACCGGAGATTCGCCGGATTGGAGTTGTCTTTATCCCTTTTGGAGATGGGATGTACCACCGCCGTTTTCCAATGCGCTGGATAATGTGCATTATTCATTGCATTGTTAAACAGGGTGGTATAAATGTCCACCGCTTCTAGTGGGAGATGTCGAAGCACAATGTTTGGTATTCCATCGGTTCCCACAGGTTTCTTACTTCTAATTGTGTCGAAGACCGTTTGGAGTTCTTCCTTCGAGATGAACGGGGGTAGTTCCCTTTCATTGGCGATGACATTATTTGCCATATTCTCGTCACTGAACTGGGTGAAACCCGAGTTCTCGATTCGCCAGTTCACTGTTTCATTTTAAAGATAGAAATTGTGCAAAAGGACTCGATTTTCCAAGTCGTGGTTTAGGCCAATGGTGTCATTCGCCTTGTACACTTCCTGGAAAGTCGCTCCTATAGCCTCGACCTTCTCCTGCGGATCTTCGGTCACAAAGAAGTTGTCATCATCAATAGCCTCATTTGGATCTATGCCTTCTGTTGAAAGTATGCGTTCATTGTCAGTTGTTCGGGCGATTTTAAGACATGAAAGGTCGTCTTGATCTTTCCTTCGAAAAATTTTATTTATTTGCTGGAACATATTCGGGTTGTTGGTGTTTACAGCCCGAATTTTATTGTTCCAATACAAACTTACAGAAGACCTGTAATTTTCTTTTATTAATGTTTGGAGGTTTTTAATCGACGACTTCAATGTCATAATCTCCGGGCTGTGTCTGTCTGTAAACTGTCTGTACAAGGTCTTCAGTCTGGACAGTAGTCTACTTTTATGTCGATGCAGTGCATCTATAGTTGAATTGCGGAACAAGTCTTCGTTGTCAGTGTATTGATACCGAGGTATTGTTTTGTCCATTGTTCGTTTAATTGTCTCGTCCATTAGTTTTAGATACCTGTCAATCTAGAGCAAATTCGAGGAGAGTGCTCTTGTCAGTGTCCTGGAGAAGTGTGTCCAACGCACTCTACTATAGTTGTAGGAATGCCTTTGAACATACTCATCCAATTCCGCATTTTCGTTCGGAACGGTTATTTCGGTACTAAGACCGCAATGGTCACTGTCATACACAAAAGTGCGAAGACAGTTTACAGTTTGTTAGTTCGTACCTGTCGCTTGTATTCGTGTGTCAAACAACAGGAGATCCAAATAGGAGCCATGTCTAGGAAACGACGGACTATCCGTCGCCTTTATGCCAAGTCTATACATCACACTGTGTTGACCCCAGCAATTGAATAGTAGGTTCCCTCTAGTGTTTGGTGTATTATTTCCCCAATCGCTGTGTTTGGCGTTGAAATCTCCGCCGATAATGAAATAGTTTTCCTCCAATTCCAGTCTCAGGAATCGAAAAAGTGTCTCGAGCTCTGAGATGAATTGGGTGGATTGAGTAGCCTTAGGCGCATAAACAGACACCATGTATAACCGCTTTCCACTGCGGAGAGGGATATACATGATGCATGCTTCTAGCACCTGAAACCTACGCACTACACGACTGTATATTCTTTTAAAACGTATGCCTTTCCTTACGAAGATTGCAACGCCTCCTCCTTGTATGGAGTTGGGTCGATTTCTTCGCATAATTTTGTACCTTTTGTGCCTCATTTTGTGTCTTTTGCCTAGCTTAGTTTCGCTAACCCAAAGCACATCAGGGGCTTGGTCTTTAAGCAACTTGAACAGTGTGGCTCTTCGCTCAATCCTAATCAGTGAATTAACATTCACTGCAAGGACCTTCAGGGTTTGCTCCGCCATGTACGTACCCATTACGACTGGAGGCGCGTTAGGCTCGGCAGAAGCGCGTAGATTTGATCCACGCGCGCAGCTTGTTCAGTAATCTGACGTTGAAACTGAGCCATCTGCCCCTGGATAGAGAGCAAGATAGCTAGAATGTCAGTTGCCGGTTCCGGTGCTCTAGGCGCTGGGGCCTGAGAAGCAACCTTCGCTTGCTGTGGCGTATTCCCGCTACCTGCCGCCATTTGGGCGTAGGTAACTTGGGGAGTAACGGCTGGTGTTTGTATTTGAACTGGTGGACGCTTGACTTCCACCTTTTGCTGCCGAGCCAGATTTACTCGTTTTATGTACTGGAATTTAGGACAACCCCGATAATTTGCGGTGTGTCCCGTATTCTTACATAAAACGAAGAGAGTTGACTTTTTTCCGACGCTCCATCCACACCCAGAGGGCATTCTTCTGATTTGTGGTTCTTACCGTACTTGACGCATCGAAGCTGCATTTCGCAGTTCGACGCGGCGTGCGTCGACTGTGTTGCAGTGGATCGCATGTCTATCATTACTTAATCTTTTGATAAAAAAATTATTGCCTATGGCCGACTTACATAGATCAATGGTTTCTTTTAACTCCAGTTTGAAAGAATTGATCGGGGGTATCCTTTGTTTAGCTGGTTGTTGTTGTTGTTGCTGTGGCTGTTGACGCTGCTGATCTCGCTGTTCTTGCTGCTGCTGTTGCTGTTGTTGTGGCTGTTGCTTTTCTGTTTTTTGTTGTTGTTTTTGTTGTATTTTACTTTTTTGCTGGGGTTGTGCCTGTTTCATTGTTGGTTCTTGCGCAATCTTTTAATTTTTTTGCTGTTGCAGCTGATGTTTCTGTGGTTGTTGTTGGGGTATGGTTTCACTCCTCTTGGGCTCCCGTTGAGAGCACTGTAGTTGCTGTTGTAGTTCCCTCTCTCGCCTTGCAACTTGCTTAGCTTTTATTGCAACCATTTTTTGTTGTAGCTGCCTGATGCTACTGTTCAGCGCTTCAACCTAGTCCTCTTCGTCCTCTGACTCGGAAGCTGCCAGAGATGCGAAGGTATTTTTGCTTATATTGTGGCCTTCTTCACCAACATATGGGAGATCGTTTTTGTCAGCTGCCGCCCTTTTTGTCGTTGTTGGCGCCTCTTCCCTTGCTCTACCAGGCAGCTTTTTGGGAGAGGTTGAAAGGGAAGGGCGCTTTGCTGAGTTCGGAGTTGGTTTTAATATCCTCCTCCTCTTTATCGTCATTGCCGATGTTGCTGTTTTTGTTGTTGTTGTTGACGCCTTCTTTTGAACTGGCTTAACGGCCTGATTATCAGATGACGTCGCGCCATTCTCTAATCCCGCTATTGACATAGCGGACCGTTCACTTCCACTCATCGTTTGAACACACTTTTTTATTTATGTACACAATAATCTTGTTTTGTCTTTTTAAACACTTAAAAAATAAAAATGGACAATGTTTATTCGGGGACTGGAACCCACGACCGAGAGAGCCAGCTCGGCTCACTGCCACTACCACCAGGCTACCGAATGACTTAATTTGTTGTTTCTAATTTGATGTTTCACAAATTGTTGTTCGCTATTTCACACAAAATAAAAGCCAAAACAAGCCTATTCTCTGCGGAGATCAATGAACGACTGACGTACATAAACCCAAGCAAACCGGTTATACTGGGCAATGTCAACGTATGATGCCTTTGCAAATCGCAGTCCATTCAACTACAGATGGGCGAATGTTTTTTTTTTTTTTATTTTTTTCGTTACGTATTGTTTTTGCATATGAGGTAAACGACTTTGCTGGTTTTGGTGACAAGTGGCAGGGGCAAAATGCGAAAAAAAGATACAAAGATCGTTCTGCTCTTTCTGAGAACATGCAGCTTTTTAAAAAGCTATTTTTTTGGCTTGATTTCATTTTCATAGGACACAACTTCCCATATGAATGAGACATCTGTGTAGATTTATTATCTGTGCTTCTAGTTTGAAACTGGGGGAATAACTGAACTCCCCAACGTGGAAAGTTTATTAATGATGTATGATCCTAAAGTTATGCAATACTGGATTCTTGTTATTATCACATCTATATCACAATATCCCCCTCTTAAACTTGTTCGTCCCGAACAAACTCTTCGATATACTGCCTTATATAGCGACGTATCCGATCCACATGAGTCACTTTCATGTTGCCTCTTCCTCGTTGAATGCGATAGACAACATCGTTAATGCAATTTACTACTTTATAGGGTCCTTCCCAGTCATGCTGAAATTTGGGTGATACCTTTCCGTCTATAAGGGTTATATAGCCACACTAGATCTCCTTCCTGGAATCCCGTTGTGGTCGCCTTGACATCATACCTCGTCTTCATGCGGTCACTGGCTATCTCGATCTTATCCCTTGTTCTTTGATGCACGGCCCTAATAATCTGTCTGAGGTCTGAAACATAGTCGTCTTCATTTCTGTTCTCTTCAGACGGCGGTGATCCAAACATCAATTCACTAGGTAACCGGATTGTTCGACCGAAAAGGATTGCCGATGGAGTGTGACCTGTGGTGTTATGTACTGCACTCTGATAGGCTAATAAAAATATTGGAATTTGCCTATCCCAATCGCATTGCTTGTCGCCAATGACTTTTGATAGGTGTTCATTCAAGGTTCTGTTGAAGTGTTCTACAATCCCGTCCAATTGTGGGTGGAGCGGTGTTGTTTTCGTCTTTTTAATCCCCAGTAGCTCGCAAACCCCTCGGAAAATCTCGGACTCGAAGTTGCGCCCTTGATCCGAGTGCAATTCCATCGGTACGCCGAATCTGCTCACCCAGTTGTAAGCGATCTGCTCAAACACGGTTTTGGCTTCCTGGTTAGGGATAGCGAAAGCCTCACGCCACTTACTGAAGTAGTCCATAACAACAAGAATGTAGCGGTTTCCATTTTCGGTTTCAGGAAACGGTCCTGCGAAGTCAACTGTGATTCTCTCGAAGGGAGCTCCAACGTTATATTTCTGCATTCTGCCGTGAGTTTTAACCCTAGGGCCTTTACTGGCGGCGCAGGTGACACACTTTCTGCACCAATTTTCGACATCGTCCTTGGCGTGCAACCAATAAAAACGTTCTCGCAACTTCTCTAACGTCTTATTCACTCCCAGGTGACCTCCGGATACTCCGTTGTGCCGTTCCCTTAGCACGTCACTGACTCTCGACCTTGGCACAACGAGCCTTATCACAAACGACTTTCCATCCGAGCTTTCCCACCTTCGCCTCAAAACACCATCCTGAACATGAAGCGAGCTCCACTGTGCCCAGTATTCCTTTAGTTCGGGACTTTTATTGGATATTTCCTGCCAACATAGTTTTTCTTCATGTTCTTTCCAAGCGAGCATTGGCTCGATATCCGGATCCTCTTTTTGGGCGTATCGAATTTCACTTTCATTCCAACCGACAGTGGGCTCAGCTCTTAGCCGTTGGGTGGATACCGCATATTTTTCTTCTTGTCGTGCGCAATGTTTGCCATCAGATTTGCAAGGTCGCCGGGACAGAGCATCCGCATTAGAGTGAAGGCTTCCCTTTCGATACTGTATCTCGTAGTCGTTCAATCCACCTTGCGATTTTTAAATTGCAGCAACCACTTTAGAGACACATGGTCTGTGCGAAGAATGAATTTTCTGGCATCTGCATCTACAATAAATGTTTTTCCTGGAGTAGGATACGCTAGTACAGGGGCCTCACATAGTTGTTGTTCGAGAGTTTTGCAGCCTCTTTTGCATTCACTTGACCATTTGAATTGTTTTCCTTTTTCTGTTAGTTGATGCAAACTCTTCGCGATCCCAGCAAAGTCCTTAACAAACCGCCTGTAGTAGGTAGCGAGTCCCAGAAAGCTTCTGAGTTGGTATTTGTCTCTTGGGACTGGCCAATTTTTCACTGCTTCTACCTTTTCTGGGTCTGTCCTTACCCCTTCGGATGAAACGATGTGTCTTAAATATTTGACATCTGGCCTAAAGAGATGACATTCGTGTTTAGCTTTGGCTGTGCACTTCGTAATCTTTGTTTAAGATATCTCGATGTTCTTGAAAAGTTTTGCCGACTACGGTGACATCATCCAGGTAGACCAAACAGGTTTTCCATGTTAGTCCCAGGAAAACGCGTTCCATTAGGCGCTCAAAAGTTGCCGGAGGGTTGTAGAATCCGAATAACATTACTGTGAACTGCCAAAGCCCGTAACCTGCGGTGAAGGCTGTCTTCTCACGGTCCTCCGAATGGATCTGTATTTGCCAGTAGCCAAGTGTGGTGAACCATTGTGTTCCTGACAGTATGTCCAGTGTGTCATCAATCCTTGGCAAGGGGTAGCTATCCTTCTTGGTGACATTATTTAGCTGGCGATAATCCACGCAGAATCTATTAGTGCTGTCTTTCTTCTTGACCAGTACAACCGCTGATTCTCACGGGCTTTTAGAGTTTTCGATCAACCCTTCCTTTTCCATAGTCGAAACCATTTCTGCAACCTCCGTCTGCTTAGCTCATGGTAAAGGCCTAGGAGGTTGACACTGGAGATGTCTATTCAGTGTTGTACTAAATGTGGTCTATCTACCATACTCACCGTCCTGGGAGGTAAATAAATCGGCAAATTCGTTGGTTTCTCTGCCATCGCTCGTTGTTTCTGATTCAGCTCGGTTTGCTTGAGTACAGTTCTTTTCAAATCGGCGGTGCTGGCTGATGGCAAAGGCGGTAAGATTTCGTCCTTGTTGACTACTGTCCTAAGGCATTCTCATTTCCGTACACCATCGGAAGCGCAACGTTCCTGTACTTAAGTACTTGTGATCCGATGTCGAGCACTAAATTATGCTCCTTCATAAAGTCAACTCCAATGATGCACTCGTCGCAAATATATCGGTCACTAGGAATACGTGGGCGAATGTTAGTCCTGCCAGATTGATCGCAAGAACAAAGTCTTCCTTCCCTTCTCATAATGGAGGCAGTGGCACCGATGTCAATGGTAGCCACACACTTATTCTGACCAATGTGGGCTTCCACTGTGAGTCTTTTGTTACTTCGTTTGGTTTGGGTGGGTTGCTGGGGGGCAGCATCTTCTCATTGCATATTGTAAGGAGTTGAAGAAATTTAATGTGAAGAATGCTTTTATTTAAAACATCATTGCATACTCCCAGGCAAAACCGAAAAAAGCTTTATCTTCGTTTTGTATGGTAACTTTCTGGACATATATCTCCTAAACTATAAGCACAGATAATAAGTCTATACAGATGTCTCATGCCTGTAGAAAAAAATGGTTCACTTTTCGTCGGCTGGCCGACACTTGTCTAGCCGACACGAGCTTTCGGAGTAATATAAAGCTTTTTTATTTTCTCTCTTTTTTGCTTTGTTTACTGAAAGATTTTTTCTCTCACCACAAGTTGTGGGGTATGAAGACTTGGCTGTTTGTTTTCATTCGACTGCAACAGGAATTTTCATAATTTTTCATGAACTGGTATTTTGTTTGAGTGTATGGGAATGTATGTAAGAAAGAACAATTAAAAGGCGAAAAAAGTGGAATATTTCGTTGAAGTTTGACAAGCAAAATATTAGTCGTGTTATTACTCTGCAGTTCATATAAATAATAATAAGTGTGTACATAATAGAATAGTAATTGAATTGAATTGCTGTGCAACCGAAAATGAGTTTTCGGATAGGAAATTATTTCGTTTCCCTAAAAAAAGCACTGTTAAATATGATGAATGGTTAGCTTTGACGGACGAGTCTCGTAAACATATAAAATGCCTTACAAAACCTTACATTTGCAGCATTTTGAAAATGGCTTATTGGGAAAAAAATATTTAAAAACAAATGCTTATCCCTCTCTCTTTTTAAAACGAAGCGAGAGTGTTCCGAACTCTGAAGACGATTCTGTTTGCTTTGATCCAGTCAAAGCTAAGATTACGAATGAAAATTACAAAGATTTTAAACTGAGTTCGAATGGAGCTACAATAGGAGAACCAAACTTTGCTTCTAAAAATTTATCAAGGACAAAATTCAATGATCACATTGAATTTGCTTGCGCCGATTGTAAGGCTCATGTAAAAAGGCAATCTTTTTACATTAGGAGAATTGAAAAGCTCAAGAAATTGAACAATGTCTTGAGAATAACTATTAAAGAAAATAGAAAATCGAAACAAAATATATTAAAAAAAAATTCGTCGTTTAAAAGAGGACAAGAAAAGGCTACAGGCGCGTGAAAAGCAAAACATTCAAGAGAAAATCGATTCATTGCTTGATATTCATCAAAATGCTATGACATTTTCGAAGCTCATCTTATCACAGGGTAAAAATGAATACACCGAAGAGGAGAAATGGATTTCGCAGTGCATCTTTTTTCGTTCAGCTGCCGGATACAACTTTTTGCGGGATCAACTTGAAATCCACTTCCCGCATCCATCTTCATTGCACAGATGGATTAAAATTAAAAGGCTGTCACCTGGCTTAAATAGAAATGTTATGCAGGAAATTAAGGAAATCATCTCGAAATTACCACCAAAAGAAAAAGAAGTTGTGGTTATATTTTACGAGATGAGCCTTCAGACGGATCTAACCTATAATAAATTTAAAGATGAAATTGAAGGTTTTGTTGATTACGGAAGAAATGAAAGATATAATTCATGCGCTAAGTCTGCATGCGTCTTTATGATTCGGAGCAGACGTGGAAATTTTAAGCAAGTTTTATATCACGCCGTTTGTCCGAGCAATATACCCACCAAAGAACTAGAAGTTGAGGTATATAACTGCCTTGATATATGCGCAGATTTGAAATTAAATGTAAGAGCTATTTGCTGCGATCAATTTCAAAAGATGAACGTGAAGCCGGCCGCACAGGTTCTAAGCAGATCTGTATCCTGTTGAATTTAAGCTTTAATAAAGCTGAACAAATTCCCAGGCCATATACCCCAGTTTGCGAAATCGACAGCTGAATTTATTAAAAAAATAGAAATGAAGGATTATATATTAAATATTAAACCCATTAACACAACAAATAGATCATTCTGTTTCAAAGGTTTGGCTCAAACTATAGAGAGCGTTTTAAGAATAAGGGAAACGTTATTCATGAATCATGATGATTTATATTACATTTATGTAAATAAATTTAATGAAGATCCATTAGAAAACTTATTTGGGAAAATAAGAGCGCGGAACATAAATAAAAGTAAGCCAAAGTTATATCGATTAAATTTCTATTTAAATCGGAATGATCCAATTGCGAGGAAGACAATTCGGAATACTTGCAGGTGGATTGGAATGCCGTTTTGCAGAATGATACAGAGGAGCAAACTGTGCTTAAAGAGAATATTCTTCAGAATGAATACTGTTTTGAAAATAACATGAATACTAACAATATAATTAACCCATAAGATGAAAGCTCAGTATCAGTTAAGGTACTGCAAGTCAACGACCTTGCTATTAGATATTTTGCAGGATACTGCTATTTCAAAACTATAAAAAAGATGAATAAAATCTATGAAAACTGTGCGAGAGAAATGTTAAAAGACAAGCACGATTTCAATCTAACCGAAATACTGATAAAATTAAAAGAATATGAGAATTCGAAAGAAAATACAGTTCTCTTGTGGCCGTCCGAAAAAAATTTTCAGGTTTGCCGTCTTGATACACAAATATTCTCCGCATACTTTGAAAAACTGCCTTTTGCGTCTTATTTAAGAGAAAACATAATCAAAGAATGTAATATGAATTTTCCGAAGTGGTTTGATGCCTCTAGTGTATGTTACGAGCACAAGATTAATTTAATAAATTTCCTAATAATTGTATTGCTCTGGAAAAATTGTAAATGGGTCCTGGATAATAACAGAAATAAAAACACGATTCCCAGAAATAAATTAGAAAAACTGCAAAATGTAATGAACGCTTAAAAATGTAAGTAAGCCGACATGATAAATTGACAACGAATATTGGAGGGTTGGGAGGGTGGGGGTCGATGTCCTGCCACGTCCTCGCTCGTGTCCCCTGGAAACTACTTAAGTAAAGGTGCTTTAACTATAATTTGTCAAAACATGTAATTTATTAGAATTAGTTTTTCATTTTTGTACTTAAGCCGCCTCTACTTAAGTAGGCCAAGAGCAGTGATCAATTACTATACAGGTATATAAATAGATAATACTATGTACATATATTAGAATACATACGTGGTATGTCCCAAAATTTTCTACTGTGCCGAACTCTTACTCTTAAGGTACGTTTTGAGTTTGGGCAATAAAAAAAAGGTCGCACGGGGCCAAGCTCGGACTCATTTGACAAAACCACTGATAAAAAAATGTTTCTTCTGGGATTGATTTGATTGAATCCGTCGTAAGCAACCTTATTGGACCCTCTCAGTGCGGTTTCACGCCAGAAAGGTCCACAATCGATCAGATTTCCACACTCCGGAAGATCCTGGAGAAAACTGAAGAAGTCCAGATCGATACCCACTACCTGCTTATCGATTTTAAGGCTGCCTATGACAGCATATTCAATAAAGACGAGCTATATAGTATTTTTCCATACCTCTACCCGATTCCGGCAAAAAGATACGCTCTCATAATATGATTTTTCAATCTCTTTCGCCAGCTGTTTGCAGCAGTGCTGCATTCCAAGTTGGTTTAGATCCCATTCCAGTTGTTCGCACTCCATACTATATTCGGCCGTCCAATTATTTTGCGTATAGTTTTGAAAACTCCATTTTACATAACTTGAAAGTAAAGGGAGCAAATACGTACTCGTAAATATACATTTTCCGAATAAGTTCGATCTTGCTCAATGCTTGGAAATTTATCAAATTTTGTATTCCTGAGCACAAAATTTGAAAAAAAATCCTGTTATGTATCATAAAATAAATAATACCCCCATTTAATTTACATTGCATAACAAGTTACAAACAAAATAACAAGCACACGTACATAAACCCAAGCAAACCGGTTTTACTGGGCAACGTCAACGAATGATGCCTTTACAAATCGCAGTCCATTCAGGACAGATGGGCGAATGTTTTTTTTTATTTATTTCTTTCGTTACGTATTGTTTTTGCATATGAGGTAAACGATTTTGCATGTTTGGGTGACAAGTGGCAAGATCAAAAGCGAAAAGAAATAAAAAGATCTTTCTGCTCTTTGTGAGAACATGGAGCCTTTTAAAAAAGCTTTTTTTTTGGCTTGATTTTATTTTGATAGGACACAACTTCCCATATGAATGAGACATCTGTATAGATTTATTATTAGTGCTATAAGAGACCGGCGTTAAAAAAAAAATTCCAAATTATCAGAATAATGCGTTTTCTCACATGTTCAAATTTCATCAAAATCAGAGGTGGTGACACCTTTTCTAAGTTATTCACCCCTATTACGAAAGTCTAAGTTCTTGTTTAAGTTCTTGTCACAAAACGACAGTGTAAAGTCGGCATTACAGTAGTCGTTTAACTAATTGCTTTACGTCATTTGCATGACTTGAGTCATTTACCTCTTGTGGAACGTATTTTCTGTGTGAAATGAGTCGAGTAACTTTTGGCATTGGTATTCTGGTAGGCGTTTTAGAGTCACAAAACGACAAGTTTAGCGGTAAAAAGAGTCGGTTAAGATTTTGCAAATGACTACAAGTGAAAAGTGTCTCAAAATGTAAGTGATATTCGTGTTTTAACTTAAGTTGTGTAGATAAATATTATTTTAATAATTATTTACTCCTTTAGGATAAAAATATCAAATCCTCAACAAATGAAACGGTTAGTGGAATTGATGGAACAAGATAGCTTATTAGCAATGAATTTTAGAAGAGGTGTTTCCCAAACGGCTGACACAAAAACTGGATGGAAGGAAATATCTGAGATTTTAAACAGTATAGCACCACCTTTACGATGTGAAAAGGAATGGCAAAAGTTACAGTATATATGCAATTGAAATATAAGAAATATTTATTAAGATTATGTTTTATAGGTTTGGTTTGACCTTAGATTTAAGGTAAAAAAGAAGCTCATTTTCAATAAAAAAGAACAAGAAGCTACTGGAGGAGGACCGTACAAACAAAAAATGTTAACTGAAGTTGATGAAGCAGTAGCAAGGCTTCTTGCTTTAAAAGAAAATGTTGATCCAGCTTGAAAAGTTTTTGGATATCACCAAGCGGTACAGACGACAAAGGAAATTACTTCAAAATCCATGAGTTCTTCGAATGAACCATCGACTACCACTATATCAACATCAAATGAGACAATTTTAAATTGTGCATCGACAAAAACCATAAATATTTTCGATCCACTAGAAACGTCTTTTTGGTCTGCAGCCGTTTTATCTCCAGAAAGAGCTTTTGGAAATTAAACTGGAAAATCGCAGAAAGAAACATCTTTTGGATCAAGTAAAACCGCAAAACCGAAAAAACTTTGTTTAAGAACAATGTTGGCAAAACAAATACGTTTGTATAATGAAATGAAGGATTCATTAAAGAGAATATTTGAACATCTGATGGAAAGCACCCGATATGTGAGAAAGCAATTTTATTTGGAAGAAAAACGATTAAAATTGTATGAGCTGGAATTGGAACGTGAAGTAAAATAAAGAATAGAAAAGAATAAGTTCAAAATGATGGACTTAGAAATTAAAAAGAGACATCATCTAGATATTGAACGACAAAAAATTAATCTTAAATCAGCGAGGGAAAACGAAAGTCCAAATCAAAATGCATAATACGACAAATAAGTTGAACTCCTTTTTTATATTAACTTAATTGAAATACTAATTCTAATATTTATTGTGTAACTTACCATAAACATAAACTTTTAAATAAATCATGTTATTGAATTACATAAATTGTTTCGAATATTTACAGCAACTTCATCATTAATAGCTGGAATTCCAAACATGAGAATCATGACTGGCCCCGTGATGCCTGGCATCAATGTATTTTATATATATTTTATGGCAGCAAACCTGCAATTAAATTGTTTTAAAAAAAAAACTTGAAAAATATTTTACACAAACAAAATAACTGATTCTTCTTTTTTCTTACAATCATAGCGTTTAAACTGAAGAATCCTTTCCTGTTGTATTATTTATGTTGTTCACTTTTTTTTTGAGCTAATATCTTTATGTGGTATACATCCAATGACTCCTGGAATACCGTATTTTTGGTAAAAATGAGCTTTAGCTTCATTCTTTCCTTCGTCGGTGCTTTACAATTTTATTTACAGCGGACAAATGAACTCCTCCATTATCCTTATCACAGATAATTTTGTTTATTGTAGGTTGTGCTAAACCTAAAGCAAAATCGTTGGCAACGCCAGTTTGATAACTGCCTTCTGCACAAAATCTTAAAGATGCGGCAAGTCTCAAAATCATTGGCACAGCACACGAATGCTTTATATTAGGAAGCTTATCCTCAACTTTATTTAATAAATAAATAAAAGCCTCTTTTTTCAGTCTGAAGTACATTTTAAATCTGAAAACACTCAACATTAAAATTTTTATTTAAACTTACTTGGCATCTGGTAAATCCAATGGGTTGCATTTTGACCTGATACGTCTTCTTATCTGGATCAATTTATTTTTATTAAACTCCTGGTCATCATCATCACTTCTATATGCCATAAACATCGCAATACTGTCCCTATTTAAGTCAACTCACTGGTATTTAATTAACAAATAAACTCTTAACTGTAACTTGAAAATAAAGCAACGAAACAAATTTTAATCTGACAATCAGCTGTTTTTGTGGCGTGCATGTGGAATATAAGTGAAGAAAGAGTCGAGTCGTTTATGTTTCGTAATACCGACTCTAAAACGACTCTAAAATGAAGTGACTCTCAAAGTGACATGAGACGAACAATTTAAACGACTTTCGTAATAGGGGTGATTACCCTTCGTTTTGTTTGTGAAACGTGGACTTTGATCCTGGGGGTGTAAATTCCAGAAACCAACTTCTGCCCCTCGAAGTTGGTCCTTACACGATTCCCGTCTGTTGACTTGATGTTGCTCTGCTTGCAGGATAGATGTTATTCCTGCCAGATGCCTATGTGTTACGCCTCCTAGAAGCGCATTGTGGAGCCCTGCACTCACGCTGCAGATTGTATAGATCATTCAAAGAATGAACAATCTTCTGGTTTTTCGGTAATCCATCAAAACATTCGCAGCCTGAGAACAAATTTCGATGCAATTTCCACTCACCTTTCATCTTTAGACCATTTACCAGATCTAATTCTTGTTTTAGAAATCTGGATTATTGATGAAGAAATCTCCAACTTCCATATTCCTAATGCAGCATGCAAAAATACATATGCAGCTGGTGGTGTTGGTGTATTTTTTCGAAATGACATAGCCAACAAACAAATTAAAAAATATTTACAAAGTGCTGATATTATCAGTTTCTGCTGTGAAATTACTGGAACTTTATATTGTTTTATTTGTATTTATAGACTTCACAAATGTTCAGTGAAATCCTTTACTGAAGAGTTTTATGGGTTCTTGGAGTCCCAAATTTGTAAAAATACCATTCTACTTGGCGATTTTAACATTAACTTAATGTCTGCTTCTTCTGACGTTGAATTCTTTCTGACAACTATGTCCTTATTTGGTTTTGATTCTTTGTTGGATCAGCCTACCCGTTTAAACTCATGTTTGGACCATATATTTACAAGAATCCAACGAAAAAACAAAACCAAGTTTAAAACTATGATACTTGACCTGAATGTAACTGATCATTGTTTAATAAGTTTTCAAATGGATAGTTGTATTCTGAGAACTGAATCATCTGTGCATAAAGCATTCGTTAAAATTGACTATACCAGACTTAGAAACTGTTTAAATTTCGAATTTTGGGAAGAAGTTTCTTGCGCAACTGATCCAACGATAGCCTTCGACACTTTTCTTATAAAGCTTCAATTGCATATTGCGAGTAGTAAACAGGTTATAAGTTGCTCGAACAACAAAAACAAGTGTTTGAAACCATGGATGACGGTTTCACTTCTGAAAAAAATTCGATTGAAACATAAACTTTACCTTCAAGTAAGAAGGCATCCAAATAATCTCAGACTCAAATAACACTACAAAAAACTAAATAATGATATCCCTTTTTACAGAGATAATTATTGTCGTAGAAAATTATTAGAAAGTTTTGGTAATTCTAAAAAAGAATGGCGTGTTATTGATGAAATTCTTAATGGAACAACTTCAGACATGGATATAATTCTGAACGTCAATAACTCAACTATATCTGATCCTTTGGAAATTGCTAATTCATTTAATGATTTCTTTTGCAATGTTAGGTGTTTTCAGAACTTATCCAACCACAACTACAATAATAGAATCTACAATGACCTAGTTGAGATTAGAAGCCAAACTGAGAGTTTTTTCTGTGAACCATTCACTGCTCTAGAGATACATAAAATAATTTGCACTCTTAAACCATCTAATTCTACCTCCGCTGATATGATCTCCAGTCGTATGTTGAAAAGAATTTCGTTTCAAATCTCGGATGTTTTGTGCTTTGTTTTTAATAACAGCATACGACAAGGTATTTTTCCTCAATCTTTGAAAACCGCTATAGTTATGCCATTTCACAAAAAGGGTGACAATACCATTTTGAACAATTATCGTCCTATTTCGTTGCTGTCGGTCTTTTCAAAAATATTTGAAAGAGGTATTAAATCTAGAATGTTGTCATTTCTAGAAAGCGCAAATTTCAGTAATTATCAATTTGGTTTTAGAAGCGGAGTGTCTACTGAAACTGCACTGTTGAAACTGACAGGGGAGCTATATCACAGTATTAACTCTTCTGAGATTCCTGCTTCTCTGTTTATTGACATTACATATAGTTGGTTTGCTTCTTATGTAAATAATCGTAGGCAATTGGTGAAGATCAAGAATATTTACAGTTCTTCGAAAAATATAGTAACTGGTGTCCCACAAGGCTCAGTACTAGTTCCTTTCCTATTCTTGATCTCTGTAAACACCCTATGCATCCAACCCTTAAAAGGCAAAGTTACAGCATTTGCTGACGATACTGCGCTGTCATACTCAAATAAAAGCCTTCTGAATATTATCTCTGAGGTAAGCCATGACCTTGATTTACTGAGGGATGGTTCTTAATATATAAACTCATAATCAGTGATGAAACGAAATTTATGATATTTAATATCAGCAATATAATTTGTAATGATTTGCCATTATTTTATCTCTCTCTCTTTATTACTGTTATGAATGATGTAGATTATCCATTTAACTGCTTAACATCTTGTACCAATAATTGCTTTAAAATTGAGTGCGTTGACAGTTTCAAATATTTAGGTATTGTCTTAGATAGTTGGTCCAATCATACTCATTATCTTAAACAATATCTTAACAAAGTGGTAAGACAACTGTATCACTTAAGCCTCTATTGCCCGCAATCAATTTTAAAACTTGTGTATAATGGTTTATTAAAATCTAAATTGGAATATGGTATCTCTTGTTGGGGTGGTGCATTTTTTACCAAACTGAACCCCTTCTAATAAAACAAAAACATGCAATAAGAATCTTATTCAGAGTAAATCGCAGCACTCCAAGTCTTAATTTGTTCAGAACACTTAAAATTCTTCCTTCTCTATCTCTACTGCTACAAATTTCTAAAAATATTTTTTCAAAATGCCGGGTTTTACTCAGTTGGGTATATAGATTGCTATATTTGCGAGGAAATGCGAGAAACCCTGTAGCAGTTCCTGTTGTTCACAAAGTTCACTTTGGAAGATTTTACCTTTCAACGGCACCCCGCCTGTTTAACTTACTGCCAGACATTATAAGATGCGAAAGAGTGGAAAATACATTTCTTAATGAAATTAAAAAATGGGTTTTGTCTTTTGATTATTCGACCATAAATAGATTATTTATCAATGAATTTCGTACTTTGAATGTTCTTTGAGTATCTAAATTTTGTTTGAAATTTGTTTTGTTTTTTTTTCGTACTTTCTTTGCCTCCACATGCAATCTCCCCTTCAACTATGTCAATATTGTCTTTATAAAATATAGAATTCTTTGTACGATCAACTCTCGTCATTTGGACAATAGATTGTACATAACTATTTCATTTTTTTCTCTTTGTTTTTAGAAATTAAGAAAACTTTTAAATATATTGTATTTCATAAATGAAATGAAGTGAAAAAAAAAAAAAAAAAAAAAAACAGATGTCCTATTTTGTTGCAGTTCCAGTAACAGACTTGTCCCGAACAAGGTAAGGTTAGGTTAGGTAAAATAGGGTATGCCATAAGACACAGACACTAGGCACCAGAACGGGGCCATCGCAATCCCCTGTGTGTTAAAACCAACTCCAAATTGCAGAAAACCTAAACTGTTTCCCTATTAAAGTACCTTATTTCTCTACAAAAGCCAAGAAGGCCCTTGAAGTCCGTACCGTCTATTTCCTCTAATTTTTCAAAGAAATATTTTCCTAAGAATTTCCTTCGGCTGCGCGATATTGCTTCACATTCACACAGTATGTGTGTTATGTCCTCAACGGCTTGTAGATCCCCGCAGAATCTACAAGTGTCCGTATTTGCCTGTTTTAGTCTCTTTGCGTGCTTCAGCAGTAAACAGTGTCCTGCAAGTATTCCTATTAGTGCCCTAAGCTTATCCCCATTTAGCTTATTAAGCTTCCTAGATCTGTTACCGTCGAGAAGTGTCCATAGCGCCTTTGATACCCTATGTCCTTCCACGTTTAGCCACCTTATGCTGGCGGCCTTTATGATTTTTTCCGCAATAGTGCCCCTTACTGTGCCGACGGTGGTTTGACATTCGCAACCTCACTATTGTCGAGTAGCCCTCCTCTTCTTGCAAGCTCGTCTGCTTGTTCATTTCCTTCTATACTGCAGTGTCCTGGCACCCAGCACAGTCTCACCCTGTTCTGAACGCATAATGCTTTGAGCATTGTGCGACAGCCCCTGACTGTGTCAGAGTTAACGTTGTTTGACTCCATTGCCTTAAGAGCGGCCTGGCTGTCGATGTAGATAGCGATATCTCTGCCGGATACCGATCTCATCTGCATCAGCTCAGCCAGATCCAGTGGCACACGTTTTCTCTCTAATTCTCATGACTCTTGAGGAGCAAAGCAGAACAAATAAATTGTTATTTGAAAAATTAAGCAATCTCGAGAAAGAAATACGTAAGACTCGATTTCAAGCATGAACATGAACCAAGTGCTTAAAATATTGACTTGGAATGCCAACGGCCTTATTTAAGCACTCGACGAACTGGAAGTGTTCTTGCAAAAAGCCAACATTGACATTTGCTTGATTTCTGAAACTCACTTGAGGAAAGGACCTCGTGTGGAACTAATGGGATACTGTGCTTATCATGCATACCATCCATCAAAAAATGCCAGAGGCGGATCGTTATTGTTCATTAAAGATTGTATTGAGCACTCTATATATATGAAGATTGAAAGCGATGTTCGGTTCGCGTAAAATATAACCACCTGCACTACAACATTGCATCAATTTATTGTCCTTCAAGATGCAAGCTAGAAAAGAATGACTTTAAAGGTATCTTTGATTCACTCGGACCGAATTTTATAATTGGTGGTGACTTTAATTCGAAACATAGCTTCTCGGGCTCAAGATGTAATACAACGAGGGGCAGACAACTCTACGAAGCCGGTATGCAATCTGAAGTTGACTTTTTCTCGACAGGAAAACCAGCATATTGGCCTTCGGATATAACAAAGACCCCTGATCTTGTAGACTTCTATGTCACAAAGGGAGCAGCCAAAATTTCAACAAACATCGAGGAAAGTTATGATCTCTCCTCAGATCACTCACCAGTCATTTTGACACTAAGCATACTCTTAATTAAGAAAGAAGTGGCGCCTAGATTAACTAACAACAAAACTAACTGGGACGGTTTTAGAAACTACTGCAATGAACATATTGTTCTAAACGTGTCGCTAAAAACATAAAACGAAATAGAAGACGAAGTCGACAGATTCATCAAAGTCCTGCAGAACGCTGCCTGGAACAACACTCCAACTCCAAAAAGAAAAGAGGAAGCAAGTAGTGAAATAAAATACTCGTATCTGCTGGAAATAAAAGAACTGGTGAGAGAAAAGAGGAGAGCGCGCAAAAGATGGCAGCAATCCCGTGCTTCCCATCATAAAACATACTTAAACCACTTATGCAATAAGTTGAAGGAAGCAATACGAGATTACAAAAATCGGAATATCTCTTCATATCTCGAAGGTCTGACTGCCGAAAGAAGTTTAAATTACTCCCTATGCAAAGCCATGAAGGGAATCAAAAAGCCTCAAATGCAATTTCCTCCCATAAGAAAAAATAATGGCGAATGGGCAAAAGGAGATAAAGGGAAGGCGGATCTATTTGCTGAGCACCTAGAAGAAACGTTTAAGCCTTTTGATGGACAGGCGTTAACAGAAGGTTCTAATTATATAACTACGGCACCGGACAATTTTAGAATAAAAACAGTATTCCTACGAGAACTTAACCAAGCAATTAAAAAATTGAAAAATAACAAAACCCCTGGATATGATTTGATAACTGGTCAAATTCTCAAGGAGTTGCCAAAGAAAGCCCTGATGAAACTGCTCCTTATAAACTTATAAATGCCGCGTAAAGATTATTAAACGTTCCAAGCCAATGGAAAGTTGCCGAAGTTATAATAGTCCCGAAACCAGGCAAATCTCTAAATGAAAAAAAGTCCTACAGACCGATATCGCTTTTGCCGATAATATCTAAAATATTTGAAAAACTCCTATTAAAGCGCTTGCAACCGATCATTGAAGAGAGACGTCTAATTCCTAAACATCAGTTCGGTTTAAGAACTAAGCACTCCACAATTGACCAGGTTTTTAGAATTACGATTGAAATTGAGAAAGCCCTAGAGGGGAAAAAGATATGTTCTAGCGTGTTTCTTGACGTGTCTCAAGCCTTCAAGAAGGTATGGCATGAAGGCTGAAATTTTAAGCTAAGTCAGGTTCTTCCGAGAAAGCTGCATACGATTCTGAAATCGTACCTGGAAAACAGAATTTTTCGTGTTAAAAATGGCGTCGAATACTTGGAATTTTCAGAGATCGCTGCTGGAGTTCCGCAAGGAAGTGTACTTGGCCCGGTAGTGTTTTTACTCCATACTCGAGACATACCGGAAGAATCAGGTACCATAGTAGCCACGTTCGCGGACGACACGGCGGTACTAGCTACAGATACTTCAGTCGAGTTAGCTACTGGAAAGCTACAAACGGCTTTGGATAAAATCTACGAATGGACAAAGATATGGCGAATTGTACTCAATGAGACCAAATCTACTCATGTTAATTTTACTTACCGGAAAATAAGCAACCTTCCCATTTTCATTAATTCGGTACAAATACCATATGTAAATGAAGCAAAGTATCTAGGAATGACATTAGATGTAAAACTGAAATGGAAGCCGCATGTTAAGAACAAACGTTATGAACTTGAAAATAAATTCAGACAAATGTACTGGCTACTAGGAAGGCATTCCTAGTTGAGCATATATAACAAACTGCTCATCTATAAGCAAGTGCTTAAACCTGTTTGGACGTACGGTATACAACTTTGGGGTTGTACTAAACCAAGCAACCGAAATATTCTCCAAGGCTATCAAAACAAAGTTCTACAAATCGTGAACGCCCCATGGTATATCAGAAACAGTGATATCCACAGAGACTTAGGAATAGTTACCGTCGAGGACGAAATAATGAACTTTTCTCGCAAACTCCGTATTCGTCTTCATGGTCATTGTAATAATAAAACACTCCAAATTCTGGACGAGACAAACTTAGTGCGTCGATTACAAAGAATGAGACCATTTGATCTGGCGCGATAAGGCCTATCCGCATATAATAGCGGTACTAACAGGTGCTTTTGCTGGAAAGCAACCTGCCCCACGCGAACGTTATTTGAAACGGAAACTACTTGATAAGGGAACTTAGTTGTAGTCGTTAAGAAGGGAGGCGTGTTTTTAGTGAGTAAGAATCTCACACTAATATGAGCAACGGGTTCATAGTGTCTATGAAGATTTTCACACCTACCCACCGCCCAAAAAAAAAAAAAAAACCAGCTCAGCCGCCCTGAGGACAGCTAGAACCTCTGATTGGACGACACTGCTAGTGTCCGGTAGCCTTATGGACACTCTCAGCTCCGGGTCCTCCGAGAAGATACCGGAACCTGTTCCTTCCTCTGTCTTCGAGCCATCTGTGAAAACTGCAATTTGGTTTATCTTATCACTGCATTTTCTTGCCAGTCCTTCCTCTCCGGATATAGTATATCATACGGAATGTCGAAACCGATTAAGGAAGGGATTTCATCCGTTTTAATCATCGTCCAGGTTGAAAGGTTGATGCTGCCTGACAGCGGTATTTGGTCCGTCATCGCCGTTATACAGTCTGCAGAAATGATTTTTCCAAATCCTCAGCATCGACTGCGATTCTACTACGATGTTCCCTTGTTCATCTCTACAGGCTTCGCTTCGGGGTTCGTTTCCGCGGCATGTTATTTTTACCTTTTGGTAAAACTTCCGAACTTCATTCCTGGAGTAGCATCTCTCAATTTCCTCGATCGCGCGCTTCTCATGCGCTTTCTTCTTCCGCCTGAGAAGCCGGTGTTCGTCTCTCCTCTTCCGTTCATAGAGCTCGTGAGCAGCTCTGGTCTTTCTAAGCAGCGCCGCGTTATATGCATTTTGCTTAGCTGCATGTCCTTGCCGGCATTCATCATCGAACCAGGGGTTTCGTTGTGGTGGACGAGTGAAACCCAGCACATCAGAAGCGGCATCTCTGATGGCGTTTTGGCAGTGTTTCCAATGGTCTTCGATGCTTGATGCTGGCGGCATTGGACCTCTTAAGAGATTAAGAGACAGTCGATCGGAAAAGGACTTGGCGACCTCTTGCGATTGTAGCCGTCTGATGTCGAATTTTCTCACAGCATTAGTTTGTCTTGGCGTAGTTTGGGATATCCGCAACCGTACCTTGGCTACAACAAGGTAATGGTCCGAGTCGATGTTGGCTCCTCGGAACGTACGGACATCCATAATACTGAAGGAGTGCCTTGCGTCGATCGCAATGTGATCAATCTGGTTGACTTTCTCCAAGTCCCCTTGTGTATGTCGAGAAGTGGGAACCGCGTGCTAGCCACGACAATGTTTCGCCCCGCCGCAAAGTCGATTAGCCTGAATCCGTTATCGGAGTTGGTGTTGTGCAGGCTATATTTTCCGATTGTTCCACCAAAGATACCCTCTCTTCCTAGTTTTGCATTGAAATACCGAGGACAATTTTAATGTCATAGCTAGGGCATTGCTCGTAGGTCTTGTTGAGGAGCTCGTAGAAGGCATCCGTGATGTCGTCATCTTTCTCCTCTGTGGGGGCATCCGCGCATATGAGGCTGATGTTGGCGAATTTAGCCTTGATGTGGATTGCTACGAGGCGCTCGCTCGACAGCAATTGCCGTAGTAGAAGTCGCAGTTTTTCATCTCCTTTTTGTCTGGCCCATCCCATCGCATTTCTTGAATGGCGGTTATGTCTGCTTTGCAGTAGTCTAGGGCCCCTCTAGTTGCTCGGCTGCACGTGGTCTATTAAGGGATCTAACATTCCACGTCCATATCCGAAGCTCATTGTCCTTAAATCGTTTGCGTGGGTTGTCAACAGTAGATCCGTCCATATCCGAGGCTTGTTGATGCTTCGTAACTTAATTTTTTTTAAATGGCCGGGCAGTTACCCCGGCGGCATAACCCCCAACCTGGAGCACCAGTTCCATTTTGAGTGCTCTTAGGACGAGGGGTCGGTTGCACCGGAGCCAGTAACCCGTTCCGGGATGTGAGCGCTGCCGTTGGCCCTTATAGGGCTCGTCCGCCACCATCTCTTTTCCAAGACCCTGACTAAGTCCTGGAAATCCTTTCCGGCCTGAGCTCCAAATATGTCGGAGTACCTCGGATAAGGTCTTGTTTTGTTTTTCCGACACCAGTCCTGGTTAATGGCGCAGGAAACTCGCCATTTGCCCCCATCACTTCGCAACCTCTAGTGAGATTCCCAGATGGCGCCACGGGGAGGCGTGAAGTAGGACTTATTAGCAGAGCTGCAAGATGTTCGGCTGCAGAGGCTCATTCTCGTCATTTAAGGAACCAGCACCTGTCGGAAGATGCTACTTCTACGAGGCCTTATACTAATCGTTGCCATCGTAGCTCGCATACCCCTCGGAAAATCTCGGACTCGAAGTTGCGCCCTTGATCCGAGTGCAATTCCATCGGTACGCCGAATCTGCTCACCCAGTTGTAAACGATCTGCTCAAACACGGTTTTGGCTACCTGGTTAGGGATAGCGAAGGCCACTTACTGAATTAGTCCATAATAACAAGAATGTAATGATTTCCATTTTCGGTTTCAGGAAATGGTCCTACGATGTCAACTGCGATTCTCTCGAAGGGCGCTCCAACGTTATATCGCTGCATTCTGCCGTGAGTTTTAACCCTCGGGCCTTTACTGGCGGCGCAGGTGACACACTTTCTGCACCAATTTTCGACATCGTCCTTGGCGTACAACCAATAAAAACGTTCTCGCGACTTTTCTAACGTCTTATTCACTCCCAGGTGACCTGCGGATACTCCGTTGTTCAGTTCCCTTAGCACGTCACTGACGTCACGTCACGTCGTTCAATCCACCTTGCTACTTGTTCTTCAAGATTTTTAAATTGCAGCAGCCACTTCAGAGACACATGGTCTGTGCGAAGAATGAATTTTCGTCCGTACAAGTACTTATGGAAATGCTTTTTTGCCAAGACCAAAGCAAGATTTCCCGCCTGGTGACACAGTAGTTCCTTTCCGGCTTATTCAATTAGGAAACTACTTTCTCTTGTCCGTCATGCATCTGCGAAAGGACAGCTCCAATTCCGACGTTACTGGCATCTGCATCCACAATAAATGTTTTTCCTGGAGTAGGGTACGCTAGTATGGGGGCCTCACATAGTTATTGTATGAGAGTTTTGAAGCTTCTTTCTCATTCACTTGACCATTTGAACTGTTCTCCTTTTTCTGTTAGTTGATGCAAACTCTTCGCGATCCCAGCAAAATCCTTAACAAACCGCCTGTAGTAGGTAGCGAGTCCCAGAAAGCTTCTGAGTTGGTATTTGTCTCTTGGGACTGGCCAATTTTTCACTGCTTCGATGTGTCCCAAATATTTGACATCTTGTCTAAAGAGATGACATTCGGGCTTAGCTTTGGCTGTGCACTTCGTAATCTTTGTTTAAGATATCTCGATGTTCTTGAAAAGTTTTGCCGACTACGACGACATCATCCAGGTAGACCAAACAGGTTTTTCATGTTACTCCCAGAAAAACGCGTTCCATTAGGCTCTCAAAAGTTGACGGAGGGTTGCACAATCCGAATAACATTACTGTGAACTGCCAAAGCCCGTAACCTGCGATGAAGGCTGTTTTCTCACGGTCCTCCGGATGGATCTGTATTTGCCAGTAGCCACAGTTCAGATCAAGTGTGGAGAACCATTGTCCTCCTGACAGTGTGTCGTCAATCCTTGGCAAGGGGTAGCTATCCTTCTTGGTGACATTATTCCGCAGAATTTATTGGTGCCGTCTTTCTTCTTGACCAGTACAATCGGTGATGCCCATTGACTCTTAGAGCTTTCGATCAAGCTTTCCTTTTCCATAGTGGAAACCATTTCTGCAACCTTCGTCTGCTTACCGAATGGTAAACGCCTAGGAGGTTGACGTATTGGTCTTGCATCTCCATTTGGCGCTGTACCAAATGTGTGCTACGATATTCGCCGTCCTGCGAGCCATCGCTCGTTGCTCCTGATTCAGCTCGGTTTGTTAGAGTACAGTTCTTTTCAAATCGGCGGTGCTGGTTGATGGCAAAGGCGGTAAGATTTAGTCCTTGCTGACTACTGTCCTATGGCATGCGGCATTCTCATTCCCGTACACCATCGGAAGCGCAACGTTCCTGTACTTAAGTACTTGTATTCCGATGTCGAGCACTACATTATGCGCCTTCATAAAATCAACTCCAATGACCCACTCGTCGCACATATCGGCCACTTGGAATACGTTGGTGATTGTAGGCCTGCCAGTTTGATCGTAAGAAGAACCCCTCCATACACCTCCGTCGCTCCTTTACTGGTATTGTGCAGCCAAGAATCAGGAGCGATGTCTCTTCTTATAATGGAAGCGGTGGCACCGGTGTCAATGGTGGGCACGCATTTATTCTGGCCAATGTGGGCTTCCACTGTAAGACTCTTGTTACTTCGTTTTGTTTGGGAGACTTGAATTTTGATCTTGGGGGCGTAAATTCCAGAAACCGACTTCTGCCCCTCGAAGTTGGTCCTTACACGTATTCCCGCCTGTTGATTTGATGATGCGCTGCTTACAGTATAGTTGTTTTCCCTCCTAGCAGCGCATTGTGGACAACTGCGTTATTTGAGTGGAGCCCAGCACTGACGCTGCAGATGTCTTATTTTGTTGCAGTTCCAGCAACGGACTTGTCCTGCACGCGCACTGTTCCGCTCCGCAACATCTCTTCTATGAGCATGAGCATTCCATGGTTGTTACTTCTCTCACGCGGTGGACTCCTTGAGATGCTTGGTCGGCAGCTTTCTTCGTCAGGGAAAATGTTACGGCCTCAGGTGAGGGTTCGTTTTCCAGCGATTCTTACAGCCATTTGCAACTGCCTGTCTGCAATCGCTTGGGTGAACTTCTCTACAGCCATTTCGTTAATATGGTCTTCTCCGGCATTAGGATAAGATAAATGCGCCAACCGTTCGATATCGGCCTGCAACTTTTGAAGTGTTTCTCCCCTCTTCTGGACCCTGCTGCACAATTGGACATTGGACAATTGTGCACTTGCTGCATATGGTCATCTCCTAAGCGCATTTCTATGGCTTTAACCAAAGCGCCGTAGTTTGCAGCAATTCCGCAGCTGAACCTCTCAGTGCCAGCATTAGCGCAATCGATTTTTCCTCGTCGTCCCAGTTGTTGGTTATGCAGCTACTTCAAATTGTCTTTTGTATATTGGCCACGATGTTTGGCCATCAAACACAGGCGGTTGCATCTCTTTCCTTCTAGGGCAGTCTGTAGAAATTTCTCGGACCTTCTGTTTCTTCACTCTCTCTAGTTCTTTTGCAAGATTCTCAATATTGTTTTCAACCTTCTCGAATCGTTCCTCGACTTTCACGAGCTGTTCCTAGAACTCCGTTCCAACCTTTGCGAGTTTTGCTTTGTGTATATTTACTTTTTGATCGAGTATTTCGAATTTCGCTTCTAGAGAACTTTTCAACAGTGTCTTTCTGCGCGGCAGCAATGGAATTCTTCTCTTCCATTCTCCCTTTCTATCGCTGTCCAAAAATCAACTCATCGTCCGCAGTTTCTCATCCTGTATTGATACCACATTTGTCGAGTTCTAGTTCTTTCTCGTAACATCTGGTTTGAAACCGGGGTAATAACTGAACTCTCCAACGTATGATCCTAAAGTTATGCAACACTGGATTCTTGATTTAATCACAATATCAATATTTAATTCCCTCATTCTGTTGAAATTGTCGAATCAAGAAAAAAGCAAACGATCTGGGTGCTCTTCTCATTGCATATTGCTACGAGTTGAAGAAATTTAACGTGAAGAATGCTTTTATTTAATATATCATTGCATACTCCCAGGCAAAACTGAAACGGGCTGTGTCTTCGTTTTGTATGGTAACTTTCCAGGCATATATCTCCTAAACTGTAAGAGTCCGGCCTTTAAGATACGAGGGCGGGTCAATAAGTCCGTGACTTTTTGAATTTCTGACCTCTTTACTGAAACAGCAACACTGCTCCTGTCAACAGGCATCTGTCAGTTGACTCCTGTCAAAATTTAAACTTGCTGCGTCAGTTAGTTTGTGTTTGACAGCTGTTTTTATCAGACTACTCACTAATTTGAGGAGAAAATGGAAAAAAGTGAATTTCGTGTGAAGCGTTCTACCATCCCGTCCGATTGTGGGTGGAGCGGTGTTGTTCTCGTCTTTTTAATCCCCAGTAGCTCGCACACCCCTTGGAAAATCTTAGACTCGAAGTTACGCCCTTGATCCGAGTGCAATTCTATCGGTACGCCGAATCTGCTCACCCAGTTGTAAATGATCTGCTCAATCACGGTTTTGGCTTCCTGGTTAGGGATAGCGAAAGCCTCAGGCCACTTGCTGAACTAATCCATAACAACAAGAATGTAGCGATTTCCATTTTCGGTTTCAGGAAACGGTCCTGCAATGTCAACCGCGATTCTCTCGAATGACGCTCCAACGTTGTATTGCTGCATTTTGCCGTGATTTTTAACCCTCGGGCCTTTACTGGCGGCGCAGGTGACACACTTTCTGCACCAATTTTCGACATCGTCCTTGGCATGCACCCAATAAAAACGTTCTCGCACCTTTTCTAACGTCTTATTCACTCCCAGGTGACCTCCGGATATTCCATCGTGCAGTTCCCTTAGCACGTCACTGACTCTCGACCTTGGCACAACGAGCTGCATCACAAACGTTTTTCCATCCGAGCTTTCCCACCTTCGCCTCAAAACACCATCTTGAACATGAAGCGAGTCCCACTGTGCCCAGCATGCCTTTAGTTCGGGACTTTTATTGAATATTTCCAGCCAATCTGGTTTTTCTTCGTGTTCTTTCCAAGCGAGTATTGGCTCGATATCCGGATCCTCTTTTTGGGCGTTTCGCATTTCACTTTCATTCCAACCGTCAGTGGGCTCAGCTCTTAGCCGTTGAGTGGATACCGCATCTCTTTCATCTTGTCGTGCGCAATGTTTGCAATCAGATTTGCAAGGTCGCCGAGACAGAGCATCCGCATTAGAGTGAAGGCTTCCCTTTCGATGCTGTATCTCGTTGTCGTACATCTGGAGTCGTTCAATCCACCTTGCGACTTGTCCTTCAGGATTTTTAAATTGCAGCAATCACTTCAGAGATGCATGGTTTGTGTGAAGAATGAATTTTCGTCCGTACAGGTACTTATGGAAATGCTTTGTTGCCAAGACCAAAGCAAGAAGTTCCCGCCTGGTAACACAGTAGTTCCTTTCCGGCTTAAAGAGCACCTTACTAAAGTAGGAAACTACTTTTTCTTGCCCGCCATGCATCTGCGAAAGGACAGGTCCAATTCCGACGTTACTGGCATCTGCATCCACAATAAATGTTTTTCCTGTACTAGCGTAACAGGGGCCTCACATAGTTGTTGTTTGAGAGTTTTGAAGCTTCTTTCGCATTCACTTGACCATTTGAATTGTTTTCCCTTTTCTGTTAGTTGATGCAAACTCTTTGCTATCAAAGCAAAATCCTTCACAAACCGCCTGTAGAAGGTAACAAGTCCCAGAAAGCTTCTCAGTTGGTGTTTGTCTCCTGGGACTGGCCAATTATTCACCGCTTCGATCTTTTCTGGGTCTGTCCTTACCCCTTCGGATGAGATGATGTGTCCCAAGTATTTGACATCTGGCCTAAAGAGATGACACTTCTTCGGGTTTAGCTTTAGCTGTGCACTTCGTAGTCGTTGGAACACATCCTTTAAGTTATCTCTATGTTCTTGAAAAGTTTTGCCGACCACGATTACATCGTCCAGGTAGACCAAACAGGTTTTCCATGTTAGACCCAGCAAAACGCGTCCCATAAGACGCTCAAAGGTTGCCGGAGCATTGCACAATCCGAATGGCATTACTGTGAATTGCCAAAGCCCGTTTCCTGCGGTGAAGGCTGTCTTCTCAAGGTCATCCGGATGGATCTGTACTTGCCAGTAGCCACTCTTCAGATCAAGTGTGGAGAACCATTGCCCTCCTGACAGTTTGTCCAGTGTGTCGTCAATCCTTGGCAAGGGATAGCTATCCTTCTTGGTGACATTATTTAGCTGGCGATAATCCACGCAGAATCTATTGGTGCCGTCTTTCTTCTTGACCAGTACAACGGGTGATGCCCACGGACTCTTAGAGCCTTCAAATAACCCTTCCTTTTCCATAGTCGAAACCATTTCTGCAACTTCAGTCTGCTTAGCTAATGGTAAACGCCTAGGAGGTTGACGTATGGGTCTTGCATCTCCTGTGTCTATTCGGTGTTGTACCAAATGTGTGCTGCCATATTCGCTGTCCTGCGAGGCAAATACGTCTGCAAATTCGTTGATTAGTTCCTCTGCCATCGTTCGTTGCTCCTGGTTCAGCTCGGTTTGCCTGAGTATAGTTCTTTTCAACTCGGCTGTGCTTCTTGATGGCAAAGATATAGCAGCATTTTCCTTCGACAACTTGGTGACAGCAGTTATTGGTACGCACGCTCCGATCGACTGTCCTTGCTTTAGTTTGATGCTCTTATTTCCCACATTCAAGATTCTTACTGGGACCATTTTGCCTTTCGGCTCAACGAGCATCTTTCCCACGACGTAATTCCGATAATGGTTTTTGGAGCCCGGCTCAATCAAATAGAATCGATGACTCCCAAGATCACCTTCCAGCTTCGCCCAAATAAGTGTCTCTGCGGAAGGTGGTAAGATCTCGTCCTTGCTGACTACTGTCCTAAGGCATGCGGCATTCTCATTCCCGTACACCATCGGAATCTCAATGTTCCTGTACTTAAGAACTTGAGTTCCGATGTCGAGCATTACATTATGCGCCTTCATAATGTCAACTCCAATGATGCACTCGTCGCATGTATCGGCCACTAGGAATACGTGGGTGAATGTTAGTTCTGCCAGATTGATCGTAAGAAGAACCTCGCCATATACCTCCGCCGTCGCTCCTGTTGCTGTTTTCAGACAGTAGCTACTGGTATTGTGCAGCCATGAATCAGTAGCGATGTCCCTTCTTATAATTGAAGCAGTGGCACCGGTGTCAATGGTGGCCACGCATTTATTCTGGCCAATGTGAGCTTCCACTGTAAGACTCTTGTTACTTCGTTTTGTTTGGGAGACTTGGATTTTGATCCTGGGGGCGTCAATTCCAGAAACCAACTTCTGCCCCTCGAAGATGGTTCTTATAAGTTTCCCGCCTGTTGACTTGATGTTGCGCTGCTTGCAGGATAGATGTTATTCCTGCCACATGCCTCTTCGTTACGCCTCCTAGCAGCGCATTGTGGACAACTGCGTTGTTTAAGTGGAGCTCTGCACTCACGCTGCAGATGTCCTATTTTGTTGCAGTTCCAACAACGGACTTGTCCTCCACGCACACTGTTCGTTGGCATGAGCATTCCACGGCTGTCACTTCTCTCACGGTGGATTCCTTGAGATGCTTGGTCGGCAGCTTTCATCGTCAGACCAAATTCTAGGGCCTCAGGAAGGGTTCGTTTTCCAGCCATTCTTACAGCCATTTGCAACTGCCTATCTTCAATCGCTTGGGTAAACGCCTCTACAGCCATTTCGTTGATAAGGTCTTCTCCGGCATTAGGATAAGATAAATGCGCCAACCGTTCGATATCGGCATGCAACTTCTGAAGTGTTTCGCCCCTCTTCTGGACTCTGCTGCGCAGTTGGACTCTGTATACTTGCTGCATATGGTCATCTCCGTCCCAGTTGTTGGTCATGGCAGCTGCTTCAAATTGTCTTCTATATATTGCCCACGATGTTTGGCCATCGAAAACATGCGGTTGCATCTCTTTCCTTCTAGGGCAGTCTGTAGATATTTCTCGGACCTTCTGTTTCTTCACTCTCTCTAGTTCTTTAGCAAGATTCTCAATATTGTTTTCAACCTTCCCGAACTGTTCCTCGACTTTCACGAGCTGTTTCTGGAATTCGGTTCCAACGTTTGCGAGTTTTGCTTCGTGCATATTTAATTTTTGATCGATTATTTCGAATTTCGCTTCTAGAGAATTCTTGAACTCTTCAACAGTGTCTTTCTGCGCGGCAACAATGGAATTCTTCTGTTCTTCAAACTTTGAATCCATACTTCTCCTTTGTTCTTCTAACTTAGAATTCAATCCAAGGAGCAATTCCATCATGGCAGACATGTCAACCCCTGTGCTTACAAGCTCCTCTTCTACGTCGAACAAAGTGGATTTCGGATCTTTTCCATCTTTTTCGATCGCTTCTTGTAGCCGAAGAATCAAATCACTTTTCCCTCCAGCTACGGAGAGATTCCGCTTCTCTAGCTCAATTTTCAGCTGGGGTATACTTAGCTCCAGCAATGTACGTGCCATTTTTTTTTTCTTTTTTTTTATTTCACAGCACTCAGAATAAGTTTTATCCCAGTTCTGACACCAATGTAATATTTCGGCTAGGGTTCGAAATGATAAAACGTTATTCTGTTTCTAAAAACACTCTATTTATTATTATTTAAATACAACTTTCAATTAACTCACAAACAATTTCACTTCTATTTCACAATTCAAATCTCTTATCTTTCACTTAGTACGACTTAGGTCCTTTTCCATCGCTTTCCAAAAATCAACTTATCGTCCGCAGTTTCTCATCCTGTATTTATAGCACATGTGTCGGGTTCTAGTTCTTTCTCGTAACTTCTGGTTTGAAACTGGGGAAATACTGAACTCTCCAACGTGGAGAGTTTGTATGATCCTAAACACTGGATCCTTGATTTAATCACATATATACCACAATATATATCAAAATTATCAGAAGAAACCTATGCTCACATATTAAAATTTCATCAAAATCGGAGGTGGTGACACTTCTTCCAAATAATTACCCGATAATTTGCTTGAGATGCTGCATGGCGCGTTCTGCGACTTAAAATTTACCATCTTATTGGTGGCATAGCAATTGTGCCGATTTCACCTATTGTGGAACTGCATTAATTACGCGTAACATAAGCACGTGAATGTGTCCAAGTACATTAAATAAATAAATGAGATCAATAATTATAAATTGTGTACCGAAATTTCATCAGACCGCCGTCGATTTCTTTCTGTTTGTACGAAGAAATGTTCTTAAACCCATCTACTGGATCTACAGTAAGATCCATGAGATCTAAAAAACTTTCTGAAGCCTATCATTTTTGTCTTCAAGAACAAAATCTCCACTATTTTCAGTACCCACAACGCATTCCACATACATATCCATTACACAACTGGAGAAGCTCCAAATGATAACAACCATAGCAACCAACTTCCCACTTCATTCACTTGAGCCAATGGATACATACAGCGGCAATAAGAGTAGATCAAACGACTTGCATAATCTTGAAAGTAATATCCATTATGTCAGTCTTTGATTAACCTCCAAGCGTTCAACATTGTGTTTTCCCTAGTGTTAATCTGCTCTTGTTCTCCCTTAATTTAACCTAATCGGACTATAAATCAAGATAGCTAAACGCGGCTTTAACTTATTCGAGGACTCGTCGTCCTCAACGAATAAATATAGGAGAATCAATACTCCTACGATGTCGCGAAGTGAAAATTTTTTTAAGCATTCTCGAATCCCACCCCGACACGGACAATGAAGGCAATACGTCTTCGAATGTCAATCAGTTGCCGCCAAAAAAAATTGCAATTCCTCCTATAAAGATTGTTGAATGAACTGAAAGTTAACGATTACTCCATACGGAAAATCTCACTTGGAATTAAATTATTTTGTGATTCAATCGACTCATTCCATACCGCGTGCAATGGACTAAAATCGAAAAAATGTCAATTCTTTTCACATGACCTTAAAGATGAAAAATCATTCAAAGTGGTTCTCTTCGGTTTAGATGAGATTCCCGTAATCTCCCTTAAAAATGAACTAATTTCGCTTGGTTTGAAATGTAGAGATGTCAAAATAATCAAGAAAGACAGCCAACAATTTGTGGATTATTTTTATGTCGTTTATTTTGAAAATGGATCTGTTCGTCTACAAGATCTTAATGTTAAAACAATTTTTCGCACACAAAAATGTTAAAACAATTTTTCGCACACAAAAATGTTAAAACAATTTTTCGCACACAAGTTAGATGGAAGTTTCAGCGCCGCCCAAAAAACAAATTAACTCAGTGCCATAATTGCCAAATGTTTGGCCACGGAGAAAAACATTGTCATGTTAAAAGTTGTTGTAGCAATTGCTCGGGAAACCATAAAACCAGTACTTGCACATCTACAGCCATCTCCAAATGTGCAAACTGTGGCGGCAATTATAAAGCAACTGATACTGCATGCGAAAGCCGAACTAAATATTTACAAATCCGGGGAAAACTTTCAGCAAAATCCAAAGTTTCTCGTGTTTCTACTTGCACTCACTTGCAGCCAAATTTACCTGCCAAAAACTTCAACCTCATCAGCATGAATGACTTCCCATCGCTGCCGAAGACACGTCATCAGCAAGCACCATCACAGCATCCACAAGTTCCACAACGTGAAGTGCAATACAGCCGCATGTTCATCCCACAAAGCTCTTCATCTGCGGAAAACTCCCTGTTCTCCCAAGAGGAAATTTCATCTCTTACAATGGAAATGATCTCTAAACTTGGAGAATGCAAATCTAAATTTGAGCAATTTAATGTAATCGCACAGCTTGCATGTAAATATTTATTTTCCAATGTCAAGTAATACACTAAATGAGATTAAGCTTTTGTGTTGGAATGCAAGCTGTATTCGTAAAAAATGCACTGAATTTTTTAACTTTGTCTCTAATATTAATATTGATATTTGTTTTGTTAAGTGAAACTAGGCTCAGTAACAGAGTAAAGTTTTCTTGTCGCGAGTACAGTTATGAGTGTTGTAGACTTGATCGTACTAACAATACAGGTGGTGGAGTTGCCATATTAGTAAAAATAGGTATTGATCACTCCATACTACCCAGGGTAAATACAGTAATTGAGAATATAGGCATTGAAGTATATAGATGTTTAAGAAATGACTTAAGACGTTTGATCAGTAATGACCACTTCATTATCGGCGGTGATTTAAACTGTAGACATCGCAATTGGGGCTGTCAAAGGGCTAACTCGTGGGGTAACGTCTTAGAAAATTTGCTGACGTCACATAACTTTGCACTTGTGTTCCCACTTAGTCCTACTTATATACCCTCTGCAGAAAGATTTACTTCTTCTACTCTTAGCTTTTTTCTCTCTAACATTCCTAGCATCCTAAGTCCACCTGTCGTCATTAACGCTTTAAGTTCTGACCATTTCCCAGTCATCTGTGATATTCTCTCTAGTCCCAAAACTCTTAATGTGCAATACCTAGACTTTAACAAAGCAAATTGGGATGTATTTCGATATCGCCTCTCTAATGCTCTTAACAACTGTCCTATCAACTTGGAATCGTTAATCAGTCGCAGAAATATCGACGAAGCAATCAATTTCTTGGAGGCCAAAATCAAAGATAGCATTTTAGTTGCAGTTCCAACGAAGTCCCTTTGCCAAAGATCTGTCATTCTTCCACGATCTATACTAAGTTTAATAAAAACTAGAAACTTTTATAGACGGAAATGGCAGAGATATCGATTGGCTAACGATTTCAGAGAAATGAAGGTCCCTACACGGTTAATTGGTTTGAATATTACAGAGCTTAGGAACAGCAGTTGGAATAGAAAACTTAGTTCACTCGATACCAACGGTAAACCCTTCTGGAATATCAATAAAATAATCCGGAAAAAACATAACCCAATATCCAGCTTGGTAGATAATGGTCTACTGATTATTGACGGTGTGGGAAAATCTTGCCGACGTCTTCCTAAAAAATCACTTAGTAAGTCGAAATATTACTTCTCGAAAACAATCTGTGGTTGATAGTGAGATCTCATCATTTAACGGACTTAGTCCAACATTCCCTTCCGACGAGCTTATTAGCGTTATTTTCCCATAAACTGGAAAAAAGCCAAAGTATTTCCCTTGCTCAAGCCCGCAAAAGACCCACGCAATTCTAACAGCTATAGACCCATTAGCTTACTCAACAGATGCAGCAAAATATTAGAAAAACTTATAAAACTCAAATTGGACGTTTTTCTAAAAAATAGCAACATTGTACCTGAAGCGCAATTTGGTTTCCGTTCAGGTCATAGTACTTCTCATCAGGTATTAAGAATTTGCAGGGAAGTAAAACAAAGCTTTGAAGGAAAAAATCGACTGGTCTTGCATTACTAGACTTAGAAAAAGCTTTTGGCTCTGTTTGGCATGAAGGTCTAATCTACAAACTTATTAACTTTACAAAAATTATACAAAATTTTCTAAGCGATCGAACTTTTTCAGTTCCATTAGCCGGTTCCGTCTCTTCCCCTAAAGTTGAGCCAGCTGGTGTTCCCCATGGATCAGTTCTGGCACCAACTCTATTTGATATATTTACATCTGACTTTCCTGTCATTCCCAACTGCCACGTAGCTTTGTATGTTGATGACTTAGCTTTATATACATACAAATGGATCAGTCATTGCAAATTATTTGCAAAATGGCCTCAATATAATATACGAATATTTTAAACATTGGAAAGTAAAAATCAATGCGTATAAATGTCAATCAATCTTGCCATTTTCCTCATAATTCCTTAATAATTAATAACCTCGATATACCATGGGCTAGTTCTATCAAGTACCTCGGGGTTTACTTGGATCAGAAACTAACTTTTGGTATACATAGCAAAAATACTTTAAATAAGTTAAACATCGCCACAAAAATGCTGTATCCATTGATCAATCGGAAATCGATGCTAAATCATAAAAACAAAATGTTAATGTTTAAGGTAATCTTCCAAGCTTTGATTACTTATGGATCTCCTGTATGGGGTAACTGTGCCAAAACACACATAAAAAAAATGCAAATAGCACAGAACAAAATCTTGAAATTGATGTTGAATTTTCCCTGGGACTTTTCAACAATGATATTACACGAAAAAGCTGGCGTTATTAAAGTTGCCAGAAGAATCGAAATTCTCAATGAGAAGTTTTTCACGAAATGTCCACTCGTCGAAAATACACTAGTTACTGAGCTTACACCACTCTAACTTGATTATTTTTAAGTTATGTACTTATCTGAAACATTAATTAATTCTGTTAGTCTATTTGGCAATCTACTTATTTAGTCATTTTTCATATTTGTATTCATTTATTAAATTATTATTTTGCATATGTATTTGTATTCATCGATATCATTATTTATTTATTTATATTGTCTTTACTTATTAATTATTTTGTAACTATCCGTTTATTTATTTAAACATACCTCAACTTATTTTATTATTTATTATTTATTATTTATTATTTATTATTTATTATTTATTATTTATTATTTATTATTTATTATTTATTATTTATTATTTATTATTTATTATTTATTATTTATTATTTATTATTTATTATTTATTATTTATTATTTATTATTTATTATTTATTATTTATTATTTATTATTTATTATTTATTATTTATTATTTATTATTTATTATTTATTATTTATTATTTATTATTTATTATTTATTATTTATTATTTATTATTTATTATTTATTATTTATTATTTATTATTTATTATTTATTATTTATTATTTATTATTTATTATTTATTATTTATTATTTATTATTTATAATCTATTATTTATTATTTATTATTTATTATTTATTATTTATTATTTATTATTTATTATTTATTATTTATTATTTATTATTTATTATTTATTATTTATTATTTATTATTTATTATTTATTATTTATTATTTATTATTTATTATTTATTATTTATTATTTATTATTTATTATTTATTATTTATTATTTATTATTTATTATTTATTATTTATTATTTATTATTTATTATTTATTATTTATTATTTATTATTTATTATTTATTATTTATTATTTATTATTTATTATTTATTATTTATTATTTATTATTTATTATTTATTATTTATTATTTATTATTTATTATTTATTATTTATTATTTATTATTTATTATTTATTATTTATTATTTATTATTTATTATTTATTATTTATTATTTATTATTTATTATTTATTATTTATTATTTATTATTTATTATTTATTATTTATTATTTATTATTTATTATTTATTATTTATTATTTATTATTTATTATTTATCATTTATTATTTATTATTTATTATTTATTATTTATTATTTATTATTTATTATTTATTATTTATTATTTATTATTTATTATTTATTATATATTATATATTATTTATTATTTATTATTTATTATTTATTATTTATTATTTATTATTTATTATTTATTATTTATTATTTATTATTTATTATTTATTATTTATTATTTATTATTTATTATTTATTATTTATTATTTATTATTTATTATTTATTATTTATTATTTATTATTTATTATTTATTATTTATTATTTATTATTTATTATTTATTATTTATTATTTATTATTTATTATTTATTATTTATTATTTATTATTTATTATTTATTATTTATTATTTATTATTTATTATTTATTATTTATTATTTATTATTTATTATTTATTATTTATTATTTATTATTTATTATTTATTATTTATTATTTATTATTTATTATTTATTATTTATTATTTATTATTTATTATTTATTATTTATTATTTATTATTTATTATTTATTATTTATTATTTATTATTTATTATTTATAATTTATTATTTATTATTTATTATTTATTATTTATTATTTATTATTTATTATTTATTATTTATTATTTATTATTTATTATTTATTATTTATTATTTATTATTTATTATTTATTATTTATTATTTATTATTTATTATTTATTATTTATTATTTATTATTTATTATTTATTATTTTTTATTTATTATTTGTGATAATGAGAGTTTTGAAATTTAAAAATTTCATATATTTTGGTCCATTATATGTAGGTTTTTTCCTATAGTTTTTCCTCCGAACATATTTGTTAATCGATAAAGCATTTAAAAACCAACTGTATCTTTCAGTAGTAAGATTTTAATAATCATATCTCTGTGCAAGCTGTGCTTAATCAATAGAAAATGAATGTAAATGTTTAACTATGAAAATAAAATATATATCTATCTATCTAATATCCATTATGACAATCACACAAATATTCCATCATTAGCTAATTCAGATCAAAAACCAAATTTATATACTTATGAAAACCCTGAAAACTCTTACCAACATTTCAATATACCAGATACCAGTCAATCGAAATTAGGAATGACGACGATTAAAATTTTCAGTTACCAGCCTTGGAGAGCAAATCGGGTATATAGATATAAATAATTTCAGTTTCAGCTTGTTAGCATACATTACAATACACAGCTTAAATAAAGATTCCCTAAAAATTTTAATCGACGCTGGAAGTAATAGGTCCTTTATCAGTTCAGGCATAGTTTCTAACAACATCACAAAATTATTTAGCCCTATCGAGATAAAAATAATTTTTGGCACAAAGTTTTTATACGAAGAAATGGAATTTAATGGTCTACCTGAACTTAACACTACCAAAGAACTTCCCTTCCTGTTGTTCAAATTCCACAACTACTTTGACGGTTTGATATTTGAAAAAGTAAGGTATAAGTATTGATTTAAAAAACTCTTTTTTGAAAAATGATAGCACGGAAATACCTTTGAGTTACAAGCCCAATTTAATATCGAAACAATTAACTATTTCTGGTCTAACTAAGACTGTTGTTAAGTTGCCTGTTGATGTCGAAGATGGATCTATTTATTTCAAACCAATGCACATAAAGGAATATGTACTAATTTCAGAGGGTATTTATAAATCATACAAGTGGTATTTTTTCATTGAGGTAGTAAATAATTCCGATACATAGCAAACGTTCATTATCGAGCAACCCATGAAATCCCAAAGGATGGACCTAAACGAATTTGTTGAATTTACAATTAATTGGATTTGATTCGCACCGACCACCTAAACTAGTGTCAAGCATTCGAGCACATTTTTTTTACAAGTGAACAAAATCTTAGTTATTCGAGTGAAATAAAACATGAAACGAAGACCAACGACAATATTCCTATTTACTCCAAATCATATCGGTACCCTTTATTCACTATCGCAAATTGAATGAGAAGACTATAGAGGACAGATACCCCATACCAAACATTACAGATACCTTATATAAGTTAGGGAAATCAATTTACTTAACTTCTGGCTTCCATCAAATTCAGGTTAAAGATGAAGATTTTCCCAAAACAGCATTTAACATATAGAAGAAAATGGTCAGTTTTTAAGAATGCCTTTTGGTTTCGTGTGATCTTCAAGGTAAAATATGTCTTGTCTATATGAATGATATTATTGTGTTTTCGACATCCTTACAGGAGCACATCCAAAATCTTAAAAGCGTCTTCGCAAATCTAAATCTTCGTAAGTAAGTTTCTTTTCTTGCACACGTTGTAACTGCTGACGGAGTTAAGCCTGAACCAGATAAGATATCGGCAATAAAAAGTTTCCCCATCCCAAAAACAAGAAAGCAAACAAAAATTCTGGGTTTAATCGGTTACTACCGAAAATTTGTAAAAGATTTTGCCCATTTGACCAAGCATTTGACGGAATTCCTGCTTAAAAACTCGAAAATCGTGTTAGATTCAAAATATAAGCAATGCTTTGAAAACTTCAAGAATCTCCTGTGCAATGATTCCATATTGCAATACCCAGATTTGTCTCCCCCTTTCAATCTTACTACGGATGCCAGTATCGTTGCGTTAGGACCGATAGGATTTGATAAGCCGGTTTGTTACGCAAGTCGGACATTATCAGTATCTGAACAAAATTATAGCATGACAGAGAAAGAGCTTTTAGCTATTATATGGGGTGCGAAGTATTTCCGTCCATATTTGTTTGGTAGAGGGTAGAGGTGTGGCCATGGTGTAGTGGTACTAGCCATCGCTCTCACTCGGAGGGTCAAGGTTCGAATCGTACTCATGACAAGTTTTTCATTTGTGTAATAGGAGCTCAGTCAGAAAAATCTGCGTCTGAAGGCATAGCACTGGCATGTAAATTTGGCTGCTGTAGAGTTTTCAAGCACAAGACAACCGTTAAAATTTACAACCTGAATCAATCCGAGTGAAGAAACAACTCTCCGCCCTATTCGGACTCCCACCCCTGGAAGGTCAATATCGAAACCACGTAATATCTGAGTTTTAAACCACTACATATCACAACAATGCTTTCTTCCTCCTCCTTCTATCTTTCCGCCCGCGCCTTGGCAACTGTAAAAGGGTATCATAAACCACTTGAGGCGCGCGAGTTTATGAAAAAAAAAAGATGGTTTAAAATTGTGACCGACCATAAGCCTCTAACATGGCTCTTTTCACTGAAGACACCTAACAACAAATTAATTCTTTATCGCCTTAAGCTCGAAGAGTTTGACCATAAAAGGATAAATATTTGAGTTTTAATTTTAATATTTAAATGCAGGCGCTTTGTCTTGAATAGACCTAAACGCAAACGAAAATCTTGAAAACGATTATACAAATTCTTCCGTTCAAAATAATATAAATGACTCAGAACATTTATCAAGAAAACATTTAGGCCAGGAGAATTGTGATGAAAGAATTTCCATTTCAGAGAGTCCCCTGAACGAATTTTCGAACCAACTCAAATCACATGCGAATAAGCCACAACTTAATACTACCGTAAAAATTTTGTTCCAAAAGAAAAAAATATATGTCATAGAAAGTGAAGATATTGGTAACGAAGCTATAATGGTTGAAATTCTTAAGGACTATACAAACACAAAAAGGACGAACAGCTTTTTTTACCGGATGATAAAACATTCGAAGCAGTTCTGTTAGCATACTCAAAGTTAAGTTTTTTAATTACAGATTGATATAACAGAAAGGGATGTGGAAGAAGTTCTAATTCGAAATTATCATTAAAAATCTAATCATAGAAGTATGGGGAGACTGTGGAGCACATAAGAAGAAAGTATTATTTTCCTTATATTTAGAATCTTACATCGCGTTTCATAAATAATTGTGAAATATGTCATAAGTTCAAACACGTCGCTCAAAACAACTACATAAGTATGAGCTCACGGGGACTCCAACCAAGCCCCTCGACATTCTACATCGTGACATTTATTCTGTAAGTAAAGAAAATTGTTTAACGATAATGGATAAGTTCAGTAGAAATAGCATTAATCTAATACAAAAACTAAAACACAATTTTTCTTACCACGGTTTGCCAAAGAAGATAATAACGGCAGTGAGTTTTTGTCAACACTGTTCAAAGACTTTTTAGCTATATACGATGTAGAATTGCATACCACTTGCACAAAAACATCAACTAGTAGTTTACCTGTAAAAAGGCTGCATTCTATTCTTACAGAGCTGATCAGAATCATTATGTTCCAATTTCCTAACAAACCACTCTCTGAAATTATTGACGAAGAGGTTTTAACGTATAATAACTCCATTCACTCGGTAACCAAATTGACCCATTTTGAGATTCTATGAGGCCACGTTAACGAGACTAATATCTCTTTGTTTAAGGAACATATACAAAGTTATGATATCTTAAAGAGATTAGTTTACGAACGAAATTTGACATACAAGAAAAAAGTTATAGATAAACGAAATAAGAAAAGAAACAACCCACCAGATTTAAAAAAAAAATGAAAAGGTATACAAACTTGACGATATATGTCAACAACAACAACTGAGGTTCCAAGACGTTCAGAGCCACCGTCTCTGCAAACTGACGTAGATGAGAAGGGATGGAAGGCACATAACCCTCTCACTATTATGCGCGATTAGCACGGAAAGTGTTAATTTTTACATACAATTATACATTGATAGAAAACAATCGACGATGCTTGGACAAATGGTTTTATTTAATATTTGTCTTGTAGTATATTTGTCTGATTAAAGTAATGTAACTCGTGCGATGTGATGTAAAAAATCGCGCGCGATGTAAGTTTTAGCAGCGCTCTTTAACTTGTTAATACTTCTGTACGTAAAAACTTTCATTGAACTGTTGAGAACTGGCATTTGGACGTTTGGTGTCGCTCTTCAGGATTTTCCACCGCCTAATAGATTTGTTGTATTCTTCACAATTTTCTGTTATCTGAAATGCAAAAACATCATGATGTGCAGCTGACCACAATTCAAATTCTTCCAGAAACGATGCTTCCTCTTTCTACCCAAGACCACTCCGGCTACAAGTTTGCTTGTAGAGATTCTGTGGTACATTATTGTATAGCCGGCGATGATGTGTCATATCAGTGGAAAAAAGTTACCAAATGTTGAATGTGAAATCATTGGTTCATAAAAAAACAGAAGCGTATTTTTTTTAATGATCTTTATTTTTTTATTTATGATAAGACTCAAAGCTATCATAGAATAACAAAATATGTTAAAACTATATTAAAATCTACTAACAATATAACATAAAATTATGTCAGAATTTACTTACATTATTACCTTAAACTATCGTGATATCTACTTAAAATATTACTTAAAATCAAAAATTTAAAATTCGTATATATCCGTAGATACTATGGCGTTTTGAAAAAGGTTATAACATTCATGCTATTTTCAAAGTCAGTACATTTGCGTCGTGACTCGGAAAAACATGAGAAAATGTGTTTTTTTTTTATTACGCTAACAAAAAAAAGTTTTTTTTTTACCTTGCGTTGAAACTGTTGAGCTTAAAAAAGTAGCTAAGTCGTCTTCGCATATTTTTTTTTTTCTATTAACAGATGTGGGTGAGTACTTTCTGTCGGAGCCAAAAGAACTTGCCGGGTTGGGTGTTGGAGATGAAATACATTCGCTTTCAATTAGGTACTTCTGTCTCTTCCCTCACCCCAATTGCATGTTCCAGATACTTACAAATACTTACCAATGCAAAATTACTTTGCGCTGGTGTGGTTCGTAAACCGTTGCTACTCCAGCTTCGGACCTTCTGAAGTCATCAACTTTCTTTCTCGCGACGACATATTCCAACCGAAGGCAATTTGTTTTTATTTTCTAGGTCGACTACATTTTTTCCGGGGTCAGACCTTTTGTACAAACTACAATACTATTGTAGTTCCATAAGCACTACTTATTCGGATATGCATTGATAAAATTAATTGTTTCTGTGGGGATTTTCAAATTTTCTTTAATATTGCAAAGAAAGAAAATATACGGTTCACAGTGCTGGACAATGTACGAAGCGTTTAAAAACAAAATGACGGCAGCGGAAATGAAAATGTTAAGGATGTCTAGTGGAGTCACTAAACGCGATTGCATTAGATCTACGCGTATAAGAGGAAGTCTACATATAAAGAACTCGGTAACCGAACAGCTTGAGGCGAATAGAATAAGTTGGTATTGCCACGTTCAAAGAAGATCTGCGGAAAATCCGGTTAAAAAGGCACTATCAACTACGGTCACTCCAACTGTAAGAAAACGAGGTCGGAAAAAGAATTCCTGGATTTCTCAGATGGCAAATGCGCAACAACGTCTGGGGTTAACCACTGAAGCGATCCAGGACCGAGCATTATGTAGACGCGTTCTGCGGTCTGCGACATTAGCCAACCCCATAAGCGGAGCAGGAGCGATGCAGTAAAAATGGGAAACTCGTAACGCATAAGTTCGTATAACGAGGAAAGGGTTAATAAAAGGATAAGAAGAAGAAGAAGATTGCAAAGAAAGAAATCATAAATGTTGTATGTGTTTACGATTATAACAGGAATAAAAATTATTATGTACTCGTATATTAAATTAAAATTAACGTAATAAAATGATATTCAGATTGTTATATTCTCTCATAATTCGGTTTTTCCAATAGGGAACGCACTCTTTCACTAATCATCAAACTGTCACTGTCAATTTATCGACGGCTGCAAATGTGCTCGCGGTGGCTATATGAACCCTTTATAAAGGGGTTTCCAATAAGGACTTGACAGCTTTTTTTAAATAGAACCAAACCATTTGAGATATTTCAAGGAACAATTTTTTAATTCCGGCGTATAACTTTTATCCTAAAGCAAATAAATCGTACTCGTTAGGCGGGGTAGGGGTTTTTGTTTGTTATTCTCTGGAATTTGATATTTACAATCATAGGTTTGTAACTGCGGATGTAATGCAGGTTAGTTGTAAGTTAAGCAATGAGACCCTTAACTTCGTCTGCATATACAGACTGCAATTCCACGATACTCAGTCATTTTTAAATGAATTAATTCTATTTCTGCCAAAAACAAAGATTCAAAACCTTATTATTGTAGGTGATCTTAACATTGACATCCTAGCATCAACGTCAGTCTTGGAGTCACTTCTGTGCCTTATAGCTGAACATGGTCTTACTTGCTTGTGAATGAGCCTACAAGACCTATTTCAAATACCTGTCTACACAATGTACTCGGTCGTTTTCGAAATATATCTCCCAATCCGTATGTTGGTGTCAATCTTGATCTCTACATCACGGATCACTGCATGACAGGTATTTGGTTACGCGGTTTAAAAGAACTGAGAGGGGAAGATAGAGTTCCTACTCGTACCGTTACTATGAGTTCTGAACTACTTAATTTCAAATTACGGTCTGAAAACTTGGAGGCTGTTTAAAGACACTGCAGTCTCATTTAAGCTCATCTATCCCTCGCTCTCTGCCAAGAAACTGAAGTCCTGGATAAACAACTCAATTCTTTAATAAATTAGACATAAAAAAAAGCTGCGCCGGAAATAAGCAGAGCATCCGCTTAATTCTGCACTCCGGAGTCGCTTTAAACACATATCTACCTATATTAAAGTCAATAACGAGATTCGATTGTGTCGTGATAAATACTATTTTTCTAAAATGCGGAATGCTCAAAGGAACCCTAAAACGGAATGGGAAGTATTTAATAGCACATTGAACCGCGATGCCTCTAAAATACCTAACCCTATCGAACTTCCGACTGATAATTCTATTGTCAAAGTAGTAGTGAATATTTTCAATGATTTTTTTGCTTAAGTTGGTGAAGCGTCTCCCTCCAATTTAAGATCTGAATACTGTTCGGACTGTATGGCAGAGAATCTGGTGGAAAATCTGGTTTGTTTGAATCAATTACTGGTCTTGAAGTTCTATCACTTATAAACTCGCTTAATCGCTCGCCTTCCTGTGGAGATGGTGGCATCTCTAATTACATATTAAAGCACATCACTCTGAATGTAGTAGATATACTCTCTTTCCATTTCAACCTAAGTATTTCCACTGGTACATTCCCTGACAGGCTAAAAAATGCAAACATTCTACTAATTTTTAAAATCTCACTACTCTCTTCTATATCGAAAATTTTTGTAAAAGCTTGCAATATGACTTTAGGGCGGGACTCTCTACTAAAGATGCTCTTATGGTTTTCTGTTCGATTATAAATAAAGGCCTAGACTCGAAAAAAGTTGTGCCCGTCTGTTTGTTGACATAACCAAGGCTTTTGGTATGGTTAACCAAACATTCTCTTGAGGAAATTACATCGGGCTGGATTTCGAGGAGTTATTTACAGTTGGCTGGAATCGTATCTCAAAGATAGAAAGCAAAAAGTTAAAATTGGAGATTGTTTTAGTAATAATAGGATTATTAAACTAGGGGTACCCCAAGGGTCTGTATTGGGCCCTACTCTATTCCTAGTCTACATAAACTCCCTGTTTCTTCAACCTTTGCAGGAAAAGTTACGGCTTTTTCCGACGATCTTGGTATCGCTTACGGCTCTGTTAGTCACCTCCAGCTAGCAGATAATATAAACTATGATGTACACCTACTGAGAATGTGGTTCGCGTGGTTCGCCAAACATAAACTCATTGTCAGCAATAAAATAAAACTAATGTTTTTCAGCCTTAGGTTGCAGGCTGGGATTTTCACTTTCATGCCGCTGATTGTACTCCCCAGAAAGTGTCGGTTTGCACGTGTAATATAGCGTTTCATGCGAACTGTTTTAAAATTGACATAGTAAATAACTACAAATATCTAGGAGTTATTATTGATCAAAATATGAATTGGTCTGAACATATTACAAACCTCAAACAGTATTTTCGTTCTTGTATCCGTAGTTTGTTTCATCTTCGTAAACACTGCACAAACAATAGCTTAAAAGCTGCTTACTTCGGCATATTTCATTCAAACTACAATATGGATTAGGTTGTTGGGGAGGTGCTTACCACACCAAAATCCAGTCTGTACTTGTTTTGCAGAAATGCGCTTTAAGAACGATTTGCGATGTTCCTCAATTCAGCCATTTCATGGCACTCTTTAGGAGCCTGAAAATCCTGCCGGTTAGACACCTGTATTACTACAAGGTGCTTAAAATTTTCTTTATGAGAAGTGGTTATTTGCAGTGCCCGCTCTCAGATGCCCGCAGTCTACGCAGCAACATTGGATCCCTAATAAACATACTCGTGCAATCATATCGAACTACTCATTTTAGGGACTCGTACTCCTTCCTTCGTAAGCTTAAAATTACGAGTATTTAATTTACTTTTATTTCATGCTATTTCTAAACTTTCTTGAAATAATGTTCAAACGTCAAAATAACACTTCCATCTTAATTATATAATCTACATGAAATTCTGCTGATGTGGCATTCAACACTATTTGAATTCTAAATTCGAATGTCACTACGTATTTTTAATTTAATACATTCTTTGATTGTTTACTCAATAGTTAGAATTTACCTGCATTTATTACTCTAAAAATATTGAATAAAAAAAATAAAAATAAAATAAACTAAATTCTTAATCCCACATTTTTATATACATATTTGTACAAACGAATATAAATCTAATATGTATATGTATGTACCTATATAGAACATTCAATAATTTTACATATAATATACATATTATTTCATTCACAAATAAATATCCATTTACAATGTCGTTTGAAGAGCTACAGGAAACACTATTTGCACAGATTCCTTGTGACTTTTCAAATTTTAGAAAGACAGGTGAACCTGTCTTACTTATCCACCCGTCTTTCTTTCCTTAATGGTAATTTATCAACAGCTAGGCACTACAAAAAAAAAACACTGTGGCGCTGGCAGCCCAGTATGGGCCATGGCCTAGCTTCTTGACACTCATTTGTGTTGCTCATGTTGTCATTTTTGTCACATCTGAGCGGAGCAGTTTATCGCCGAGTCCGAACGGCACTCCTTAGAAGCTTTTTCGTAGGCAATTTTACTTTCGGAAGTTTGCCATTGCCCGCCGAAAGGGTAATTGTGATTTAAAAATTGTTGGTGACCCAGCCAGGAATCGTACTCAGACTCTTTGCGTGATAGTCCAATGAGCTAACTATCGCGCCATCGAAATCGCTAGACAACAGCTAGGCGTTACCATGAGGAAATTATGGGTGCAGGCAAGCTAGAAGACGGATTAATGAAGGAAGACTTAATGAAGGTCTGTGAACATTTTAGAAACTAACCTGGACTATCGCTGCGAGCTCTTAGACAAGTATGCATCAACTACAAAGGCGCCTTCAGAGATGTTCAACACATCGTCCGCTGCATCTGGTACTGGTGGGGATCTTCGCCTTCCAAAAATATACATTCCAAAGTCCTCTGGATGCTCTTTACGAAATGGCGTTCATTATATGATATATTTACATCGTTAATACACACAAATACTCCCCAGAGCGACATCCAGAAACTACCCCATTTAAAATCCTCAATTAGTGGTGACGCAGAACGTCTCATTCAGCATTTAGATCTCGAAGCAGAAAAGCATGTCAAGGCATGGGACTTGTTGAAGGCGAGATATGACCATAAGCGGGTCTTAGTCAGTGCCCAGTTTAATCTTTTTTTCAGCCAAAAATTATTAACGAAGGAGTCCACCAATGGGTTAAGGTCTATGCTTGACACATCTTAAGAGTGCTTTCATGCTGGGATGTATTTCTCGTCTACATCCTATTCCAAAAACTATCATCTTCAATGCGGCATTTATGGGAAGAGAAGTTGGGCAATTCTACGGAACTTTCCAGCAGAAAAGAATTTATAGCATTTTTGCATGCGAGGTTTAAGACGCTTGAGGCAGTTGACCAGCATCCTAATCTGTGGTCGAATCCAGATACGAAGTCATCTGCGAAGACAAGTCTACAAGCCAAGGTATTTCACGCTGACACCCAAGTGAAGGAGCAGTTTCAATGTAAAGTATGCCATAATGGAAGGCACGCCTTAAGGAAATGCAGCAAATTTCTTCGGTTAGACACAACACTCGACTGACAAATCGTGCGCCGAGTGAAAGTGTATGAGAACTGTCTCGCATACAGCCACCCACCTTGAGATTGTTCAAGTTCAAAGAGCTGCTACTTTTGCCAGCAACGGTACCACTCATTGCTGCATTCAAATCGAAACTATCAACAAAATCAAACAGGTCAAGAATGTTCTCAAAGACCTACCGAAACTGGCAATCCAACAGGCACAACAAGTAGGCAAACACAGCTGAATTCAGGCACCACAGAATTCGTGTGCAGACCTATCGACCAGCCACACACATTACTTTCACGTAACACCATTTTTGCAGCACAATATCGAATGAGTCAAGTTTGGTTAGCAACAGCCATAATCAAGTCTCAGCTGATAGCAGGTGGCATAATTTCCGGACACTTGTTGATCCAGGTTCTGAGGCAACTTTCAGTATTAGAAGCACAATTACTACAATTGCCAAGGCATAGAAAGTCCCTCAAGATCTCCGGGTTAGGAAAGGTCGGCAGTGGCACAGGCAAATATTATGTCGACATAACGTTTAGATCCAAATATTCGACATTTGAAAGCGCCAATAAAGCCTTCAGCCAGCGAGTGATGGTCGATGAATTAAACCACATCAAAGGCCTCCTTTTAGCAGATCCCGCTTTCTTCAATTCTGCTTAGATCGATATATTTCTGGGAAGTGAAGTATACCTCGACATCGAACCGCCTCATTAGTACTCAGATCATAATTAGAACTATCTACAGGGGGTTCAGGAACATCCGCAGAAAAAAAACTTACTGACTTCATTAGGGGGTAACGAACACATAGACAATTTACTATCAGATATTACACCTAAGTTTTTTCCACAATTGCTTAGAACCAAAATTAGATTCGAGCTTATTAATACAAAAAGACTTCTTGGAATTGCGAATAAGGACAGTGACTTCGTTTCTTAAAGAAGTATATTCAAGCCTATTTTCCAGCGTCAGGTTACTTTTGACGTTTTTATAAGGACGCTCTCGTTCGGTAATTTTACATTGAACTGCTCTATTATACCACGAATACGAACGAGAATTAATACGTTTAGTTTCAACAGGCACGAAATTATCAAATAAGAAATTGACTAGTTTGTTAAAAATTTCAACATTTTCGCACGCACCCTCACCTAACCTATCTACATGGTCACTTCTAAACAACTTGAAATTGGGAAAATCAACCATATTAGATAGAATATGACAGTTAAGCCAAGATTCAGAGAACATTAACACATCAATTTTAGAGGTACAGAACGTTTGATACAAGATCGTATACTTTCGACGAATGCTTTCGACATTTAAGTGGCAAACCTTAATTCCCTGATTTGACCCACACATTGCATTGAGAACTATCCTGATTTTGTCAGGATGGCTTAGATTCACATAAAGAGATAAAGAATAGTATTAAAAATAGAATTTAACCGCTTTCAGAACGTATAAAAGGAAAACATGTCATAGGAAAATTTGAAATATAATTAACAAAATAGTAACAAGAAATAGTTATTTGAGAGATTAAAATATAAATATAGAAATGATAAATAAAAACAAAAATAATAATTAAAGAAATAACAAATAAATGTCATATAAAAATAAACAAAAAATAGAATGAAGAGAGTTGGTAACTCAGTCAGTTGTTGACTCAAAGCAGCCTCTCCTGAATACGAGTATCATCATATACAGTCCATTTCATTTATCCCACTCAAAACAGATTCCACGCATACCACTCAAAGCATCACAATCTTACACCTTATACTCGCACGCAGTTCAATCACCCCATTCAAAACACAAATTAAACATACGAGTATCACTCAAGCATACAAAATAATTGCACTCAAACAAAATGTTCACATATTTACAAATTCACAATTCACAATTTGCTAAAGGAAAGAACAAAAACAAAATTCCGACGCGTAAACATATTGTTTCGGAAAATTGAATGCACAATTTCAATTTGCGCTACATCTGCCGTTACATATTTAGGCACAGTCAATGGAAACAACAACAAAAAAACACACACATACACCCAAGAGTATTGGGAATGGAAACGAAAAATCACCTAAAACATAATGAAATCAAAAATATAATGCAATATAATTAAATAACTTACCTGAAACACCTACAAAAGCATAAATTTATAACTACAACTTTATAATTAAACTAAAATTAAACACTCGAATTTATTTGAATTATATTCACGGCTGCTACCGCACGACAAAGCCGCTTTAATTTATAGGACACTACACAACAACAAAACAAAATAAACAATTGCAGTTGCCATTTCTCATACTACTTTTACTTATGTGTCAAGTGTTATCCCTTTGTTATGGAAAATTTTAATGTTTTGTTTACTCGTATTTGCATGCATCCAAACTTAGAGAATGGTTAGAAGGTGCCGATAATGCAGATCATAAAGGGTCTGTGATGCCATTGTACAACTCAGCTACAATTATTGCGAACTTTGTTGCTTCACGCCTCCCCATGGCGCCATCAGGGAATTTCAGTAGAGAATGCGAAGTGAAGTGGGCAAATGGCGTGTTTCCTGCGCAATAAATCAGGCTCAGGCCGGTAAGGATTTCCAGGACTTCCTCAGGGTCTTCGAAAAGAGATGGTGGCGTACGAGCCCTATATGGGCCGACGGCAGCGCTCACATCCCGGAACGGGTTACTGGCTTCGGTGTAACCGAGCCCTCGTCCTAGGGGCATTAAAAATGGAACTGGTACTCCAGGTTGGGGGTTGTGCGCCCGGGGTCTCTGCCCGGCCATTTAAAAAAAAACATAAGTTACGAAGCATCAACAGGCCTCGGATATGGACGGATCTACTGTTGATCCAACAAAACTGCTGGAGCGGATGGCCTGACTGCCGAGCTCTTCAAAGCGGAAGGCGATGACTTGGTAAGGAGCATACTCACACTCATCTGTAAAATATGGTCGGGCGAAAGTATGCCCGATGAATGGAAACTCAGCATTGTTTATCCGATTCTCAAGAAAGGAGACCCTCTGAACTGCGCCAAATACATAGGCATCAGTCTCCTTAACTTCTTCTTCTTCTTATCCTTTTATTAACCCTTTCCTCGTTATACGAACTTATGCCAAACGAGTTTTCCATTTTTACTGCATGGCTGCTGCTCCGCCTATGGGGTTGGCTAATGTCGCAGACCGCAGAACGCGTCTACATAATGCTCGGTGAGTGGTTTGACACTTGTATGCTCATTTCTAATTGATTGACGGTTCTTTTACCTCACCGGTAGTCTCCAGACGTGGGAACCCACTGATTGCATACAAACTTGTGGGAAAATTTTAAGGTGTTAAAGTGTCACAGGCTCATTTTTGGTGTCATAGTTGCCTGTATATGATTTGTGTCCCATTTAGTCGCCTCTTACGACAAGTTGGGATGCACTGCGGCACTATTCCTTATCCGATGGCGCACGGAATACATCAGTCTCCTTAACATCGCATATAAGATCTTATCCGTATTGTGTGAACGCCTGAAGCCGTTCGTCAACAACCTGATAGGTCCATATCAGTGTGGCTTCAGGCCAGGAAAGTCCACCATCGACCAGATATTCACACTACGGCAGATCTTGGTGAAGACCCTTGAGCTTCAGATCGCTACACACCACCTTTTAATCTATTTTAAGGCCGCGTATGACAGCATCTATAGAGACGAGCTGTACAGAGCAATGTCTAGTTTTGGCATCCCTGCTAAACTCGTCCGTCTGTGCAGGATGACGACGGAGAATGCACGCTGCTCCATTAAGGTCGGTAAAGATCTCACCGAAATCTTTAATGTTCAGAAAGGATTTAGACAAAGCGATGCGCTGTCATGCGATTTTTTCAACATCGTACTTGAAGAAACGGTGCAAAACTCACGAGCAAACACAAGAGGCACTAGCTTTCAAAAGTCCGTCCAACTACTCGCATACGCCGATGATATTGACATAATCTGGAGAAATCAGCGTGATGTCAGTGACCTTTTCGCGAGTATTGCCACGAAACGGCGAAAATGGATCTAGCGGTATACGCTGTCAAGCAAAAAGGACAACCAACACCGACGTCTCGGGTAAAATGTCATCCTCGACAGATATAACTTTGAGGTAGTTAAGGACTTTGTCTACCTAGGCTCTGCTCTAAACACAGACAACGACACCAGCGCTGAGATCAAGCGAAGAATAACTCTTGCCAACCGCTGTTTCTTTGGATTAAGAATGCAATTGAGTAGTAAAGCCCTCTCTCGGACAACAAAAGTCACCCTTTATAAGACCTTAATAATCCCGGTCCTGCCCTATGGCGCAGAGGCATGGACATTATCAATTATGGATGAGGGTGTTCTTGGTTGCTTCGAGAGGAAAATTCTTCGAGTGATTTTCGGTCCCGTTACTAGTTAGGGGCAATTTTATTGAGAAATGACTTAAAATGGAAAAAAATTATTAAAAAACAACGGCAACACTTACAATAAAGTACTGTACCAGTTTCGAAAGTCAGAAACCTATTCTTCAACCCTGAGTTGCAGCTATATTATTTGTATTGTTATATTTCAGCTAGGGTTCGAAATGGTAAAACGTTCTGTTTCAAAACACTCTATTTATTATTATTTAAATACAACTTTCAATTAATTCACAAACAATTTCACTACTACGAGTATTTCACACTTCAAATCTCTTTTCTTTCACTTATAAGGACCTAGCTCCTTTTCTATCGCTTTCGAAAAATCAACTTATTGTCCGCAGTTTCTCATCCTGTATTTATACCACATTTGTCGGGTTTTAGTTCCTTCTGGTAACTTCTGGCTTGAAACTGGGGTAATAACTGAACTCTCCAACGTGGAGAGTTTGTATGATCCTTAAGTTATGCAACTCTGGATAATTGATTTAATCACATATATACCACAGTATCAATAGTTTTTAAGACATTCGCATGCAAACCCAAAATTTTGATAAAAGAAATTTAAAAAATGAAGTTTGGACCAATTTTTTTCAAAATTGTGAAATGAAGTGCTAAATTGGATTCCTTTAGTCGATGCCTATATCAATTTTGAATCGAACGCAAAGAAACCGAATTGACTTCTGTCGCCAGTTTTTGAAAAAATTTAAAAATTACCAAAACTACTTTTTTATGAGATTTTTGTTTTTTGGTATTTACGGTTATCTCACTTTGAGGATTAATGTTGATGAACCTATCATCTTTGTACGTAAAGTATTGCAAATCATTAAGCGTTACCCAGAATGCACAACGAGGAGGTAGAATTGCATTGCGTTCCGCGTCTCAGTCAGTCAGTTTGTCAGTAAGTCAGTAGTTAGTTAAAAATAGTCAAGTCGATTTTTAATGTACATATTAAAAGGGTATGTAAGTCTCGTCAATAAAATCATCGTCTGTACTGGTGTTACTGTCGAGTTCGTTGAGTTCGTCATTGGTGTTGAGGAGTCGAAGTTTTTTGTCGGTAAAATACCTTCTAAGTGCTCACTGTGAACGGTGGGAGGGTCGAAGTCCGTTAATTGCAAACCTACACTTTCTTTACCATCGATAAAACATGGGTATACTTTTTTTACCATCAGCAAAAATTCCATAATTTGGGAGCCCAATTCGTCCTTATATTTTTTTTCCAGGCAGTATTTTCGAAAAAAAAGTGCCATATATTGATGAAGGTGGTCTGTTGTTTTTCGACATAAAATTGTTTTTTCAGAAGCTTGTTCTGATTCTCCAGATCATAAATTGTGTTGGTTGCATCGGTCTTGTTAACATCTTCGCCTTTGCTGTGGTTCGCAATGTCATATGTTGTGGAACTAGAGAATATTTTTTCAACACCTGTATACTGGCGCGAGTTACATACTCGTACAATCCAACCAAGATTCAAATATCAATAAATAATCGCATAACACTTATTTTGCTTATTTAATATGTGCAACAATGTACCTAGTATCTTAATTGAAAGCCAATCTGTTACTGTGAGCTAGAACACGTTCGCGAATTCTATTTGTTGACGCCTGCTGTCTTTCTCTCTGTGCTCTAAGTCTCCGGGAATGCTCAGTACTTGATTCCCTCGCACGTGCTTGCGAAACTCATTTCCTCAATTTCCTCATTCCATCAAGCCGCTGCGTACGCTGGGCACTTGAATATCGTGCGCGTACCTGTGAGGTTCGCAAATTTTGTTCTGCGAGACGCTGTGAACGTTCGGCGCGCGATTCCCTTGCACGCGATAGTGATGCATATTCCCTTTGATGTGCAAGACGATTTTCATTATCAAATGAAGATTCTCCAATTCGACGTATTTTGGCTGTCCTCGCCTGTGAACTATTTTTAGAAAGTTGAGACCTCCCCCTTTAAGGTATTTTGGTTCAGTTCTGAGAACTTTTAAATTGTATGTAGTTCTGAAAAGAACTTTTAATTGTTTTAGGAATATCCCACACCGAAATCTAAATGTTAATTTTTAAAAACGTACATATTGTAAAATAAATGGACAACAAACTCAAATTATTAATAAAAGAACTGGAAATAGAAATGTATGACAGTTTTAAATCAAAGAAAGGATTATAAGCCCGTTCAGTTCGAGTTCTCGTCGCAAATTAAAAATTGAATATTTGTTTATCTAAATATCCATCGCTATAAACAGTCATTGTCAACGGTCGCGTAACTAATGACTATTGTGATACAAATATTTTACAATCTTTATTAACCGTTACGCTAATTATGAAAAATATGTAAATGAAACCCAAAAGGACTATTAATGCTATGTCAGGAATAATATATGAAATAACTAAAGAAAATTGGTTCAGTTCTGAACTTTTTAAATTGATTGTAGTTCTGAAAAGAACCTTTAATTATGTTAAACTTAGTTTTGATAATATCAAAGAACGAAAACAACGAAATCAAAGTATTTATTAAGTACACCGCTCGCTAGCGCTGCGTAACAAATACTACGCGTGCGAACGAATTCTACGCGAACGAAATTTCTGCGGAAAGCTAGTAATATTATAATTGATCATGTGCCAAGATATTAAATTCGTGTTATCTCTTAAGCCTTCTCTTAAATCTCTTAAATCGGATCTTAAATATCCGAATTTTAAAATTCAAAAAGCTATCTGTAGGTGCTTAACCATACTTGAAAATAAAGTAATTAATTACCAATTATTAATTTATTATAATAATATAAATAATTATTAATTTAGTACCAATAACATGGTCTGAAAATTTACTACCGATTTTAATAATTTTGGAACATGAAAAAGTAGTTATAGTGAAGAAACTATTATAATTATATATATGCTATTGCGGACTTTTTTGTAGATTTTAATGCGTTCTTTGAAAATGTAGAACATTATTTAGTTTTATCGTCAATAGTTTTCGCAGCGTATGCCATGTAGGGAATTTTATGAGTAATTTTTTTACACCTTGGGTTACATTATTCGAGACTTTTTGAACTTTTTGAAAATCCAATATAGCCTATGTTACTCACGAAGAATGTAGCTTTCTAACGGTGAAAGAATTTCTTAAATCGGCCTAGTAGTTTCTGAGCCTATTCATTACAAACAAACTTACAAATCTTTCCTCTTTATAATATTAGTATAGATTTGCAACAATGTATCTAGTATCAAAATTCATTTCCTTTCACACGGTTAAACTGTTCGCATAATACGTACTTTGTTTATCTAATTTTTGTTTGGCTCAGTTTGCATTTTGTATCACAATAATGTATCTAGTATCAAAATTCATTTTTCTTTCACACGCTTTTGTGTGAATACTTATGTAATTCAGACACAGTTTAAAGAAGAAGTTGTTTTTTTTTAATTTGGATATCGCTCCCAAATATAAGTCGCTCGCTGTCGGTACAAATACGACTGGTGTTGGGGTCAACTATTTATTTATTAATTTTTATTAATTTTTATTATTTTCTTATGATTTTATGATACAATTCAATATATAATACATACTTATAATTCAAGTCACGTGGAAAAAAAAAAAAAAAAAGTGAAATAAGAAAAGCTGGTGACATTCCATATTTTAATTTAACAAATAAAATAGAGTCGAATGCCACTTCAATGGACATATGTACTCGTATAATAAAAGATAAGTTTTGGGTGGGGTGACCCTCAAAAAGCAACTCCATAAAAAATTGAGCAATAAGTTAGATAATAGAAAATGTAAATCAAAAACGAAATCAAAAGTAATTGCTGAGAGCAGCAGTATCAAAATAATAAAAGCAAAATATATAATTATACCAGAATATCAGAAATTAGAGATTCTAAAACAACAAAATTAAAACTAAAAAGCCACATTTTAGCGCATTTCATAAACGTTCCGGGTATTGATATTGCCCTGATTGACTCTGGGAGTTTATTAAACAACCGATAAGATAAAACAGAAAAGAAAAATACGATACGCAGTTGTGCGTAAAAAAGGTACAGATAACATGTTAGTGAGGTTTCCCCGTAAATTATAATTTGAAATAAGACGAGAGTTACGGTTACCAGACTTCATGAAAAACGTTTTTAACACTTTAAAACAATACAAGGAAGAATTTTTTGGTCGCAGAACAAAGGAAAGCTTGGATATCTGCAAGGTTTACGACAAATTTTCCTTAAAAGGAGTTTTTGTAAAATCAGCAACGGCTGTGTTTTATTAAGGTAGATACCTCCCCAACAAGTAATTCCGTATTGCAGCTTAGAATGGAAAATTCCATAGTAAATTATCTTTAACAGCTTATTTGAGCATGAATTACGCAAAAAGTAAAAATGTCTAAGAGTGCATCGAAAGCGTACTTTCTCAATGAGTCTGCGTGATTAAAAAACCTCATTCTAGAATCAAGGGTGAGCCCCAGGTACTTCAAGTCGTCGACTATCTCAATTAAAAAACATTTATCACTACAGTTTAGACTACAACAAAAAGTGGGAGAGGGAAACGAACAATTACAGTTAGACAGTTTGTATTTTTCACACTGAGGTGCATGAAAATACACATTAGCCTTCAATTCGTGCGCAGAAGATAAGTTAAAAAACATTATTTTAGTTTTGGGGCTTATAACTAAATTATGTTTTGCAAACCAGTGTCTCAAAAGGTTTAGATCCCAATTTATATCAGAAACCAGGTCCAAAGGACTGTTCAGACCATAAGAGAAGCCTATGTCATCCGCAAATGCAGTAGGTGAGCCTTTAAAATTAAGATCAAATAGCGAATTATAAATAGGATTGGACCCAAAACAGAGCCTTGAGGTACACCCAGTTTCAAGAACTTAATTTCGCTCCTAATTTCAACTATCTTAACTCTCTGCGACCTATTTTCCAGATATGACCTGAACCAATTAAGGATAAATCCAGGGAAACCAGCGTTTTCCAGTTTTCTCAACAAAAAATTGTGGTTAACCATATCGAAAGCTTTGGTTATATCAATAAATAAACCAGCCGTTCATTTTTTTCCATCGAGGTGTGACATTATTTGAGAACAATACTGTAAGAGTGCGTTCTCTGTCGACTTACCTTTTTGAATACCAAATTGGACGGGATTGAAAAAATTTGTTTTAGTTAAAAAAAACTCACTATCCTATTTTTCATTAGTTTTTCAAAAACTTTGCTAAAAGTAGGAAGGAGTGAAATGGGTCTATAGTTGCCGATCTCAGTAGCAGAACCTTTTTTAAACAATGGAATGACGTCTGCGCATTTAAGGCCAGCAGGAAAGACTCCCGCAAACACGCAACGATTAAAAATATATGCCAAGACATCCACTATGAAACATCCAATTTGTTTAAGTGCAGAGTTACTAATACCATCAGCACCACACGAATTAGATTTTTTTAAGGTACCAATAACTTTTAATATTTCAAGAGGAGTTATGGGCTGAAAAACAAAACTAGTACATTGCAATGTTTCAGCACAAAATGACGGACAAAGAGAACAATATGATTGGACTGAGCAAGGTTGTAAGTTGCAGCCTGTATTGGAAAAATAGCAATTAAATGCATCAGCAACAGCACGCTTATCAGACAAATCATATTCATCGACACGTAAAACAATAGGTTTTTTTGAAATTTAGTATGCTGTTTACTATCTTCCCTTTATCTTTCAGGTTTCCCTTTGCTGAGCTGAATTGAGTACGGTAGTAGGTATTTCGACAAATCGGAATCTCCTTTTTAAGTTCCACGCACAATTTCTTATACCTCCTACTTAAACCCAGGTTATCAGGATAGTTATTGCATTTTAATCTGAGTTTATTTTTTTGTATAACTTTCTTTAACAAGAGCCTCGACATCCAAGGTTTAAGTCTTTTTACCAGCTTTTTGGAGGGCAGAAATGAGGAACAACCTAAAAAGTGCTTTCTTAGAGAATCAATAAAAGCTTTATAAGCAGCAGAAGCATCACTACAAGTGTAAACATTCTCCCAATACTCATAAGCCAGCTGGTTTTTAAGCTTCCTGAAGTTAATTTTCATTTTTCTTTGAGGGGATTCTGAAATTTTATAATTTTTTTTATTTGATATATTTACTAAGGGTCCAGTAAAAGAGTGGTCAGTAATCCCTAAATCGTAAATGCATTTTTGGCACTCACTGACTGCAATATTTCTAAAACGTCCGTAAATATGGTCTAGACAAGTACCCGAAACAGTCCGAGTGGGCTCAATGATAAAGCATGCCAGTCCATGCGAAGCTAGTAATGCCAAGTAACTAGTTACGATTTCACTATTATCCATAATGTTACTCGTATATTTCACGATTAATTTCAAAGGAAACCTTTAGAACATCTGCACTCATAAAATCAATACACAAGAAATCAATAATCTTGTAGTTCTCTTTAATAAAACATCCAACACCAGCAGCAGCGTAGTTTTCATTTGGATTAGCAAAGAAATTGAACCCGGGAATAGAATAATCGTTTTTTTTCAACGTCATATATCCAAATTTCGGACACAAAAACAATATCCGGAGTGCACGCAAAAGAATCAAGATGTGTGACAAGAATTGAGAAGTTTTCTCTCAAGCTTCTGATATTCTGGTGAACAATGACAAGTTTATCATTACAATAGGAACTATTCATAAAAAAATTATCACAATTTGTACTACAAGGAATAGGGGTGGAAAAGTCATCAATTGAATCAATATCAAAATTCATTTATTACTTGATGTAAATTAATGCACTAAATTAAGTGCAAGATCATCAAAAGATTTTATAGAAGTGACTTTTCCCCCCTCAAGCTGTCTCACAAGAATTTGATTGTTTTGATACCAAACATACTTTGCGCCTTTATGCTTCATTGCCTCTTTTGTCTTCAAGAAAAGAGCAAGCGTATACTTAGTGAGAGAACCATTAATGAAAATCCCAGTGCCGCTCACTTTTCCCTTGCCACTGTCGCTGCTGCTATTGCTGTTACTGCCGCTGTTGCCAACACCATCAATGCCAGTCACGTGTGTGTTGAGATTTTTTTTACATTTCCTCTTTGCACACATTATTCGCTGCTTCGTAGTTAAATCGGAAAATCTCACGCAGATGATGGCTTTAAATGTTGGAGAGGATTTTGCTTGCACTTTCTTAACTTAACATCTCTCGATTTTGTCGTCGGGAACATCGATGGACAAGGCTTTGGTGAAGATCTGCTTTGCTTTGCTGTTTGCGTTTGTGTCATTGACATAAGACACACCAACAATTTCGATGGAATTGCCGAGAAGGTTTTGTTGATGCCAGTTAATCTTGCTCTCCAGAACATTGACCTTCGATTTAAGTTGCGAGTTTTCTGCTCGCAGCTCGTTAATTTGTTGTAGAAAACAAGAGTTTTTTTCCTCCAACTTCGAAAGTGTAGAGTGCATTCTCCTTTGCTCTCAACAGCTGTTATTTTTGCATTGCCTTTTTTCACTTGCTGTATATTTGCGGTAGTTGTGGCCAGAGAATTGTTATTTAGATGTTTGGGTACCACAGTACTACTACTGTGAAGAGAACGGCGTTTCAACACTGCACATTTATCACAGTGGAATGGATTGCCACTTGATTTAAAAAAAATCAGCTTCTTCTTCTGTGATGTTTACACACGCGAAGTGAAAAAAATGCTTACAATCGCTGCAATTCATTTTAGTTGTGCAATTGCGATCAATATTCTGTGAACACACCGAACAATTCATTTTCAAGAAGTTTAATAGAATGTCTCTATGTGATGCGCACCCCACGAAAATCCAGAGAGAACTGTTTTATGGATATAAGGCCACAAATCTTCCTTACATTTGGAGTTTACTTTAAAGAACCGCCCGATCTTATCTTCTTTGCAAAACAACCCAAATACCACGATTGTCATTTGTTCAGTAATACGGCCTTTGTGGTATTTCCTTTTCGTAAGAAAAGTTTCGTCGATTTGTACAGTTTTTTCTTTGCCGCCAATGTTAACATCAACGTGAGACGATATAATTTCGGCTATTTCACGACCATAGTTGAAGTAATCTATTATAGTAGATTTGCTTAGTTCATTGTCATGATGGCGCCAAGCGATTAAATGCTAATTTAAAAAAAAAAATTATATACAACAATATTTAAAAAAAACATAAAGTTGTAACATAGGATTTAATTAATTTACCTGAAAAACCGTGTTCACAGGCAATTTGATCACAAAAGACATAATTATCGCAAGAACCTCGCGAATCTCTAGCCGACATTGAGGCCCATGGAAAAATGTGCCGATAGATGGGTTAATTGTATTTCTACTATTTTCGTCACTTTTTTTTAGCGTCGCCACATCCAACCGAACTTTATGTTTTTGCATTTTTCCACCTTCATCCGTAAATTGCAACACAGGGGGGAGTTGATGTTTTAGTGGGAATTAGACCAGCACACAGTGGGGGAGTTGATGTTTTAGTGGGAATTAGACCAATTTCTTTTAAAAAAGCAATGCTGTTTTTGTTTATCGACACTAAATCCGCAAACGAAGAAAATATTGAGAAGTTATTTAGTTTAGGATGGACTAGAGGATGCTTAGCCGCTATTGCTTATTCACAATAAATTATACCCGATTCGCACTAAGGTTGAACATAGAATGACCTTTGTGAATATCAATAACTACATGCTTTACCACATGTGTATGGAAAACAAAACAACAGTACAAAAGTCACCCGTTTGTTCGGTTATATTTTGCATTATTATCGAGTGCATTATACATTACGCAAAGTACAAACATACATACTACGCAAAGTGAATAATTTGCTACAACATTTGAACATGTGAATTTTCTACAATTTTGGAATGAGTACTGTAGGTGAAGAGTATTGATGACATAGGCGCCTGCCTGACGAAAAGCACATACCCCGAGCGGAGCAACGAAGTTGTGTGAGCGGGACCTGCCGCCTGCTGAAAGAGAGTTGAAATCCCTTAATCCCGCGAAGCCGTGTACTCCTAATTAAGAAAACTATTGATATAGGCGCCTGCCAGACGTTTAATTTATTATATTCATTTACTTACCTCAAGAGAAGGTCATGTAAATGCTAAAAAAAAGAAAAAAAAAACATAAATAGTAATTTTTAATTTTCTCAAAAACTAGACGACATAAGTCCATTGGGTTTTCTGTGTTCGATTCAAAATTGATATAGGCATCGACCACAGGAATCTAATTTTGCACTTCATTTCACAAAGAAAAGAATTGGTCCAAACTTAATTTCTAATTTTTTTTTTTATCAAAATTTTGGGTTTGCATGCGAATTTCTTAAAAACTTTTGATACAAATAATATAGCTGGAACTTAGAGTTGAAGAATAGGTTTCTGACTTTCGGAACTGGTACAGCACTTTATTGTAAGTGTTGCCGTTGTTTTTAATATTTTTTTTCGCATTTTAAGTCATTTTTTAATAAAATTGCCTCAACCTCCTAAGGCGGGGCGAGATAAACCCCCCCCCCCCCCCACCCATAGTCAAAAATTATTGTTTTTGATCCTTCTATAAAAAAAACCGTTATCAATTTTTGGCGCCAAAATTATCGTATCCAAAGTTAAACCGAAAAGCAAAAAAACGGCAAACAGTATGTATTGTTTTTAAATTGAATAATATAATTAGCCTTATATGGATCTTCCTGTAAAATTCACAATATTACACTTTCTCTAATATACGAGTATTTGGAGAGACACGGCGCGAGCACAACAGACAACATAAGACTGCACGTCAGATATGTTATTCTGGAAAATAAAACGTTTACCACTACACTCAACAGAAAACAGCTCTCATTTCACTTCAATTCTTATTAATACAGTGTGGTAAGTACAAATAGGACTAAGTCTTTTACATTTTTTCGGAGTAAATGTGATACAATTTTTATTTTTATTCTAATATACACAAAATGTTAAATTCATGTCCGGAATTTCATGCACTTTCGTGTCAAGACATAAAAATGAACATCTATGCCCTGATGTTAGTTTGAACATGGTACTAGTTGGTGCAGAATTCCATTCGTCCGTAGATGGAATTAACAGTGTTAGTCCATCAGATGCATAACTGAAAAATGCTGATGGTTTTCCAACACGAATAATTAGTTCTTCATGAGAATGGATTTTTTCAATCCAATCCATACACGCCAAATGTTAAGAAATCGTTAACGTTTGAACTGAATTGGTGTGTCGGTCGGATATCATTGGAATGCGTGGCAGTAAAACATTTTCTCCTCTGAATTTTCCGTTTATTATGTTCCCTTTTTTAAGGGTTAAGTTTTTTTTAATATTGAATCTCGTTCCATTGCTAGGTCTGCGTGCATTTAAGCTTCGAAGTAAAATTAGGGATGAATCGATTTTCAATCGTAAAACAAAAATAATCAATTCAAAAAAAATTATTTCAAACAATGTCACTTGAATTTTAAAGTTGATTTCGTTAGCATTTTTAGCAGCCGAATCGCTCGTTCACTGACGCATTGATGATGATCGTATTTGTCGCGAACATTAGGAAATTCACTTCCTATTGATGCATTTTTCGAATTAAAAATGTTGCAGACATTTTCAGATAATCTAATCAGATAACACTTATACCATTGGAAAGGTAATTTCGCGTAGTTGTGCGAAATTTTGGTAAAACATGTAAAAAATTAGGCTATTTTACATATAAATATAGATATAGTTGTGATAAAACCAGGAATCCAGTGTTGCATAACTTTAGGATCATACATCATTAACAAACTCTCTCTCTCTGGTGAATTAATTTATTACCCCAGTTTCAAACCAGAGGATACGAGAAAGAACTAGAACCCGACAAATGTGGTATAAATACAGGATGACAAACAGCGTGAGTTAAGTTGTTTTCTGGAAAGCGACAGAAAAGGAGCTCAGAATGTGAATCTGAAGCTTGAATCTGTATCTGATATCGAACTTTCAAAAGTTCAATACGTGTATAATCTGTATCTCGAAGTTGAATAACACCCAACTTCAAGGTACAGATACAGATTCAAGCTTCAGATTCACATTCCGTTCAGCCCTTAAGTCTTAATAGTTAACGATATGGAGATTTGAATTGTGAGATAGTAGTAAAATCTGTTGTGAATTAATTGGAAGTTATTTTAAATAATAATAAATTAAGTGTTTTGAAATAGAACAACGTTTTATCATTTCGAACCCTAGCCGAAATATTACAATATTTACAATTTTACGTATGTAGCTTAAGCTGGCCATACACGACGATCATGTTCGTGCGTTTTGTTCGTTGACATTTGGCCACACACGACGAACCGATTTGCGGAACATCACTTTTGCTGTAACTTTCAACAAGAAAATATGGAGAACGCACACGCGGATGATGCAATTGCATTATTAACAATGTACCTATATATATGCAAAAAGCGAAAGCAAGGCGAGAGTGGATGAAAGAGTGGCTGTATGGTAGAAGCGATCACACTCATACTAAATTGTTGAGAAAATTAGAAATGTCTTCACCAGAATATTTTTAAAAATTTCTTAGAATGTATTCAGAAACTTATATTGAATTGCTGAGTTTGAGTTATTGGAAAACAGAACACAGGAATGCGAGAAGCAATTGCAGCAAACGAGAGACTGTCAGCAACTTCAAGTTTCGTCGCAACTGGACAAAGTTTCGAGGACCTAAAGTCTTGAACAAATATTTCTAAGAATTTCGATAAATTCCAAAAGAAACGTTTTGCTAAAGCTTGTTATTTTTTATCTTCCGTTGATGTGCACGCAACAAAATTTATTTAAAAAATAAAATGTTTTCGAACAACGCCACAAACGGCAAACATGCTCGCGAACAAATCCACAAATTTTGAAATTTTTCATAAACATTGGATCGGTTCGTCAAGAGCCCCACAAACGTTCAACAAGACCATGAACACGAACAGATCCACAAACATGTTCGACGTGTATGGCCAGCTTTATTGAGAGAAAAAAAAAACTTTTTCAAGTCTGCTTGCCTTTGAAAGTCAATAGTAAAGAAAACTACAGATGCTAGAGATAAGCGTATAGTCGAATCGTTTTTGTGCATGTGGTTCTACATAAGGAATTTATTTGACTGCTTTGACTTATGAAATGTATTGTTTTGTTTTTTTATGTTTGTCACTGTGAAAGTCACTACTACGATTGCAAAGAAGTTTCCCTACTCAAATTGGGATAGAGACTAAACAAAATGAGAAAAAGAGAAACATAGTGACGAGTGACGACACTTTCATTGTGTACATGACAAATGTTGCTTTTTTGAATCGTCGAATTTCGGCGACGGGCGAGCCTAGTTTAATTAAGTGTGCATTTTCATGAAAATCAATTTTTTTCATTTCCAATATCCAATAATTGTTTAGATCATAAACCGTTTTGTAGTGTAACGTGCTTATTTATTGTGAATTGCAATGAGTAGACATTTGACACAAAATAACATGCGTTATTTTCATCCGCATAAGTTGCACAAGGAATAAGAGGTATCTAATACAGGTCGTTCGGGTTCTTATTAAGAATATTCAGGAAAACAATACGCAGATTTGTTCCGTTTGTACTTATTGCAATTTAGACGCACTTCATATAACATATGTATGTATATAATATATTAACTGACCCGACGGCGGTCGTCCTGTCTTAGCCAAGAATGTTAAATTGGATGAGGTATAAAGAAGTAGAAGATTTTTTTTTTTTAAATTAAGTGAAAATGTAATGTTAAGCAAATGTATCTATCTGGATTATATAAAAATGAATCAATATTTTGTTGGTAACTACGAAAAAATATTTAGGTAGACAATACTTTTTTGTTTTGTTGTCTTGCGCAAGGAAATAATTGTGATCACAGATAAAAAAGTCGCATAGATATCGCATGCAGAGTAAAAAAATATGTCACTTTTTCAGGCGAATGGGATTTACTGATCGAACTCGTAAAATGCATAAGACATGATGTTCTTTCAAATTTGGTTGGAATAATAAATTGCTTGTTGCTATTGCTTATTCCTCTTTGTGTATATTATTTTTCATTATCTCGGATTTTGTTTTCATATGCCTAGTGATTCTGATTGTGGAAGGAATTTCTTGTTCAAGGACATTTCCTTTTTTTTAGGAACAGTGAGAGGGGATTATCAGGAAAGTATGTATACGAGTATCTGCAATAGCAACTTGGGATAATGGTTTTATGGCTTGGAGTGTTGGCTTATAGTGAGGTTCCGGTGCCTCACTCTTGGGGTGCTGGCTTATAGTGAAAAGAGTTGTAGAGAGTGAAATCATTTTTGAATGCATTCTCAAAAAAACATCCAATGAGTTTAAAATATTGATTGCATTCATTGACTTAAAAAAAGAATGCAACGAAAACGAATACAATCAGCATTCATTTTGCGATGTAATGATTTCATTAATTTTCCTACCATTCAATTGAATGCAATAAATAGAATGCAATCATTTTTGAATTCATGAACTCCTTTGCATTCTGTGCACTCTTTGCACTCTTTTGCATTTTTTTGTGTTCGTTTATTTTTTTTTATGGCAATGTTTGCATATACATATGTACATCTACATAGTACGTACATTACATACATACATATATGCAGTGCACATTTAGTTGGATCTGTTTATATATTTTAGTACTTTCACCCTGTACCTTTTAAAGGTAATCAAATTCTGCATTTACTACAAAAACTGTAAGAACTAAGAGACCTGGGTGCAGCAGAATTAGAATATTCTTACTTGTCTTTAATATAATCAATCCAGTGAATAGTGCGTCCAAACTGATCTGACATTTTAAAACAAAAGTACTTCTGCGGGCAAACATCGTTGTTTACGAAACGAACTATTGTTGTTTACGAACTAGAAACAAAATAACGGTGCTTTAAAACATTATCAGTGCAAAGTACAAGCAACACAAGGAGAACTAGACAATTTATGTGCCATAAGCAGGTACAGATAATGATTATTTTGCGTATCTTTCAAATTCATCAACTTCGATGGATATGTTAAATGGATTCCCACATTTAAAGCCAATATTTCTAAGATACAACACACCTAGTCCCTCATCTGCTGCCGTTGAGCGATTATTTTCATTCGCCAACATTTTAAATATTCTTAGGCGTCTTTCAGACCACAATTTTGAAAAATTGTTGTTGCTGAAAGCAAACAACTTGGAACTGGAACAGGCTTAAGTATTACAAACCCCTAGCAGTCACTTACTGCCAGTCAGTAAGTCGTAGGTTTTTTTCCCACAAATTGGAGCTTTTATGTATATACTAATTTTACCTCTACAGGAAAGGATGTTTTGAAAAACTATTGGATGATAATATTGTTATTTATAATAAATTATGTTTCTTAAATAAAAATAGATTCAAACATTTTTTCTCAGTCTCTTAATTAACTATATATAAGATCACTAATAAATATATAAGTTTTCTATAAAAGTGTGTTAGGTGTTTACTTAAAGATCATCCAAAGTATTTGATTATTGATTACATATGACTTCACTTTTTCGTGTGCATAAATGCAAATACTGTCAAAACGCGTATAAAATGCATTCAATTGAATGGTAAGAAAATGAATGCAATCGTTACATCGCAAAATGAATGCTAATTGCATTCTTTTTTGAATGCAATCATTTAACTGAATTCTTCAAAGATTGCATTATTTTACAACTCTGATAGTCTCGGTGCCTCTCACTCTGCCGGAGTTGGTTCAATTTCGTGATTGTTTTGCATTTGTTTCCCTGACAAAATTTGACTTTTTTTGATTTTTACTGGTAACTCTTTTTTGGATTTTCCAGGCACAATGTTCTCGGAAGAAAATAAGAAGTGCAATGTAAAGAATTGCATTGCGATGCTCAAATCATTGGTTTTGCTCTTAAAACCAGTTCAAATCTCTAAGGTTCGTTATTCACACGCATTGCAAGGCCATTCGCTCCCTTATATTTCTAATATGCGGACGATCTCTAAAAATTGTATGGTATACTTTGAAATGGAGCCTTCAAATATTGAAAAATGCATCAGTTGGTGCTTAGAGACTTCTTGATGTGTGCTTATAACTTCACTTAGTAATAAAACCCCGTTTATTGTCTGTACCAATCCGATCCACTCCTTGATCTTCAAATCCATTATTTTTTATATTGTATGTGAGATTTGGACGCATTCTAATTTCATCAAATATCAGTACAACATTCCGTTCACGTTGGTTTAATGATGCAAACTTTGCTTTCAGAAAACGGTGGGGATTGTTCTGGATCAATATTTTCTTTCATCATTGTTAACTGATCCGATTCGGAGCAAAAAAAAATTGATTTTGTAAATATTTTTCCGATTAAAAAGAAGTGAGTACATATAACTATACTCGTAAATAGAAATGAAATAAAGCGGTCCTCTGAACTCTTGTATTTAATTTTAATATTTTAATATTAAATTTATTGATATGTTAATATTTTATAATTTGTCCACAAAGCTAGTAAAATTTAAAAAAAAAAATGGAATGACCTTAGAATTCAGATTCATTTTTGCCTGTGTAAAAGCCTCTCAGCCGTTTGAATTGAATTAGGCAAACAACAAAAGACCCTGCACAAGAGTGAAAAAAATAATAACGCGAGTAGCACAAATGGGTGCGTGAAGCTAGACCCCGGCTTGCACCGGGCTGAAGCACCAAAAAGGTTTTTTTTGTTATAATGTATTGAATGACATGTACTTTGTTTTCATTTCTGACTCCTACTAATTGTTGCTTAGAAAGAATTTAACGTTGTTTTATAATTTGTGATAAGTTAAATAAGAAAATTATACTATTTAAGTTCAAACTTGGTGGCCTTTGTTTTCATTAATAGCTCAATTTCGTACAAAAAATTGAAAGGAGCGAACAATTTTGCGACAAGTATTTTTTTTCCCGGGGCGGAGCAGTTTCTTACTCGAAGTAAATGAATTGCTCCGTCCGGATAAATATAAAGAACGATAGAAATTATTGGGAGCAAAATTATTTCCCCCTCTGTATAATAGTTTTATTCAATCAATCAATATAAATATCCACAAAAACCAATCCGTTCGGAACTTTTTATTATTTATTATGCTTGGACAGCCCCATCAATATACCACAAACAATTTTTGAATGCTGTGAAATATCAATGAATTTGAAATAATCAACTAGTTGATATTTTGCTAGTTCGTAGAGCGTTTAAGTTCTAGAGCGAAATTTTCTTCTCAAGCTTTGAATTTTAAGTCTACAGCTCAATGTATTTTTTTTCAATTCAGAATTTGTTTTCTCCTCTTGTGCTAATTTTTCTAATAATTTATTATATCTTACGCAAGAAATATTTGAACTACTAGGGGTCCTTCTCTGTTTTGGTAGCAAACATGAAAGATTTTCTAAACCTTAGTCTAAATTTAAATTACAATTAAGACTTAAGGCGGGAACGACGTCGCTGTTAAGCATTTTTCTGCCAATAAATTCCGAAGAAAAATGATTTTGACAAACAAAATATTTTCCTTTGTCTTAAAATCGCCTGCCTGCCTTCATAAACTACTCAAAATTTAATTTTTTTCATTCGAAGGACATGCGAAAATTTTCAGATCGGGGAAATTTATTTTTGTTTTTTACAAGTTCCGAATAGTACTCATCTCCGATTTTCTTCAAATTTTTTGTACGTGTAGTCTAGTATGTCAAAAGTAAAAATCCAAAGGGGTTTTTTGTGCAAATGACTGGAAAAGACTAAAACGACGTGCAAATTTTAAAAATCCTGGAGAAAAAAGCTCAAATATCTTCAAAACTATAACAGGTATATACATAAATTGTACCACAAATTAAGCCTACGATTAAGCAGCTTCAATTGAAATAAACAGCTTTTCAATCCATTTATAAGTTTTGAAGATGTAATAAATTTTTCGAAAATGTTCTCATATTTTTAGTTTGAAAACCTTTTTAACTAAACACACTATATTTTTTGCAACATAATACTTAATATAAACAGTTTATTTCTCCAGAAACATGTAAGGATTGTTTGACATAATTAAGGTGCACAGCCTACGTCTACAAATTCCCGCTATTCTATATTGAATGAAATAGAGAGGTTGGGTGGCCCGCTTCGCGGGAAAAAGGGTTTTCAATTTCCTTTTCGTAGGGTTTGGCCGCTCACGCCATACCTAGTCGCTTCGCTAAGGGTATGTCTACAACTGTCAAGCAGGTACTTTTGTGCAAGATACCTTAATGATAAAAGTGACTGGGCCCTAGTATCTCCGAGTGGCCTAGTCTAAATAACATCTTTTCTTTTAGAATGGGGAGAAATGGGCAGATTTAGCGGTGGTTAAAACATTTTTGGATGAATGTCACTTCTAAGGAAATAAACTGTTTGTATAAACTAATATTTTCCAAAAAATATAGCAAGTCTTTTTATCACTAATAAGTCTACAAATGTAATTTCGTGATACAGTAAAGAAAAGGTACTTTGCATTTGCATTACATTTTTCCTATAAATATAAACACATTTTCGAAAAATTGATTATACCTTCAATACTTGTAAATGGATAACACAGCTTTTTCTCAATTGTAGGTTTTATTTGTGCTATCATTTATATATACACGTGTTATAATTTTGAAGATATTTGAGGTTTTCTTTCCAGGATTTTCAAACTTTGTATATCCTTTCAGTAGTTTTCGCTAAAACCCCGTTGGGATTTTTACTTCTGACATTGAAGAAAATCGGAGGTGAGTACTATTAAGAAATCCACCCCAAGAAACGCCAGACTTCCTTTTACGTGTATCAGACATTGCTAAATATGTAACAATTATACCGCTGAAAAATATCGCCAAATCATTAACCAACAACAGTCAAATCCCTCGAAATTTGACCGCGAATGAAAATGAAACTAAAAAATAAAATCGAACAAAAGCGACATATATACATATGTACGATGTGCCTTCTCAATAAATATATACACACAAACACTCCACAGTGTAGCCATCCAGATAAACACCAGCGACACATCAGTCATTCGTATACTCGTATGTTCGTTTACAAGATCGATTGAGACGTAAAACAAAATAGATGGTTGCAGCGAAACGAAAAATAAAAAAAATGTGTGTACAGTGGATTCCGCTTATTTGGGACATCGCTTCATCGGGACAGCCGCTTAATTAGGACAAATGAACAAGAACGGAAACAAAAAAGAGATGATTTTGTTCGTTTATTGATGACAGCAGCCGTTTATTCGGGACATATTCATCGCACATCTTACACATATTTCGACAAAAATATCGCCACATTGCTTTTCTGCTATGTCTCGAAAATGTTAGAGCAGCAAAAGCCACACCATCGTTTGCAGTAATAATGACGATGAAGACGAGAAAACAAACTGAGCCAATGCTTTTCACGTAACGGTACTATCTCGTGGTGTTGCGCTCCGTTTTACCTTTGCATAGGGGTGGGTAAAACGGTTTCTTGTTGTTTCAATTTGTTATTCGTATTGATGTTTCTAGTTTTGTTGTGCTACGACGTGGCGTGCTTTTGGTTTTGTTTCAGAAAGTGCCGAGATAAAATTAATAAGTCGCGTATCCGTGCCCACTGACCGAGAAGATTGTTGCATTTGGCTAAAATGTCCAGAAAAGATTCAACATTAGCTAATAAAATAGCTTTGCTTGATAAATTAAAAAGCCAAGCCCCGAACACTTCCTATCGTGATCTGTAAAGGATCACTAATGTTCCTAAGTCTACAATAGTACGTGTCAAAAACCATGAAGTTAAACTGCACGGGGAATGGGGAAAAGGGGAAGGAAAATCAAGAAAGCGGAAACGAGCAGGAAAGGATGGTTTTCTATTGTAACTGGAAGAGGAGTTTGTGTTAGTGGCCCAATGTTGAAAGCTAAGGCAGACGAGCTTGCGGCAAAGTTGGGTCATGCCAATTTCAATGCTACGGATGGTTGACTATCGCAGATCACTTGAAATTGTGTAAGCTTCCGGAACTACTACAGATGTGGAGTCCTAATGACATTTATAACGCCGATGAAACGGGTTTATTTTACCGTGCCAGGCCAGATGGTTCTTTAAGCTACAAACAACATGAACTCACAGGTTCAAAAAAAGCAATGGATCATGTCACTGTGTTATGCTGCTGTAATATGTCGGAAGTGATAAACGGAAGCTCTTAGTTATTGAAAAAGCCGTTTAACTTAGGTGCTTTAAAGGTCTTAGAATGGACAGTCTACCAGTACTATATTACGCCAATAAGAACGCGTGGATAACAACCAACATTTTTACTAAACGGCTTTCCGATTGGGATGCGGAGTTGCAACTTACTTCAAGGAGAATTCTGCTACTCATTGACAATTCGGCTGCACATCCTCCTTCAGTTTATTTTAAAAATATTAAAATAGAATTTCTTCCACCAAACACCACATCTTTGATACAACCACTGGACATGCGAATCATAAAAAACTTAAAGACTTTTTATCGAGGACGATTGGTGCAGTTCATCCTTGAAGCAATTGAAGAAAATCTCTTGACAACATCTACAAATGCTAGAGAAGTTAGCGCAAAGGTGGATGTTCTACAGCCTATACAATTTGTTGCGGATAGTTGGAGACAAATAAGCTGCTCGACAATTTAAAACTGTTCTTCTCACTGCGGTTTCAAAAATTCAAATCAAGAAATCATACCAGGTCCAACAAATATTGAAAGCAACTATCCACTGGAGCGCGTTACAAATCATCAAGAGTTCTTATCCATTGATAACGACCTGTAATGCCACTGCGAATACTAGGATGTTGAGGATGACATTATTGAGGAAATTGCAAGAAAAAATAACGTAGGAGATCCTGGAAGTGATGTGGAGATTGATGTACATGCTCCAGTTCCAGTTACCACTCGAGAGGCGAGGAAGTATTTACAAGAATTGCGGCGATACTTCATGCAGGACGGCAGTGAAGGCAGCTCATTATCAGCATTAGAGGTTTGTGATGATTTTATAACATCACAAAGAACTCAGAATATTCGCTAGGCGACAATCTACCAATATCTGGAACATAAGATATGAAATCAATTTCTTTTTTATACTTTTTTTATATTTTTTCAATAAAATATGAATTCTGAATGTAAATAAGCAGTAGGTTTTTTACTTTCTATTCCACAGCGTTCTTTTTTACATACGTAGCTATTTCAATCGTTTTGCATTTTCTTTTCTTGATCAATCACATCGCTTTGTTGGGACAGCCGCTTAACTGGGACCAAGCAATCTAGCCCGATGTGTCCCAAATAATTGTGCCAATTTCAAGTATTGTGGGATTACATTAATAACGCGTAACATATGCACGTGAATTTGTCAAAGTACGTCAAATAAATAAATGAGATCAATAATTAAAAACTGTATACTGAAATCTCGTCAGGACGCCGTCGATTTCTTTCTATACCACAATCCGTCGTAAACCATCATATGCATATCTTCATTTATTCAACTTCCCGCTGAACATACCGCTAAAACCGTCTTGAGAAACGCGCTTGATTATGAATCATATTAGGGAATGAAGGTGTATTATTCATATATGTTTGAACAATGTATAACTATGGTGAATCTCTCTCTGTAAAATGTTTGCACAATATGTTCTTTATTATAACGTGTACTGTACTCTCTCACTCTCTCTCTTTCTTTCTTTTGCTTTCATGACGATAGGTTTTTTATTGTAACTTGTCAAGCAGACAAGGCGGCGGTCGGATTTAAGTTTTAGCAGCACCCTTTATTTTTTTAATACATCTGTGGGTAAAAACTCTCATTAAACTGATGCGAACAGGTATATACATAAATTGTACCACAAATTAAGCCTACGATTAAGCAGCTTCAATTGAAATAAACAGCTTTTCAATCCATTTATAAGTTTTGAAGATGTAATAAATTTTTCGAAAATGTTCTCATATTTTTAGTTTGAAAACCTTTTTAACTAAACACACTATATTTTTTGCAACATAATACTTAATATAAACAGTTTATTTCTCCAGAAACATGTAAGGATTGTTTGACATAATTAAGGTGCACAGCCTACGTCTACAAATTCCCGCTATTCTATATTGAATGAAATAGAGAGGTTGGGTGGCCCGCTTCGCGGGAAAAAGGGTTTTCAATTTCCTTTTCGTAGGGTTTGGCCGCTCACGCCATACCTAGTCGCTTCGCTAAGGGTATGTCTACAACTGTCAAGCAGGTACTTTTGTGCAAGATACCTTAATGATAAAAGTGACTGGGCCCTAGTATCTCCGAGTGGCCTAGTCTAAATAACATCTTTTCTTTTAGAATGGGGAGAAATGGGCAGATTTAGCGGTGGTTAAAACATTTTTGGATGAATGTCACTTCTAAGGAAATAAACTGTTTGTATAAACTAATATTTTCCAAAAAATATAGCAAGTCTTTTTATCACTAATAAGTCTACAAATGTAATTTCGTGATACAGTAAAGAAAAGGTACTTTGCATTTGCATTACATTTTTCCTATAAATATAAACACATTTTCGAAAAATTGATTATACCTTCAATACTTGTAAATGGATAACACAGCTTTTTCTCAATTGTAGGTTTTATTTGTGCTATCATTTATATATACACGTGTTATAATTTTGAAGATATTTGAGGTTTTCTTTCCAGGATTTTCAAACTTTGTATATCCTTTCAGTAGTTTTCGCTAAAACCCCGTTGGGATTTTTACTTCTGACATTGAAGAAAATCGGAGGTGAGTACTATTAAGAAATCCACCCCAAGAAACGCCAGACTTCCTTTTACGTGTATCAGACATTGCTAAATATGTAACAATTATACCGCTGAAAAATATCGCCAAATCATTAACCAACAACAGTCAAATCCCTCGAAATTTGACCGCGAATGAAAATGAAACTAAAAAATAAAATCGAACAAAAGCGACATATATACATATGTACGATGTGCCTTCTCAATAAATATATACACACAAACACTCCACAGTGTAGCCATCCAGATAAACACCAGCGACACATCAGTCATTCGTATACTCGTATGTTCGTTTACAAGATCGATTGAGACGTAAAACAAAATAGATGGTTGCAGCGAAACGAAAAATAAAAAAAATGTGTGTACAGTGGATTCCGCTTATTTGGGACATCGCTTCATCGGGACAGCCGCTTAATTAGGACAAATGAACAAGAACGGAAACAAAAAAGAGATGATTTTGTTCGTTTATTGATGACAGCAGCCGTTTATTCGGGACATATTCATCGCACATCTTACACATATTTCGACAAAAATATCGCCACATTGCTTTTCTGCTATGTCTCGAAAATGTTAGAGCAGCAAAAGCCACACCATCGTTTGCAGTAATAATGACGATGAAGACGAGAAAACAAACTGAGCCAATGCTTTTCACGTAACGGTACTATCTCGTGGTGTTGCGCTCCGTTTTACCTTTGCATAGGGGTGGGTAAAACGGTTTCTTGTTGTTTCAATTTGTTATTCGTATTGATGTTTCTAGTTTTGTTGTGCTACGACGTGGCGTGCTTTTGGTTTTGTTTCAGAAAGTGCCGAGATAAAATTAATAAGTCGCGTATCCGTGCCCACTGACCGAGAAGATTGTTGCATTTGGCTAAAATGTCCAGAAAAGATTCAACATTAGCTAATAAAATAGCTTTGCTTGATAAATTAAAAAGCCAAGCCCCGAACACTTCCTATCGTGATCTGTAAAGGATCACTAATGTTCCTAAGTCTACAATAGTACGTGTCAAAAACCATGAAGTTAAACTGCACGGGGAATGGGGAAAAGGGGAAGGAAAATCAAGAAAGCGGAAACGAGCAGGAAAGGATGGTTTTCTATTGTAACTGGAAGAGGAGTTTGTGTTAGTGGCCCAATGTTGAAAGCTAAGGCAGACGAGCTTGCGGCAAAGTTGGGTCATGCCAATTTCAATGCTACGGATGGTTGACTATCGCAGATCACTTGAAATTGTGTAAGCTTCCGGAACTACTACAGATGTGGAGTCCTAATGACATTTATAACGCCGATGAAACGGGTTTATTTTACCGTGCCAGGCCAGATGGTTCTTTAAGCTACAAACAACATGAACTCACAGGTTCAAAAAAAGCAATGGATCATGTCACTGTGTTATGCTGCTGTAATATGTCGGAAGTGATAAACGGAAGCTCTTAGTTATTGAAAAAGCCGTTTAACTTAGGTGCTTTAAAGGTCTTAGAATGGACAGTCTACCAGTACTATATTACGCCAATAAGAACGCGTGGATAACAACCAACATTTTTACTAAACGGCTTTCCGATTGGGATGCGGAGTTGCAACTTACTTCAAGGAGAATTCTGCTACTCATTGACAATTCGGCTGCACATCCTCCTTCAGTTTATTTTAAAAATATTAAAATAGAATTTCTTCCACCAAACACCACATCTTTGATACAACCACTGGACATGCGAATCATAAAAAACTTAAAGACTTTTTATCGAGGACGATTGGTGCAGTTCATCCTTGAAGCAATTGAAGAAAATCTCTTGACAACATCTACAAATGCTAGAGAAGTTAGCGCAAAGGTGGATGTTCTACAGCCTATACAATTTGTTGCGGATAGTTGGAGACAAATAAGCTGCTCGACAATTTAAAACTGTTCTTCTCACTGCGGTTTCAAAAATTCAAATCAAGAAATCATACCAGGTCCAACAAATATTGAAAGCAACTATCCACTGGAGCGCGTTACAAATCATCAAGAGTTCTTATCCATTGATAACGACCTGTAATGCCACTGCGAATACTAGGATGTTGAGGATGACATTATTGAGGAAATTGCAAGAAAAAATAACGTAGGAGATCCTGGAAGTGATGTGGAGATTGATGTACATGCTCCAGTTCCAGTTACCACTCGAGAGGCGAGGAAGTATTTACAAGAATTGCGGCGATACTTCATGCAGGACGGCAGTGAAGGCAGCTCATTATCAGCATTAGAGGTTTGTGATGATTTTATAACATCACAAAGAACTCAGAATATTCGCTAGGCGACAATCTACCAATATCTGGAACATAAGATATGAAATCAATTTCTTTTTTATACTTTTTTTATATTTTTTCAATAAAATATGAATTCTGAATGTAAATAAGCAGTAGGTTTTTTACTTTCTATTCCACAGCGTTCTTTTTTACATACGTAGCTATTTCAATCGTTTTGCATTTTCTTTTCTTGATCAATCACATCGCTTTGTTGGGACAGCCGCTTAACTGGGACCAAGCAATCTAGCCCGATGTGTCCCAAATAATTGTGCCAATTTCAAGTATTGTGGGATTACATTAATAACGCGTAACATATGCACGTGAATTTGTCAAAGTACGTCAAATAAATAAATGAGATCAATAATTAAAAACTGTATACTGAAATCTCGTCAGGACGCCGTCGATTTCTTTCTATACCACAATCCGTCGTAAACCATCATATGCATATCTTCATTTATTCAACTTCCCGCTGAACATACCGCTAAAACCGTCTTGAGAAACGCGCTTGATTATGAATCATATTAGGGAATGAAGGTGTATTATTCATATATGTTTGAACAATGTATAACTATGGTGAATCTCTCTCTGTAAAATGTTTGCACAATATGTTCTTTATTATAACGTGTACTGTACTCTCTCACTCTCTCTCTTTCTTTCTTTTGCTTTCATGACGATAGGTTTTTTATTGTAACTTGTCAAGCAGACAAGGCGGCGGTCGGATTTAAGTTTTAGCAGCACCCTTTATTTTTTTAATACATCTGTGGGTAAAAACTCTCATTAAACTGATGCGAACGTTTAAAAAAAAATTAATTAAATCGGTCTAGCATTTGTCAAGTTATGCCATCACCAAGGATATATTGACTCATTTTTATATATCTATATATGTAACGCACACACATTAATTGTAGAATCAATTAATATTATTTATGTAAATACTTATTTATTTTGCAGATTCAAACGGCAACTGAGTGGAATGTAATCGAATGCAAACATATGTAACGCATAAGCATTAATTGAAGAATCAGTTAATGTTGTAAATACGTATTTATTTTGCAGATTCATGCGGCAACTGAGTGGAGTGCAATCGATTGCAAACATATCCAAATAACGGCTAAACCTAATTACGGATCCGACTTTGGTCGACTGAATATTCCTCTTCCAGAGCCATTCAGGGGACAAGTGGCTTTGCGCCATACTTTTTAACTGGTGATGATATATTTGGACTCGACATATATCTTACGATAGGGCTTAGTAGGAATACTAATCTATCTACCCCAGAGGAAATCTTCAATTACAGACTGAGTGGCATTTGGACGTTTGGAGTCGCGTTTCAGGATTTTCCACTGCCTAATAGATTTGTTGTATTCTTCACAATTTTCTGTTATATAAAATGCAAAAACATCATGATGTGCAGCTGACCACAATTCAAATTCTTTCAGAAACGATGCTTCCTCTTTCTAACGAAGACCGTAGTACAGTGCGTAGTACAGTATTGTGTAACCGGCGGTAATGTGCTGTATCAGTAGAAAAAAGGTACCAAATGTTGAATGTGAAATCCGTAAAATTAAAGGATTGGTTCATAAAAAAAACAAAAGCGTATTTTTTTTCACTGATCTTTATTTTCTACTTTCGATAAAACTTAAAGCTATCATAAAATTACAATATAACTTAAAACGATATTAAAATTCACTTACAATATAACATAAAATTATCTTAGAATTTACTTACGCTATCACCTTAATGTATCTTGATATCTACTTACAATATTGCTTAAAATCAAAAATCGAAAATTCGCAAATATATCCGCAGATACTATCGCATTTATGCTATTTCCAAAGTCAGCATATTTATTTCGTGACCCTAAAAAACATGAAGGATAAGGTTTTTTTTTACTAGGTGGGGTGAAAATAACCTCCTTGGGAATGAAAAAAATTTTTTTTAAATGTTTTTTTATTTTATTCAATACCCCGTTTAGCTTAATACACTTATTCCAGCGATGTTTCAACTTCTTGATTCCGTCCGAAAAGTAATTTTCTGGAAGGTCTGCAAAATACTCCTCCGTGGCGTCGATGATTTCATCGCGTGAGTTGAATTTTTTATTGATGAGCCATCTTTTGAGATTTTGGAAGAGATAATAGTCTGAGGGAGCCAAATCGGGCGAATACGGTGGATGCGACAGCAATTGGAGCCGTAAGTCATTGATTTTAGCTGTGGTTGCGATGCTCTTATGCGCTGGCGCATTGTCTTTCAAAAACAAAATTTTTTTTCGCTTCGTGTGAGGCCGTTCTGCAGCGATTTCGTCCTTCAATCGCTCCAATAATGCACAGTAATACTCGCTGTTGATGGTTTTTCCTTTTTCGAGGTAGTCCACGAAGAGTATGGCATGACAATCCCAGAAAACCGACGCTATAACCTTTCCGACCCAATGAGATTCCCTCGGCCGCTTCGTAGCACTCGTACCGGATTCAGTCCATTGCCGGGCACTCATTCTGTTCTCTGGTGTGTAATAGTGGATCCAGGTTTCATTCGTTATCAATCGACGCCAAAAGTCCGTCCGATTCCGCATCAGCAAGTCCAAACACTCTTTCGAAGTGCTCTCGCGTTCGTGTTTTAGGTCAGCAGTGAGCATGCTGGGGGCCGCAGCGGCAGGATAACTTTTTCATATGCAGAATTTTGCCCAAAATATGGCGTGCGCGCTCAGTACTAATCTTTGTGGTATCTGCTAGCTCGCGCAAATTCACTCTCCGGTCAGCCAACACCATTTCTTTTATTTTTTTGACATTGCTGCGGACTTGATCGGGAGTGGAGTTGCGGCCGCCACGAAACTCTCGAAACCAATATTTGACGGGGTAATCTAACGGAGCATTAGCCCCATAATATTTATCTAACTTTTCTTTTGTTTCCTTCGCCGTTTTGGTCCATACTCAACATGATGCCAAACACGTCAACAACAATCAGCTGTAAAAACAAACCTAAAGACAGTATCGCACTGAAATTGGGCATGTCTGCCTAAATATGAACGGACTATCAAGGCACCATAACCTGCAGTATCAGCGCATTCTGCCGGTCAAGGAGGTTACTTTTCACCCCACCTAGTACATGGCGGTGAAACTGTTAAGCTTAAAATATCAGCTATGTTGTCTTCGCATATATTTTCTTTTTTATTAGTACTTTCTGTCGGAGCTAATAGAAATTGCCGGGTTGGGAATTGGAGACGAAATACATTCGGTTTTAATTAGGTAGTTCTATTTCTTCCCTCACCCCAATTGCATGTTTCAGAGTTTTATCCTATTACAATCATGAATTGTTCTGATTTTTTTAGAATACAATTTACAAATATGTACTTACCAATGCAAAATTACTTTGCGTTTTCCGTATCACTATAAGTCTATCCAAAACTGAGAATTCAGTGAAATAGAAGAGGTGTGGTTCGTTAACCTTTTCTACTCCAGCTCCAGACCTTTTGAAGTCATCAACCTTCTTTCTCTCGACGACATATTCCAACCGATGGTATTTTATTTTTATTTTCTAGGTCGACTATATTTTCCTTTTAAACACCCGGGATCAGACCTTTTGTACAAACTAGTTTTGTAGTTCCATAAGCACTCCATATTTGGACAAGCATTGACAAAATTAATTGTTTCTGTGGGGATTTTAAAATTTTCTCTAATATTACAAAGAAAGAAATCATAAGTGCTGTATGTGTTTACGATTAAAACAAGATTAGAAATTATTCTCTATATTAAATTAAAATTAGATTAATTCAATCATTTCTAAATATTTAATGGAAACGTAATAAAACGATATTTAGATTGTTAGATTCTCCCACGATACAAATTTAAATGTCAAAATATTCATATAAAAGAAAGATTTTTGTAAAATAAAGAAAAATACCCTATTTTATAACGTTTAACCGACAATTCTTTTATTTGAACAGTTCTTTTTATTGATCGTTCAATCGTTACAGTTTTTACATTCCTTTTTAAAACGGAAAAGCAAAACAAATGCAAAAATTGGTCCATTCGAGCCAGATAAGGCTAAGTTCTTTTAATACTCGTAGTAAAAGTAAAAGACATTAGACAGTTTAAAGTGCAATTGTGAAAATTATAGTGTACGAACGAAGTGCAACATACATATATAGAATGCATACAACATATATATATGTACAAAGATTGAAGCTATTTCGCAATTGTGGAATTGGACAATAATAATACACATAAAAGACTTTCATAAAAAAGGATTTTGCAAATCGGGAATTTCGCGCCGCGTAATTCTACGTAAAATCTTCTTTCTACACTTAATCACTCTACACTTAAGGCTAAAATGTAAGCCATTATTTTTCTACTAAACTTAACGTATAAATCTATTCATATATGTAGTTCGCTGTCGTCGAATTAATGAAACACTTTTGTAATCTTTTAAACTTTATTATAACTGAACTTTAAAACGTCGTATTATTAAAACTTAGAAAAGCTTCAAGATAACTATTTGCTTTTCTGTCCTTGTTGATTTCAGTTTGATGACTGATCGTTTGTGTATGTCCTGTCATGTGTTCGTCTGGTTAACATGTTTGAGTGTGTGTGTGTGTGTGTGTGTGTGTGTGAGTTCGTTTAGTTTGTCATTGTGTCTGGATGGAAGGGATTGCTTTCTATGCGCATCCTATATTCGGCCCTCCTGACAATGCATTCGCCATCGAATGACCTGCCCACGGCTTCATGCCATCCGCTGCTGCATTCATTTTTCCGGGCCCCTCGTGATTCTCCATCTCAACCACATCGTAACGATTGTTTTTGCAAACACGTACCACTTTCTAAGGTCCACAGAATTTGGGTTTCAGTTTGAGCCCAGGGCCAAACTGCGACCTCTTAATAGCAACTAGATCATTGACCTTGTACCTTGTAGCTGCTTTATTCTTCTTTAGAGATGATCGTCTATTTTCTTCTTGGATCCTCGCTATATTTTCTTGAGCTCTGTTCCTAATGTCGTTCCTTTCATCGTCGAGTTCATCGAGATACTCCGTATCTCTTGATATTCAGGAATTTCCCTTGTTCTAATTTCCATACCTGTCAGGATCTTGAACGCAGATATTTTTGTACTTCTTGGCGGTGTGTTATTAAGGATCTGTTGGGCCTTATCCACGCACTTTTACCAATTCTGTGGCTCTTCTAGTGTCATTTTAGTCAGCACCGGTATCAAAATTCGATGGACTCTTTCAACTTGGCCGTTTCCACGTGGTACGCCTGTAGTTATCGACATGTGGCGTATGTTTTCAGCTGTGGAATATTCGGCAAAAATTTTAGAAGTGAAGGCTGTCCCTCGGTCGGTAATGATTCTTTTCGGATTACCAAATAATGCTGATTGCTTTTTAAGATTGTCCAAAACTTCCTATGACTTCGTGCTTTTGGTAGGATAAAGCCACACAAACTTCGAAAACGCGTCTATGACAACTAAAATGTGATTATATAATTTTTTTGTGTTCCGCATTGGCCCAACGTGGTCAATATGGTACGTTTCAAGCAGGTAGCTGCCCTTATCTATCATAGACAGAAATCCTTCCGGCTTTCCTTCTTTTCGACTAGTGAGAATACATTCCAAACAATTCCTAATAACCTTTGGCACCTTTTCTCTTAATTCGGGGATGAAGTAGGTTCTTTCAATTAGGTCTTGTGTCTTCTGCCATGCAAAGTGTCCTTGCCTGTGGGTCAGCTTAATTACTTCTTCTTCCATCTTAGCCGGTATAACGACCAACTCCTTCACTGGATCTTTGTGCAAAACGTTTTTATAAAGTAATCCTCATAACTTGCATGTTGAAGAAGATTCCTAATAACCCTCAAGTATTCGTCATCCAATTGTGCGCTTTTTATTCGGTGTCCGAGAACGTCAGCAACCTGCATTGCCATTCGACTTAGCGCGTCTACATGCCTCATCTTTGCGCCTGATCGATGAACTACTTCAAAATTGAAGTCTTGTAAGAGCATAGCCCATCTACTAACTCTTAGTGGCACGTCTTTCTTCTCTATCGTCATTGCAAAGGCATTGCAATCAGTAACGATACGTATTCTTTTCCCTAAAACGTAGATCTGCCATTTCTTAAGAGCTTCTATAATTGCTTAAACCCTAAACTAGTATGAGTGGTAGCGTTCTTCAGTCGGGCTTGTCTTCCTGCTCATAAACTGAATCGGATGAAACTCATTGTCATCACTGTCCCTTTGAAGAAGTACAGCGCCGTATCCATATTTACTTGCGTCCGCATGTATCTCTGTTTCAGCTTCAGGGTCGTACAGTTTACCACTTTGGTTTTTTCAAGTGATGGTCTGATAGTTCCCTTCTCAATGACGTAGCCCAGAAATTCTATCCTTGTTTTTAAGAACTGGGATTTAGACCATTTTATTTGCAAACCGTTTTTTTCTGCTACCTTAAGAACTTTTTTCAAGCGCTCGACAGTTTCTGCATAATTTTCGGCTGGAATCACCAAATCATCCATGTATGTTTGCACTATACCCTCTTTTACTAATCCTTGGAAAATTTTCGATATAAATCTGGTAAAAACTGAAGGAGGAATTGAAGAATTCATACTGTCCGTTATGAACTATAAAGGAAGTATATTTCCGTGATATTTCCTCTATGGGCACATGGAGGAAGCCATTGGTCAAATCAAGTGTTGAGAAAATCGAGCTTGTTTGAAGTTCGTCTATCACATCATCAATCCTTGTTAACGGAAAGTGATCCTTCATAATTTTAGTGTTGATTCTTCTGTAGTCACAGCATAGTCATTCGCTACCATCTTTTTTAGCCACTAATATTATTGGAGATGCATATGGAGAAGTGCTTCGCTGAATAGTCCCGTCCTTTAACCAACTATTAATTTGTTTCTCGACGAATACTTTGTCTACTGGTGCCATTCGCCTTGGCTTTTCATATATTGGTTCTTCATCTGAAACTATGATCTGCATTTCGATCGGGCATTCGACACTCGGCCTTGGTTCATATTTTTGAAAAATGTTTAGGATGTTTACCCTTAGTTCTTCCGGATGATGTTTCTTGATTAACGTCGATCTCGGTTTCTATTTTTCCTTAATCACATCCAACGAGGCATAGTTCTCTGGACTCTTCTCTTAGCTCCTTAAGTACATCTTGATCTTCAGGTTTAGCAGCTGCCTCTGAATCGGTCTAAACGGAACTCCTCTTTGGCATCTGAATCAACCTTCCTTGACGGTATCTTCCTCTCTCACCTAAAACAGGTTGTACTCTTGCAGTAAAATCGCTACTCAATTTCTTCGATTTCGATTCTTCTCTTTTTTCAGCATTCTCTTTGATATCATTTGTCCTGGACTTAATATCCCCAATACCCTCAACTCTGTTGTTCTTGATAAAATGGGCACCTTCAGCATCGATCGTTAAGGTAACACCATGAAGTAATTCGTTGCCTGAGATCGCGGAAAATAATAAATCACCTTCACTTACTACATGCATCTTTACGTTGCTATAAACTTCGCCGTCGATTTCTAAGTTCGTAACAAAATATCCTTGGGTGACGATTTCGCTATTGCCAAGCTACTTAAAATTGTTCTTGACGGAACTATTTCAACAGATGGTAAAAAAGCATCATGTCTCTTCGACACAAACATAGATCGCATCCAGTGTCGACCAAAGCTGTTACTTCGACACCGTTCATTTTAAAGGATTTCATGAGATTGTTATTTTTCCTTGGTGCCATGTTTACCCTTACTGTGGCAATTCTTTCTTTATGTTATTGTCTACACTCGGAAGATCGATGTCCAGGTTGTTTGCATTTAAAACATTTGTATTCTTTGCTGAAGCATTCATTTGTCAAATGTGTGTAATCTTCACACTTATAGCACCGTTTTTCCTTTTTAAATGTAACCGCTGCTTCTCTACCCCCCGTCATCGTAGTTGTTGGAACAAATCTACGAGACATTGTGTAATTGCTGCCACGTGTCATTTTAATTTTCTCATAGACCTTTATTTTTGCATTTAATTCCTCTAGTGTATTTGCCTCATACAAAACCATCTTATTTATTTTGTCGTCATTTATTCCTCATCTAAATCACAGTACTTCGCAATATCGATCATGACATACAAATACTCTCTAATTTGTTCATCTTTTCCTTTCCTTCTATTTCTTAATCTTCGATGAACTTCGGCTGAACTGACTGTATCTGTAAATTCTTTTTTAAGTGCTTCTCGCAGAGAACACCAATCATGAATATTTTTTTTTCCCTGTACATACAATTTTGCGGCGCTCTTTATTAACTTCTTTGCATATATGTACCATTGCAATTGGTTCCAACCTACAAGAGAAGAAACGTCTTCAAATTCCTTCACCCATTCGTTTATATTTGGAGATCCTATTCCACTGAATTGCGACACGGTTTCCTCTACTTCTTTGCATCTAAATGCACAATTCTCGTTCGGCCCCTGTCGACATATGTGAGGCGAAAGAGAACGTTGTACATTTCCACAAGGGTGAGTTTCTGTTGTTATATTCGTAGTTGCTACTATCGTTCGTGATTCCGTTTGGTGTTGTACATAGGATCGTTGGCTGCCATGTTCCTTTACGTTGATGCGACGAGAATTTAATCTGTCGGTGGGTTGCATTAGTCTGTGTTCCAACGTTTTCTTGTTGCCTGTAGTTGACAATCCCAACCGTCGTAGTTCGTCTTTCAGTTTTTGTACCGTTATTTTGTCCATCTGTCTGCTTCTTGGTCACTTAATATAATATTAAAGTTTTCACAAAATAAATCTTATTTTAGGAATCCAAAATAATGTTTTTTTTTTAAAAACAATCTACGGGTTAACATATATGATTTTAAGTTTACAACATTCTTTTTTGCTTTACAAAATTCTTTTTTTTTTTTTAACAATTTACTATACTTTTGTTGAATTGTAGTTTGGTACCTCTTTGCTTGGATCTTGATGGATCCGCTGTGGATTCCTGCCTTGGAATTCTGCTTCAAATTCTGTCAATGTTGCCTCAGGATTCTGGGTTTTTTACGGATCGCTTCCTGGATCCCAGTTGAGCCCCCAAATATATAGATCGCCGTCGTCGAATTAAGGAAATCTTAATCTTTTAAACATTATTATAGCTGAACTTAAAAACGTCTTATTATTAAAACTTAGAAAAACTTCAAGATAACTATTTGCACTTCTGTCCTTGTTGATTTCAGTTTGACGACGGATCGTTTGTGTATGTCCTGTCATGTGTCTGTAATTGCGTTCGGCTGTTTAACATGTGTAAGTGTGTGTGTGTGTGTGAGTGAGTTCGTTTAGTTTAGTTTGTGGCTGGGTGGAAGGGATTGCTTACTATGCGCATCCTACATATATATATATATAGATAAACATATAGATTTAAACTGTGTGTCAAATCTTATTTAAACTAATAAAGCTTTACTTAATTCTTAATTTTCCATTTTTATATACATATTTGTACAAAAACATATAAATCTAATACACATAATATATATAGAAGAACATTCAATAATTTTTACATATAATATACATATTATTTCACTCACAAATAAATATCCATTTACAATGTCGTTTGAAGATTTACAAAAAACACTATTTGCACAGATTCTTCGTGATGCGGCGGACCTCCCTTCCCCCATACTCGTAGGATCTAAATACGGACCTAAACAAAAACAAAACAAATAATACAAACAATGCAAATAACGCAGTTAACTCAACGAATTTACCGCAGTCGTCTGATCCCTTCTCTAAAAGTTCAAGTTCAAAGGGTATCTGCACCACCCAGATCGATTGTCTCTGGTAAAAGAAGTCCACCCGAAGCGCCTACGCGCGAAAAAACAAACTCAGTGAGTAATAAAAGCCAACACACTCCGTACGAAACTTAAACTCTGAAAACAAAGCATATAAACGAAGCCCAAGAAAGCAGTCCACTCTGCTCAACTATTCGCGAACACCATACACCATACAGAGCATACACGAGAAACAAATTGGACCATAAAGAAAAGACCGTTTAAGTAACGTAAGGCTGGTTCTTCCAGACAAGAGCCAGGGGTCACAAAAAAAGCAACTCCCAACAAAATTAAGTCTTCCACCTCCAATCAACGTTGTTGGGGTTTCAGACTACAACAAGTTGCATTGCCTTCTCAAAAAAACGCTAAAATTTAAGTATAAGACAAATTAAACACCGAGAAGATCCAATGGTACACTCTCGAAAACAAATCAGAAAGACCATTACGTGTAGTAGCGAGAGGACTCCATCCTTCGTGCACTAAACACGATATTATAAGCGACCTCCATGCAAAGTTCTAGACGTCGTAAATATTATTAAAGAAAAAAAAGAAAAGCAGAGTAAGACGAGGAAATCTTGGTTAAGCGGGGACTTCCACTGTTTATGCTTAGTTTCGATAAGTCCGGAAATAAAGAAGATATCTATAGTATTAAAACTATTCTAAATATCGTATTCAAAATCAAACCTGTGCGTAAGAACACAAGATCGATCCCGCAATGTAAGCGCTGCCTAGGCTTCAATCATACGCAGACTTACTGCCAAAAAGAACCGCGTCGCGTAAAATGTGTCGGTAAACATCTCTTAGAAGAGTGCAACTTAAATAAGGAACTTCCACAGTCTTGCATAAAATGCCAAGGAAAGCACCCAGCAAACTATCGCGGATGTGAAGCGGCGAAAGAACTCCAAAAAAGGCGCGATACGCTTAAAAAAACCTTACGTCCCAACCCAAAAGCAACAACAAATAAACCAAATATTGCTTAACAACAGGCAGTGAAAGAAAGAAAATCCGTCGTGGTAAAGTCGAAGTATATACGAAAAGAGATCGGAAAGGAAAAGCCGCCACCGACTGACGCGCTAACGTATGCACAAGCAGCGTAGCAAGGAAATAAAAAAAGCGGTGTTAAGCCAGATCCAGTGGCACACGTTTTTTCCCTAATTCTCACGACACTTGAGGAGCAAAGCAGAACAAATAAATTGTTATTTGAAAAATTAAGCAATCTCGAGAAAGAAATACTTAAGACTCGATTTCAAGCATGAACATGAACCAAGTGCTTAAAATATTGACTTGGAATGCAAACGGCCTTATTTAAGAACTCGACGAACTGGAAGTGTTCTTGCAAAATGCCAACATTGACATTTGCTTGATTTCTGAAACTCACTTGAGGAAAGGACCTCGTGTGGAACTAATGGGATACTGTGCTTATCATGCATACCATCCATCAAAAAATGCCAGAGGCGGATCGTTATTGTTCATTAAAGATTGTATTGAGCACTCTATATATATGAAGATTGAAAGCGATGCAATGCAGTTAAGTTCGGTTCGCGTAAAATATAACCACCTGCACTACAACATTGCATCAATTTATTGTCCTTCAAGATGCAAGCTAGAAAAGAATGACTTCAAAGGTATCTTTGATTCACTCGGACCGAATTTTATAATTGGTGGTGACTTTAATTCGAAACATAGCTTCTCGGGCTCAAGATGTAATACAACGAGGGGCAGACAACTCTACGAAGCCGGTATGCAATCTGAAGTTGACTTTTTCTCGACAGGAAAACCAACATATTGGCCTTCGGATATAACAAAGACCCCTGATCTTGTAGACTTCTATGTCACAAAGGGAGCAGCCAAAATTTCAACAAACATCGAGGAAAGTTATGATCTCTCCTCAGATCACTCACCAGTCATTTTGACACTAATCATACTCTTAATTAAGAAAGAAGTGGCGCCTAGATTAACTAACAATAAAACTAACTGCGGCGGTTTTAGAAACTACTGCAATGAATATATTGTTCTAAACGTGTCGCTAAAAACACAAAACGAAATAGAAGACGAAGTCGACAGATTCATCAAAGTCCTGCAGAAAGCTGCCTGGAACAACACTCCAACTCCAAAAAGAAAAGAGGAAGCAAGTAGTGAAATAAAATACTCGTATCTGCTGGAAATAAAAGAACTGGTGAGAGAAAAGAGGAGAGCGCGCAAAAGATGGCAACAATCCCGTGCTCCCCAGCATAAAACATACTTAAACCACTTATGCAATAAGTTGAAGGAAGCAATACGAGATTACAAAAATCGGAATATCTCGAAAGTCTGACTGCCGAAAGAAGTTCAAATTACTCCCTCTGGAACTAAGAACTAAGCACTCCACAATTGACCAGGTTTTTAGAATAACGATTGAAATTGAGAAAGCCCTAGAGGGGAAAAAGATATGTTCTAGCGTGTTTCTTGACGTGTCTCAAGCCTTCGATAAGGTATGGCATGAAGGCTTAAATTTTAAGCTAAGTCAGGTTCTTCCGAGAGAGCTGCATACGACTCTGAAATCGTACTTGGGAAACAGAATTTTTCGTGTTAAACATGGCGTCGAATACTTGGAATTTACAGAGATCGCTGCTGGAGTTCCGCAAGGAAGTGTACTTGGCCCGGTAGCGTTTTTACTCCATACTCGAGACATACCGGAAGAATCAGGTACCATAGTAGCCACGTTCGCGGACGACACGGCGGTACTAGCTACAGATACTTCAGTCGAGTTAGCTACTGTAAAGCTACAAACGGCTTTGGATAAAATCTACGAATGGACAAAGATATGGCGAATTGTTCTCAATGAGACCAAATCTACTCATCTTAATTTTTGCTTACCGGAAAATAAGCAACCTTCCCATTTTCATTAATTCGGTACAAATACCATATGTAAATGAAGCAAAGTATCTAGGAATGACATTAGATGTAAAACTGAAATGGAAGCCGCATGTTAAGAACAAACGTTATGAACTTGAAAATAAATTCAGATAAATGTACTGGCTACTAGGAAGGCATTCCTAGTTGAGCATATATAACAAACTGCTCATCTATAAGCAAGTGCTTAAACCTGTTTGGACGTACGGTATACAACTTTGGGGTTGTACTAAACCAAGCAACCGAAATATTCTCCAAGGCTATCAAAACAAAGTTCTACAAATCGTGAACGCCCCATAGTATATCAGAAACAGTGATATCCACAGAGACTTAGGAATAGTTACCGTCGAGGACGAAATAATGAACTTTGCTCGCAAACTCCGTATTCGTCTTCATGGTCATTGTAATAATAAAATACTCCAAATTCTGGATGAGACAAACTTAGTGCGTCGATTACAAAGAATGAGACCATGCGATCTGACGCGATAAGGCCTATCCGCATATAATAGCCGTACTAGCAGGTGCTTTTGCTGGAAAGCTACCTGCCCCAAGCGAACGTTATTTGAAACGGAAACTACTTGATAAGGTAACTTAGCTGTAGTCGTTAAGAAGGAAGGAGTGTTTTTAGTGAGTAAGAATCTTACACTACTATGAGCAATGGGTTCATAGTCTCTATGAAGATTTTCACACCTACCCACCAAAAAAATCAATTACAAAGGCGCCTACAGAGATGTTCAACACAACAACAGCTGGCACTGGTGGAGATCTTAGCCTTCCAAAAATACACATTCCGACGTCCTCTGGATGCTATACGAAATGGGGTTGGTTTTATGATAAATTTATATCATTAATACACAAAAATACTCCCCTGAGCGACATCCAGAAACTACGCCATTTAAAATCCTCAATTAGTGGTGGCGCAGAACGTCTCATTCAGCATTTACGTCTCGAAGCATCTCAAGGCATGAGACTTGTTGAAAGCGAGATATGACCATAAGCGGATCCTAGTCAATGCCCAGTTTAATCTTTTTTTCAGCCAACAATTATTAACAAAGAAGTCCACCAATGGGTTAAGGACTATGCTTGACACATCTCAAGAGTACTTTCATGCATTAGAAAACCTAGGAGTGCCTGTAAGCCACTGGGATGCTATTCTCGTCTACATCTCTACTACTATCTACTACTGTCATCTTCAACGCAGCATTTATGGGAAGAGAAGTTTGACAATTCTACGGAACTTTCCAGAAAATATTTTATAGCATTTTTGGAAGCGAGGTTTAAGACGCTTGAGGCAGTTGACCAGCAGCCTAGCTTGTGGTCGAATTTCAGTCACTGACCGGCCTTCTCCCGGCCCAGCGAGTGATGGTCGATGAATTAAACAACATCAAAGGCCTCATTTTAGCAGATCCCGCTTTCTTCAATTCTGCTAAAATCGACATATTTCTGGGAAGTGAAGTATACCTCGACATCGTTCAGAATTGATCAAAACAGTGCCATTATCGCCCAAAAACCCAATTGGGATGGATTGTGTTGGGGAAAATTCAACACAACTCCTTCAAAGCTCGCTCTACACCTTGATTTCGGTATTGAGATACGAAGGTTTTGGGAGATCGAAGAAGCCTCGTACAAGATGACGGCTTCTGAAGAAGACAATGCTTGTGAACAGCACTTCCTAACCAATAGAACCAGGCAGGCGGATGGGCGGTATCAAGTTTCCTTACTCTTCAAAGATGGAGTATGACCAGTATTAGGCTCAAGCCGCGCACTTATACCTTATCACACAAAACACCCAATCATTCTCAAACCCAACCACCCATTCACAAATTTAATCATACGACATGCACATGATCAAACTTACCACAGCGTAAGCTGTCTGTGTCAGCGATTGCGGGATCAATTTTATAGGAGCGGATGCCGAACTTCAGTGAATGATGAAAGATACCGCCCACGATTGGAAAAATATTGCCGAAACATTTGCGTATTAAGGCACAGAATTGAAGTTTATCCCCCCTGCTTCCCCTTATTTCGGAGGATTCTAGGAAGTAGGGGTAGAATCGGTAAAACATTACTTAAAACCAGTTGTGAAAAATGAAAATCTTACCGTTCACGAAAAACTGCACGTTCAGATTGCAGTAGCATATTTCTAGCGCAAATGGAAAAACGATTACCTTTCACGTCTTCAATCGCGTCCAAAATGGGCAAAATTAGAGGCCGATCCGTAGATTGGAGATCTTGTCCTAGTGAAAGATGAACGTCTCCCCCCAGCGCATTGGATGTTCGCTCGATAATCGCAACTCATCCCGGAATGGACAACCAAACCCGTGTGGTCAAACTTAGAACAGCGAATGAATTTAAACGATCAATATCCATCCATCGAATAATGCGAGCGAGAAGAACACTATTATCTAACTACAAAACAACTATTCAAAATCAATACAAAATAATTAATCAATTTACCCACAACCAGAAAACTTGTAAATGCCCATTCATTCCACTCAAAACAAATTCCACAATTCCCCAAAGCTTTCCAATCTAACACCTTACAAAGGCACATAGTCCAGTCCCCCCTTCCAAAAAACAAATCATGCATATATATTACTCAAGCATAAAAAATAATTGCACTCAAACAAAATGTTCTCATATTTACAAATGCACTTTAGAAAAAGTAACTTACGCATACTTACAAATACGAACCGACAGTTCTTTTATTTAAACAGTTTTTTTTTTATCGATACAGATCAATCGTTACAGTTTTTACATTTCTTTTCAAAACGGAAAAGCAAAACAAACGGCAAACAGTATGTATTGTTTATAAATTGAATAATATAATTTGCCTTATAAGGGTCTACCTGTAAAATTCACAATATTACACTTTCTCTAATATATTTGGAGAGACACGGCGCGAGCACAAAAAGTAACATAAAATTGCACGTCAAATATGTAATTCTGAAAAATAAAACGCTTACCACTACACTCAACAGAAAATAACCCTCAATTCAATTCCATTCAATTTATTAATACAGTTTGGTAAGTACAAATAGGACTTAGTTTTTTACAGTACATTTTTTGGAGTAATGTGATACAATTTTTATTTTTATTCTCATATACACAAAATGTTAAATTCATGTCATGCATTCATTTCATGCGCTTTCTTGTCAAGACATAAAAATGAACATCTATGCCCTGATTTTAGTTTGAACATGGACTTTTGTGTCTCCACTAGAAATATTCATGACATGATTATAGTCTGTGTATTTTTTATGTCCTGTGGAGACAACCTGTAAAGATGCGATCAATGAATGAGTAGGAAATTGTACTAGTTAGTGTAGAATTCCATTCGTCCGTATATGGAATTAACAGTATTAGTCCATCGGTGCATAACTGAAAAGTTTTGATGGTTTTCCAACAAGAATAATTCTCCATGAGAATGGATTTTTTAAATCCAATCCGTAAACGCCAAACGTATGAGAAATTGTAAACGTTTGAACTGAATTGGTGTGTCGGTAGATAAGATATCATTGGAATGCGTGGCAGTAAAACATTTTCTCCGCTGAATTTTCCGTTTAATATGGTCGCTTCAATTATATTTTCCATAGTTATGTTAATAAGTAATCTTGTTCCATGGCAAGGTCAAAGTGCATTTAAGTTTCGAAGCAAAATTACGGGTGAGTCGATTATCAATCGTAGCACAAAATCATTTCAAGCAATTTCATTTGAATTTTAAAGTAGATTTCGTCAACATTTTTAGCAGCCGAATCGCTCGTTCACTGATGCATTAATGATTATCTTATAAGTCGCGAACATTAGGAAATTCACTTCCTGTTAATGCATTTTTTGAATTAAAAATGTTGCAGAAATTTTCAGGTAATTTAATTAATTGTGCATTTTCTTGAAAACCTTTTTTTTTTATTTCCAATATCCAATAATTGCTTAGAAAATATTTTAGATCTTAAATCGTTTTGTAGTGTCACGTGCATTGTAGTGCGCATATTTATTGTCAATTGCAAAATGTAGACACTTCGCCACAAAATAGATAATTTTAAACATGCGTCGTTTTCATCCGCATACGTTGAACAAGGAATAATTGTCTGAAATCATCTGATAATTAAATAATAGCGCCCCCAATAAATATTTCGTTGACAAATTAATCTTTTAGGGTAAGATTTAACGCTTTCAGTGAATGTGTACCTTGAATCATTCCGAGTGAAGAAATACTCGCCGTCCTATTCGGACTCCCACTCCTGGAGAGTCAATATCGAAACCAAATATATCTGAGTTTCAAACCACTTCATCACAACAATGCCTTCTTCTTTCTTTCTTCTATCTTTCCGCCCGCGCCCTGGCAATAGTATAAGGATAACATAAACCCCTTGAGGCGCGCGTAAATTATAAAAAAAAAAAAATTATCTCGCGGGGCTGGTCAGCGTTTATGTTATCTCCGCAGACCTTCTTGTTTCAGTACGTTGTACCTTTCCGATTCAACCTATAAACTCACAAATTCCAGCCCACTTTGAAGAGGGACTGTGGACTCGGTACGTTTTTCTTCTTTCCTCGAAACGGCTAAAGATGGGAGAGTTCTTATACCCAAGGGGGTAACGACAGATTTATTACAATATTATTATTTCGGATGCGGATCTTCTAGCACTTAATTAATATGCAAGATTCATAAGTAAATTTCTTAAATATTCCCTCTGGCAATTGCGTATAGTAGAAATTGATTCTCATGATCTCGTTATTAACCAGAGTTACTTACACATGTGGATGTTGTGCCAACTAAGTATGGTATTACGCACTTTATTTTTGAATGAAGTTTTTTCTTATTTTTTCGGCATAGTACCAAAATTCAAAATATATATATTTTCAGAAGGGGTGCTGTTTACTTCTGGGTGGCTGTCTATGATCCCGATAGCTTAGTGTCGGTAATGTTGGTTTTTAAACTGCCACATTACTCCCCTTCCAGGCATCAAGTAAAATTAACTAGAAGTCGAATACGGCGGCCGCTGCGATTTGTTGTTGACGTTGATTTTCGAATTGTGGAATGTTGACTGGAGTTATCTAGATGTGAAATATTTTGTGTAATTCCGAATGCTAGTGGATCTCTGGATATATTGACTATTTTGTTGTTAATCCAAACCTTAGGTGTTTTTTTCAGTTCGTACCTTGACTTTGAATGGTCCGTCATATGGTGGATTAAGTGCAGGTCTGACGGTATCGTTGCGAATGAAGACATGTATTGCATTTTCCAGGTTTGGAAAAATGAAGATGTTGCTACTACTATGGTGTGCTGTATCCGTAGGTTGAAGGTTGTGCATGACATTAGTTACTTCTCGGACAAATTCTGTTTGTGGTGTGCATTTGGATGAATAAACCATATTACCTGGTAGCCGAAGAGTAGTACCATACACAAGTTCTACAGGAGTTGCGATTATATTCGGTTTAAACGTACGAGTATAAAGGAGTCCAAGAAGTATGATTGGTAGTTATCGAGACCAATCCGATGAATTGATGCACATGATTGCTTTCTTTAATGTTCGATGAAATATTTCGATGATAAAATTTGACTATGAATGATAGGCGGAATTACCGAGATGAGCAGTGCCAAGTAAGCGGGACAGTTCATTAAAGAGGTGTGATTCGAACTGTCTACCCTAATCGGTAGTGATGCGTAGCGAAATGCCGAATTGTTTTCTCCATCCTTCTATCAGGGCAAATGCTACGGTGTCAGGATTCATTTCAGCGATCAGAATCGCTTCAGGCCATCTAGGGAATCTGTCTATGATAGTTAAGCAATATCATTTGCTGACGACATGGCATGTGCTTTCCAAAGTAATTTCGCGTTAAATCTAATTTCTGACATTAACCATGCCCTGGAAATCTTGGGCCACTGGTTCAAACAACAGAAGTAGTAAAGAAAGGCCGGTTCAAGCTCACAACAACAACAAGCATGGGCAATGGTATTGAGTCATGGTTTTGATAGTTGAAAATGAGGAGTACCGACGACGACGACGAATGTTTCTGGTTGTTATGGTGCGTGGTTGAGTGGGTGATAAAAATAAAATAGAAGTGAAGTGAATAAGTAAAGAAGGGGTGAAGGGGGTGTGGTGGTGAGTAATGATGGATGGTGATAGTTGAATTTTGTGGATTTGGGAGTTATCACCAAAGCAGGAGCAGCAGCAGCAGCAGCAATGATGACGAGTGTTGACGTGAATGAATGATGTGTGTGAGTGTGTGTATGGATAATAATTTTTTTCTTATGCTGAATGTGCGCTGGTAATAATGAGAATGTAGTAATAATAATATTAATAAAAATAGAGTCGTAGAGATTGTTTACTTTTAATTTTTGTATTAACAAAACTATGAGGTTAAATTTAAGGATACTTGGAAATTTCTTTAACCAAATTTTTTCAGTGATTATTTTTCCCACATTGATTTTGAAATGTTATTCATAGGTTTTGTTTAAGAAATATTTTTTTCCGCTGAATATGCGGGTAATGATGAGATTGAAGTAATAAAATAATAATAAAAATAGAAATAGTTAAGAACTTTGATAATGAGAAAAAAAAAGAAAGGGAAACATGGATCGCTAATTCCTGATAGCGTTCGAAGAATAATTGTGGGTCCGTCAAACAGTGGAAAAACAAATGTAATGTTAAGTATTCTTCTAGATCCCAATGAACTAAAATTTGAAAACATTTACATTTATTCAAAGTCTCTACTTCTTCTTCTTCTTCTTATCCTTTTATTAACCTTTTCCTCGTTATACGAACTTATGCGTAACGAGTTTCCCATTTTTACTGCATCGCTGCTGCTCCGCTTATGGGGTTGGCTAATGTCGCAGACCGCAGAACGCGTCTACATAATGCTCGGTCCTGGATCGCTTCAGTGGTAAGCCCCAGGCGTTGTTGCGCATTTGCCATCTGAGGAATCCAGGAATTCTTTTTCCGACCTCGTTTTCTTACAGTTGGAGTGACCATAGTTGATAGTGCCTTTTTAACCGGATTTTCCGCAGATCTTCTTTGAACGTGGCAATACCAACTTATTCTATTCGCCTCAAGCTGTTCGGTTACCGAATTCTTTATATGTAGACTTCCTCTTATACGCGTAGATTTAATGCAATCGCGTTTAGTGACTCCACTAGACATCCTTAACATTTTCATTTCCGCTGCCGTCATTTTGTTTTTAAACGCTTCGTACATTGTCCAGCACTGTGAACCTTATATAAGAGCTGGTCTAACAACCGTGGTGTAGAGTTTCCCCTTTCATTTAAGTGGAAATTTTCGGTCGCAAAAGATTCCCGAATTTTCCCGCCATTTCATCCATCCCACACTCACTCTGTCGTCACATTTCGCTTCCATGTTAACGATTGATCCTAAGTACTTAAAGATAGTGCTTTTCGGAAGAACTATCCCGTCTAACATTATATCCGGAACAGGTCGCAACGGCAGAGCAAATGGGCACGTCAAATGCTCCGTCTTTGAACGACTTATTTTAAACCCGTTTCTCTCTAGCGCATTTCTCCATGAATCTAAGGCGTTCTGTAAATCGTCGACGTTATCGCTAAGTATAACTGCGTCGTCAGCGAAGAGAATTGGCTTACATTTGCTTCGCGCATGCAGTCTTTTAAAAGATAGTCTAATACTACGTTAAAGAGGAAAGGGCTAAGTACGCTTCCTTGATGCACTCCGACATTAACTGGAAATTCTCTCGTTAGTCCAGCAGAGCTTTTAACCGTAGTTTTCACGTTTCCGTACATGTTTTGTATTATTCTAACATACGTTTCCGGTACGTTTTGAGACCTCAGCGTGGCCCATATGAGATCCCTAGGCACTCGTTCGAATGCTTTCTCGATGTCGATAAATACCATGTGTAAATCCTTAGACGAATCTCGGTGCTTTTCCATTATTATTCGTAGGCTTTGGATAGCGTCCACCGTCGATCTTCCTTCAACAAATCCACACTGGCTATTATCGAGCTTTATTATTTGCCGAATACGTTCATTTAAGACTCTTTCGACGATTTTCATTGTGTGTGACATAAGCTTGATTGAACGGTAGTTGTTGCATTCTCGAGTGTCGCCTTTTCCTTTGTATAATGGAACCAAGAAGCTACTTCTCCATTCAAAGTCTCTACATCAACTAAAATATATATATTTAAAAGAATTATAAAATCAATCAAAGGAATGGGATATAATGAATTTTCGAATAACTGTGAAATAATATCTCCTTCTAAAGCAAAACGAAATTCAATATTTATAATATTCGAGACTATTTCTACATGGGTCGTCATAATGATGTTGATGGTTTTTACCTTTGTCAGTCATATACACACATTCCAAAGCATTTGATAAGGGATAATGCAAATTGCATTATTCTTTTAAACAGGATGATCTTAATTTAAAACATACCTATATATACAATAATCATATAAATTCTGATATGTCATTCAATCAATTTAAAAAACTATGTTCTAAATGCTGGAAGGATTCGTACGGATTGTTGATAATTGATAAATTTAAAGGACAGTATAATAGATCATTTAAAGATATTGCAGCTATCAGTTAATAGAGACTCGTTAATGGAAGCACATAGACTTGCTAAATAATCAACAGTTTTAACTGCTTTTAAACCGCTTTTTAATAGCTTTTGACAGCTTTGAACCGTTGTTTTCACTGTTTAGCAGTTCAATTAATCGCTTTCAATGACCTAAGAACATATTTACTAACGTAACCACTATAAAAAAAAACCCTTAAGTTGTTAATCACAATGAAATCAAATGAAAATATACTTAAGGATCTTGTAAAAATAAATAACTTAATAAATAACATATTTATTAAGCAAACCAATTCAAGGTAGTTTGTACAAAATGGAATAACAGAAAACTAATTAATTATTTATTAATAATAAAAAAAACGCGAGAGGTTGTAATTAGAGATGCCACGAATGTTTGGCTGCTAGTCTGTATTCGGCCTATTCGGCCACTTATTTCAATATTCGGTATGTAGCCGAATACTGGGTTCTACTCGGAAGAATACCGAATATCAACTTATGAAAAATATAGGCTATAAACTTAATTCGTGCGGTTTTTTTCAAAATTTGAACGTTTATTTAAAATAACATGTACTCGTACAATAGTATTATTCAAAGTATTGCCCATCTGAAGCTATGACTTTTTCCCATCTTTCTGGCAATTTGTGAATCCCATCAAAAAAGAACTGCGCCGGCATGGCAGCCAAGAATGAATCAAGCCAATTTTTCATTTTTCGGCTACTGCTCTCTTCAAACGGATTAATTGTGTTCGGTAGCGTTGTCCATTGATGGTTTCACCTGGTTTTAGCAGCTCATTATACAGCACACCCACCAAATACAGAGCATTACCTTCACGCCATGGATATTCGGCTTCGCCGTAGATTTGGCTGGTTGGCCGGGTTTCACATATAATTTTTTGCGCTTGGGGTTGTCGTAATGGATCCATTTTTCATCACCAGTAACAATCCGATGCGGAATCCTTTTGTGGCGTTCCAGCAGCATTTCGGACATGCAAAGCCGCCTTTCGACGTCTCTCGGCTTGAGTTCATGTGGAACCCAATTTCCTTGCTTTTAAATATATTCAGCTGCTTTTAAACATTTTGAAATGGCTGCTTGAGTGCCACTCAAAAATTCTGCGAGCTCTTCTTGTGTTTGGCAACAATCTTCATAGAGAAATGCTTCCAGTTCTTCATCTTCAAATTTTTTTTAGCTGCCCAGGACGTTCATCGTCTTCCTTGCCAAAATCGCCACTTTTAAATCGTGCAAACCGCTTTTGGCAAGTTCGCTCAGCTAGCGCATGTTCACCATAAACTTCCACCAAAATACGATGACTTTCGGCAGCAGTTTTTTTCATGCAATGGAGAAGAACTCCCCGCAAAAACACTTTTTCAGGCATAAAGTTGGACACATTTGAGTGAAAAAAAATATTATTGTTTACGCTTCAAATGAATGACATATACTGAAATGACGTACAATGACAGTAGCTTTCCAACGCATATCCCAATGGAATAATACAAGTTACGCCATCTTTAGCAAACCGCACGAATTAAGTAATAGATCCAATATATCCATTATATTCATAAAAAATGTTATTTTAATACTATTGGTTTTGCATTACAGTGTCTATACCAGATGGCTGGTGTTTTATCGTTTTTCTTGTTTCCACTTATCAGTGCAATGAGTGGCTGTTGATGTTACATTGCATGTGGAACTAAACGACGGTAAAAGTCTAGCATGACAACAAAACGTTTAAGATCACATGCTAACTTTGGCAGGGGAAATGTGTTGACTGCCTCAGTTTTGTCAGGCTTGGGCTTGATGCCATACGGAGTGAGGAGGTGCCCAAAAAACTCTATTTGTGACTGTCCAAAGACACATTTTGCTACATTTATTGTCAGGTGGTATTGTCGAAGCCTTTCGAATACCAAACGGATGTGTTGCAGTTGTTAGAGCTGTTTTGGGTTTATCACTCTCTTTCATAGCGATTTGGTGGTATCCGCGGTTCAAATTTGTTTTAAAAAAGATGGTCTTTCCATGTTATCCATTTAATAGGTCCTGTAGGTGCTGCAAGGAGTATCTGTCCGGAACTGTTTGGGCGTTTAGTGCACGATAATCGCCGCATGGCCTCCATGTACTGTCCGCTTTCCGTACAAAGTGCGATAGTAATGCGTATGGGTTTCTCGATGGACGTCAAACACCAATTGGCATCAAATACTCGGATTTATCTTTCGCTGCACGAAACTTTTTAGACGTCAATCGATGTGGCTTAGTGAAAACTGGTTGACGTGGCGTATCAATGCAATGTGTTACGTTATCTGCAGTTGAAGTATTTCCCGCTGGATTGACTTGAGTGAAGTCCTTGAATTCGTTGAGTATTTGTGAAAATTTGTCATTTGTTTTGTACATTTTGGGCGACAAAAGTGGAGAGTCGATGCCACAAATAGCCTTTTGGTATTGCTGTCAATAATTGTTGAATTTTTCATATCCACCAGGAGATTGAAATGGTGAAGAAAGTCTGCGCTAGTAATGTTCTGCGCAGTATCTGCAGCGATGAAAATCCATTCCAGCGGTCGTCTTGATCTAATTTGGTCTCGATGCGAGCAAGAGTTTTTCAAGCTGCGTGACGAGGTCCTGAAGGGGAATGTAACTGTCTGAATTGATTAGGCTTACTTCTTTATTGTTGTTGTGGATTGTTGCAAATGTGGAAGGATTTGCTTGTACTGTATCGACGGAGTTTATGCGCACCGCGTCGATGATTTCATCAGCGATGGAGGCGAGATGCTCTAGAGTGGTATTTGGGTTACCTTAAGCCACTCCTGCAATGACGACGCGAACAGGTACTGTTAGGTACAGATCAAAAAATCGTTGATCAATTATTAATCACTGGTAACGCTGGTGCGTTTAAGTTGCCTCAGCATGTGGCTAAGTTTGTTGTCAACCAGTTGGATTCCACTTGTGAGCTGGTCAAGCCTGACCATCGGCGATGCGGAAAATTTATTGTGGATTGTGCATTGTTATACGTTATTCTTATTTTTTAGGTTGACTACATTTTTTTTTTGAACTCCCGGGGCCAAACTTCTTGTACAAACTACTTTCGTAGTTTCATAAGCACTTCTTATTTATCTTCTTCTTATCCTTTTATTAACCCTTTCCTCGTTATACGAACTTATGCGTAACGAGTTTCCCATTTTTACTGCATCGCTGCTGCTCCGCTTATGGGGTTGGCTAATGTCGCAGACCGCAGAACGCGTCTACATAATGCTCGGTCCTGGATCGCTTCAGTGGTTAACCCCAGGCGTTGTTGCGCATTTGCCATCTGAGAAATCCAGGAATTCTTTTTCCGACCTCGTTTTCTTACAGTTGGAGTGACCGTAGTTGATAGTGCCTTTTTAACCGGATTTTCCGCAGATCTTCTTTGAACGTGGCAATACCAACTTATTCGATTCGCCTCAAGCTGTTCGGTTACCGAATTCTTTATATGTAGACTTCCTCTTATACGTGTAGATCTAATGCAATCGCGTTTAGTGACTCCACTAGACATCCTTAACATTTTCATTTCCGCTGCCGCCATTTTGTTTTTAAACGCTTCGTACATTGTCCAGCACTGTGAACCGTATATAAGAGCTGGTCTAACAACCGTGGTGTAGAGTTTCCCCTTTAATTTAAGTGGAAATTTTCGGTCGCAAAAGATTCCCGAATTTTCCCGCCATTTCATCCACCCCACACTCACTCTGTGGTTTACGTCGTCGTCACATTTCGCTTCCATGTTAACGATTGATCCTAAGTACTTAAAGATAGTGCTTTTCGGAAGAACTATTCCGTCTAACATTATATCCGGAACAGGTCGCAACGGATGCGCAAATGGGCACGTCAAATGCTCCGTCTTTGAACGACTTATTTTAAACCCGTTTCTCTCTAGCGCATTTCTCCATGAATCTAAGGCGTTCTGTAAATCTTCGACGTTATCGCTAAGTATAACTGCGTCGTCAGCGAAGAGAATTGGCGTTACATTTGCTTCGCGCATGCAGTCTTTTAAAAGATAGTCGAATACTACGTTAAAGAGGAAAGGGCTAAGTACGCTTCCTTGATGCACTCCGACATTAACTGCAAATTCTCTCGTTAGTCCAGCAGAGCTTTTAACCGCAGTTTTCACGTTTCCGTACATGTCTTGTATTATTCTAACATACGTTTCCGGTACGTTTTGAGACCTCAGCGCGGCCCATATGAGATCCCTAGGCACTCGATCGAATGCTTTCTCGAGGTCGATAAATACCATGTGTAAATCCTTAGACGAATCTCGGTGCTTTTCCATTATTATTCGTAGGCTTTGGATAGCGTCCACCGTCGATCTTCCTTCAACAAATCCACACTGGCTATTATCGAGCTTTATTATTTGCCGAAGACGTTCGTTTAAGACTCTTTCGACGATTTTCATTGTGTGTGACATAGGCTTGATTGAACGGTAGTTGTTGCATTCTCGAGTGTCGCCTTTTCCTTTGTATAATGGAACCAAGAAGCTACTTCTCCATTGATTCGGCATAGGTTGTCCACATTTTAATTTATTTAAAAGTTTCGATAGCCAAACGCTGCCGATCCCCTCCATCTTCGACCAAAACTCTGATGGAATGCTGTCTGGTCCCGCCGCTTTCCCCCGCTTCATTTTTCCAATTGCTATAGTTATTTCTTCGATTGAGAAGTCCGAAACTTCCTCCTCGAATAGACCAGCTGTCGGCACGATATCACGTGGAAACTGTTTGTTAAGCAACTCCTTGCAGTATTCAAGCCACCGGTCACAAATTTCCTTTTCATTTGTTAATAGGCGACCGTCTGCGTTTTTGATGTATTTCGGCGAGGTTATTTCCATTGAACTTTTTCTCCTCTGTGCAGCGAGCTTAAAAATATTTGGCATTTTAGTACTGTACGACGTTTGAACTTCTTGGATAGCTTGTCTTCTATCCGCCGATCGTGAGGATATTTGTTCCAACTCCTGGTACAGGTTTTCCGCTTCTGCCGCTCGAGTTCGAGCCAGGACTTTCTTTGCGATCTTTTTAAGACGCTCGTATTCAAGAGCCAGTCGAGCTTTTTCGATATCGTCGCTCCGATCGCATTTTGTCCACGCTTGGAATGCACTCTTCTTGTCGGCCACAGCTCGTTTGGTTTCGTCATTCCACCACCATGTTTCTTTGCCGACGTGATGGTATTTCGATATAGTCCCCAGATGGGACTTTGCGAGAGTTATGCATTCCTCGTGCATGCTGTTCCACATTTCTTGCGGGCTAAGTGAGTCTGCTATACCATTTATATTTTGAAGTACTTCTTTAGCCAGTGCGATAAATCTTGCGCTTCGTTCCTTCGATAGATTATACCACCGGATTTTTGGCTTTCCAAACGATGCCCGGGTTTTCGGTGGTTCCGCTGTGAAAAATTCTGTAATGAGCAGACGGTGTTGGCTTACTAGCGATTCTCCAAGTATTACTTTACAATCCTTAACACGGTTTCTCATCGACATTTTGCAGAGGTGATAATCTATTTGCGTTTCGTGGCCTCCGCTGCTATAGGTGATAAGATGTCGTTGATGTTTAATAAACATTGTATTTAAGATGGTTAAGCCGTAAGCCCTACACGCTACAAGGATGTCTTCGCCAGCTGAATTTCTGGTTCCAAAGCCTTTACCGCCGTGGCAGTCCTCATAATCAACATTTGTTTCTCCGACGTGGCCATTTAAATCTCCGCCTACGAAGAGCATCTCATCGATAGGTATATTTCTAAGCAAATTACCGAACTCTAACCAAAATCTATCTTTTTCCGATTGGTCGCATCCATTTTGTGGAGCGTACGCGCTAACAATGTTCCACGTTTCATTGTGTATGACGAGTTTTACACTCATTAAGCGGTCGCTTATTTTGAAAATACCAACGATATTGCTTAAAAGATCCGCTGCAACAACGATACCAACACCGTTTCGTCCATTGACCGTTCCATGGTAGAACATCTTAAATGCCTTAGTTTTTAAATCTAGAAAACGCGCTTTATTTCCTGTATTACACCACTTCGTTTCCTGTACGCACAGGATTTGCAGAGTTCTGCGACGCATAATCGCTTCCAGTTCTAAACTTTTTGAGGTCATCGATCCGACGTTCCAACTTGCAAACCGAAGTTTAGGAAAATATTTTGGAAACTTCATTTTGCCCGCCCCCGGAATCCGTCGGGCTCTGACACAAGCACTTCTGCTTGCTCTGGGATCACCCGAGTGCGTTGCAACCGTGGTGCCCAGCGGGGTAGTGCTATTAATTGCGATCATTTCCATGAAGTTTAAAGTTTGAGTGGTTTGACACTTGTATGCTCATTTCAAATTGATTGACTGTTCTTTTACCCAACCGGTAGTCTCCAGACGTGGGAACCCACTGATTGCATACAAACTTGTGGGAAAGTTTTAAGGTGTTAAAGTGTCACAGGCTCATTTTTGGTGTCATAGCACTTCTTATTTATATGCATTGATTAAATTAATTGTGGAGATTTTTAAATTTACTCTAATATTGCTAAGAAAGAAATGATTGATGTTGTTTATTTTGTTTTTAAATTCAATAATATAATTAGCCTTATCAAGATCTTCCTGCAAAATACACAAAATTTGAACTTTCTCTTATATATTTGGAGAGACACGGTACGAGCACATCAAACGATATAAAATTGTACGTCAAATGATTCCAAAAAATAAAACGTTTACCACTACACTCAACAGAAAACCACTCTCTGTTATGTTTGTGAGTAGAATGAAACAACCGGTTTGATCAGTGGTACAAGAGAGACTAACTTTATTCAGTCATTAGAATTTGTAATAGAACATTTATGTTATACTTATTATTGAAATAACACATTTCATAAGTAAGGCTAAATAAGTGCTGTCCTGATACATTACAATTTACCTTCCTTTAGAATTATAATCATTAATCTTTAATATTCCAATTTAAACATGGTACATAGATCATTAAACACTATATTAATATATCTTATTCATTACAAAGTAGTTCATAGTTTGTCTAAATTCATTTATTTGCACAAATGCATTAGATTAGATGTCACATTAAAGAAAAGTATAAAAAAGAAGTAAGTTAAATACAATCAATATTTTTTTAAATAATTTTTTTTTTTGTTTTTGTAACATGTTCTTAATTCTTTCAGATGATCTAATAGGATAAGTTGTTTTAATAACTTTTTCGTGATAAGGTGATGAATTATTTATTGGATTTTTTTTATATTTAACAATTTGATTATCTTCATTAAGCAATTTACCTTTAGCATAGAACTGTTCAGGCGCAAATGTAACCTTTTTAAATTTTTTTTTAGCTGATTAACATGAGCTTTTCTCAAATTATCTTTGAATTTTAGTAAGTATATGTTAGAGGTAACTTGTTTAATAACTATAACAGGATACCATTGAATATATTTATCAAAACGTCCTATATAATAAACTTCCTCCCCATTTTGGAAACATTCATTTTTCTTTACAAGATTATCATTTCTTGGCTTTTCTTTAATAATGTCTAATTTTGTTCGCGGTTTGAAATTGAAAATAAGGCTGGCTGGGATCTCGAATGAGGTGGTACATGGAGTATTTCGGTACTTAATTCAAAAGTTATCAATTGTCTGCTGGGTGGTTAAATGCTTTGTTTTCTGGTCAATTACAGATTTTTTAAAACTATTTTTAGCAACTTGAACCAATCGCTTCGCCTGACCATTAGATTGAGGATGGTAAGCGGGCGATTTAATATCTTGTATGCAATGCAATTCGCAAAAGCGTTCATATTGGTAAGAATTAAAAGGGGGTCCATTGTCAGTCATACTACTGGAAAACCAAAAGTTGGATAGTTTATTCTTAATTTTTCTAGTAGCGAACTCGCATTTGTATTTCGCATTAAGTAAATATCGACATATTTATTAAAACTGTCAATTAACAAAAGGTATGTTTGACCTTCAAAATGAAGGAAATCTAGATGAATCCTCTCATAGGGAAAATAAGTTCTGGCCCAATCATGCAATCTGTGCCTTGACGAATTACGCCCTGTAATTGCACAAGTTTCGCAACTATTAACATGCATTTTTATACAATTATCTATATTCGGCCACCAGACCAGACATCGTGCTAATTCCTTCATGCGTTCTATCCCAATGTGACCTTCATGCAAAATATTCAAGACGTGATGTCTTGATAGATGTTCATCAATGCTCGGATTAAAGAATTCAATAGCACCAATAAAATTAATTGAATTCATCGTACTCTGTGGAGGACGGTCTTCTTTTTTCACTTTAAAAGATATAACGGCTGAAGTGCTGCTCTCGGAATCAGACATCCATAAACTCAAAAAAAAAGAAGAAAACTTCGCGATTCAATAATTAAATTAAAGCCACAGCATGTGATGTCTTTGTTCACAAAAAAAAAAAACGTTATCCTCGTCGCCAATTTGTTATGTTTGTGAGTTGAATGAAACAACCGGTTTGATCAGTGATACAAGAGAGACTAACTTTATTAATTACGATAGAACATTTATGTTATACTTATTATGGAAATAACACATTTCAGAAGTAAGGCTAAATAAGTGCTGTCCTGATACATTACACTCTCATATACACAAAATTTCCAATTAATGTCCGGAATTTCATGTCAAGACATAAAAATGAACATCTATGCCCTGATGCCTGATGTTACTTTGAACATGGATTTTTATGTCTCCACTAGAAACATTCATGGCATGATCATAGTATGGATATTCTTTTTGTCCTGTGGAGAGAGCCTGTAAAGAAGAGACCTATAGATGAGTGGAAAATGGTACTAAGGTAACTGGTGCAGAATTCCATTCGTCCGTAGATGGAATTAACAGTATTAGTCCATCAGGTGCATAACTGAAAAGTTTTGATGGTTTTCCAACACGAATAATTCTCCATTCTCATGGATTTCTTAAATCCAATCCGCAAACGCCAAAGGTATGAGAAATCGTTAACGTTTGAATTGAATTTGTGTGTCGGGAGATAGGATATCATTGGAATGTGTGGCAGTAAAACATTGTCTCCTCTGAATTTTCTGTTTAATATGGTCGTTTCAATTATATTTTCCATAGTTCTGTTAATAAGTAATCTTGTTCCATTGCAAGGTCTCGGTGCATTTAAGTTTCGAAGTAAAATTACGGGTGAGTCGATTATCAATCGTAGCACAAAATCATTTCAAGCAATGTCACCTGAACTTTAAAGTTGATTCCGTCAAAATTTTAGGGTTTAGCAAATACCCCCTGGTAAGGCATGCCTGTCGTAGGAGGCGACTAGAATCCAACTGGGCTGGATTAAGCTGTAAAGCGACCCGTGCTAGAATCGACCAGGTGGGGGCCCAGGGTAAAAAAATAGCTCAATCTCTAACGGAGCAGCCGGATAATTGGCAACCTCCGGATCAGCCAGCTTTATCTGCATAATGCGGATCTCTGAAACTAAAATGAATTCTACAAATCAAAAAAGTCAAATAAATTCAAAACCAGGCCCCTTAAAAAAAAGTTCAAGGGTTATGAGATCTCCAACGACCGGATCGTTAGAAAAATCGGGTGAAAGCAAAGTCAGTAGTTTGGTCAATAGCAATATACGGAATACTGTAAGCATTCCTAAAAATAGGGATACGAAATCTGGTACTGAAACCAAGATAAAAAAAAGTGAACCTCAAACAGAAAACAAAAAGAACCAGCTATTACAATGAATGGCATGCTGAACTCAAAGCAAGGAAAAACTTAGAGGAAGCCTGCAAAAGCAGATAACAAACATAGAATTGAAAGTGTCCCTGCTAGACAATACTTATCAGTCAATAAACCTAGTACAGCGAGATGAAAAAAAATTATACCTTACACATGAAGAGGAGCTTCCACGAGAGGTAGGAGGACATCCCCAAAAATACAAAAGACCAATGAAAAATTGTAAGGCAGAATAAACACCTGAAAAATGTGCACGAAACTCTGATAGTGTGGCTTCTGTAACACACACAAATTCACAAACTAAGAAAAACGATACAAGGCTTGAAAAGAACACTTTTGGCCCGAATAGGCAGCCAATACAACCACCGATAAAAAGAATAATAAATCGAAAGGCGAAGAATACATACGATTTTATCTCGCTAAATCGCCTACCAATTGGTCATCCGACCCAACGAAAATACCAATTATTGACATCTTCATAACCAAAGAAATCAATAGAAAAGAAACAAAGGTTGAAAGCAGCGATGATCTTTCTTCGGGTCATACACCTGTTATCCTAACGGTCAATGACATTCAAGCCGCTACTCGAACAATTTATTAGCCTTCGGTCTCTACTAGCCACAACAAGCAATATTGATACCGAGGTGGAACAATTCATTGCCGATATAAAACGAAAACCATTTGATATATTTCAAAAACTTTATAATCAAAACATTTGTGAATGGAACTCGACTTCGTTCATATGGCCACCGCGGGCACGTTTGCAGTGGTCGATTCGTTGGACCCAATTTTCAACGACTCGGCCACACATTTCGGCCGAAACAGCCGCTATTTCGCGTTCAATGTTGACTCTGAGCTCTTCCAACGTCGTCGGCTTATTGGCATAAACTAATGGCGTAGCCCCACAGAAATTAGTCAAGCGGCGTTAAATCGCACGGACGAGGATGAACAAGATTTTGCGATGAAATTCACCACCTTGGCGCATCTTCTCCAGAACCCAATCGGATAATGTACGTTGCTTCAAATGGTCCATCGGCGTCAATTCTGGAGTTAGCTTGATCTTGTATGGGTATAACCCAAGATCCTTACGCAAAATACGACATAATGTGGTCTCAGCGATGCTCAATTCTTGAGAACGCCGTGGAATTGACTGATTTGGATCGTTTGCTATGGACGCCTTATCGGCAGCGATATTTTCGACACTTCGACTAACCCGTTGTCTCATTGACACGGCAACATCACACAACGAATATGTAGACTCAAATTTTTGCACTAAACTTTTTATTGCCTGTCTACTAGGGCGAGAATTACGACCGAAAATTGGAATTGACCCTCTTAAAGTTGCAGTCACGGACTCCGAATTTCGGTAGAAAATTTTTATAATTTTTAGACGTTGCTCTTTTTTGTACTTTACCATGACGAAAATGTTGAGCTTACTGAATAAATTGACAGTGACAGTTTGCTGATTAGTGACAGAGTGCGTTCACAAATTAAATTCAAAGTTGTCAAGTCCCTATTGGAAAACCCGATATATGAAACTAATAGTACTATCACTTGAGGAAATCGATGGTGGTGCCTCAATCGGCCAAAGTTAACACCCTTCGCTGATAACCGCAAAAATATTACGCTCTTTTGCCTCAACAATCTCCATATGCAAATGCACTCATAAGGCATTGCATAACACATTTCCGCTCTAATCTAACCAATCCCATACCAGTAACTCTCTATGGACAAACCCACCCCACTCAAACACCGTGCTGTATTGAGTAAGATAGATACTTTACAGTGTGAATAACTCGTCGCCTAACCCAAAGCAGTGCTACACTGTCAGTTGCTTTGGTTGGTGTACGATCCTTCTGGACGTAATTCTAGATGATAATGAAAATGAAGCGAAAGGAATGTGGTCAAAAAAAAGTACACACACACATAGCACATTCCTTTTTGCTTATTCTCCACAAACACAATATTTCCCTTTCACCTATGCTTTTGGCGCGGGGTCTGGGGGGAGTGTGTGTGTTTATATCATTGCGAATAACTCACCGGCCTGAGCCATTGGCAGTGAAGTGCTAGTTTCCATCATTTTTTATTTTCGGAATATCTAAATGTTCAAACAAAGATTGTGACAATATCAAAAGAACACTTTCCTTGTCATTTTTTACAATTCCTAAAGATCGTAGAACAATAGAATACATTGGAAAAATAAATTTTCATTTATGAAACCCACTTTTATAGCAAAGATGTAAAGTTGGAAGCATATCGAAACCTGCTATCTAAAAATGCCCTACCAATGTCATCGAAGTCAGTGCTCTGATGTCTTGCTTTAGAATCATGGATAACATCAGAGAAATAAAGCATCCTTCAGCGGTCATTTCAGACAGTTCTAGTGCATCCAATGGACTAAATATCAGCAATACTGCGGTTTTTCCAACTACACTTTGTGTTAATAGAGTTCCCAACCCTATGACATACGAGTATATCAGAGATTTCTCTCTACCTAGCCTTGAAAATCATAGTTTGCAAATTTCTCCTTCACAGTTTGTTTCTCCCAAATCTCGTTTTCATAAAGAGGGAATAGTAAATACCATACCTCAGTACGTTTTCGATACGCCAAAACGATTAAAGATTGATAGGAACTATAACTTGGAGAAAAACGTTGACATGCAATTGCAAAATAAGTCAGTCGACGTAAAACCATTTGTAAATATGCAACTTTTTCATAAGGCAAATGCACATTGGACGAATGACATAAAAGATATGTATCTGAAGTTTATTTATATGTTTCCCTCATTATGTTCCCATATGGTGAGCTCGGGATTCTGTTTACCATCTACCTATATAAGCACAATCTATCCATGGCATTCTTCCTTAAGTTTACCGGCCGGTTTTTCATACCAAATGATTAATCTTTTAAAGAATAAGGTAGAAACGATGTCAAGCATAGAGAAAAGATGCCTATTAATTTCTGATGAAATTGTTCGATGGCAACTTGAACTTGATTACAACATTAAAAATGACATGGTATACGGCTTGTCTGACTTCGCGGAGCTGGGTAGACGCACCACAGTAGCTTCCAAAGTAATGGTTTTTACCTTTACGGAATTGAATTAAAATTGGAAGCAAACCACATCTTATTACATAGGATATCCGAAAGGTGATAAAATTGCCGAGATATTGAAATCAACAATGTCAAAAACTTTAGAGTGTGGTCTGCAAGTTATTGATGTTTGTTGTGACAAAGACAGCGATAATAGAAGAGCATACAAATTACTTAGGGCAAACAAAACCAAGTCTTTTTTCGATATTGAAAGACAACCCTCACTTGTTCAAAAGTGTGCGAAGATATTGTTTCATGGCGAATCCTTGTCAAACTTTTTGAAGAGGATTCCAAGAATATCTTTCAAGTGTGCTTTAAGCTAACCAAGAGCCATATAATCTCAAACAACTTTGAAAAATCGTCAGTGAAATTGGCTACCTAAGTTTTTAGTGCTAATGTTGCTGCTGGGGTCTTCAACGCAATATTAGCAAATTGTTTCAAAACTGAAGCCGATAAGAAGATTCCTTCCTCAACGGCAATTTTTTTAAGCAAAATGAATGATCTTTTCGACAACTTAAACAGTTACAGTAAACATGCAAGCAACCCTAATCGGCACCCTGTTTCAGTACATATCGAGATTCTGCAGTCCATTAATACTGCTAGGCAGTTGATTTCGTTATGGGAATCTACCGGTAAGATGAAGAAGCCATATTGGTTTGGAGGGTTACTACAAACCTTACTTGCTATAGAACTAATATGAGAAAAACTTAAAAATGACCAGCAATTCCTTCGAATAGCACATCTTAATACTGATGTTGCAGAAAATTTATTTTCAATGGGTCGATCAAATAGGGGATCATACGAACGGAACCCTTCAGTCTACAGATTTATTCGCAATTTGAAGCAAATTATTTTCAAAAATTTGAAGTCGACAGAAAATTCAAGTTACGAAGATTCTGGGACTGAGTCGTTATTGCAGGAAGCTGACTGCAAAGATCTTAAGAGTGATGACAATAAAGAATTCCACACTGAAGCTCCAGTAGAAGATCGTTTCATGAAAAAAGATATATTGAGCAGTATCGAATACTATACCAATGATGATGACGAGGTTGATGCTGATGCCAATGAGACAGAAATATTTGTATCCAATGGATGCTCACCGAAGCTTCAAGAAGTGGCACCTACATTTTATATCCGGTTTGAAGCTTTTAAGTTGTATAAGAGACTTAATTGTGAAAACTGCACTATGTTCATGATAGACAAATTTAGAGAACAAGCTCTGTTAATAAATGGAAATATATTTCTCCATCCCTCAACCAAACCACAAACCACCACTTGAACTTAAAACCGCACGCATAACGTAAAACTTTTCTATGCATCTAGGTATCAAACCACTACCTGGTCAGAAAAACCTACATCTTTTTATTCAACAAGAAAAAAGAAGCACACTTGTCTTTTAATCAGTTTGTTTACTCATTTTCTAGGCAAAGTCATTCACTCAGTTGCGTAACTTGTGGACCAAAATTTAGAGTGGGAATGGAAACCCAAAACAGGTTTTGTGTACTTTTTTGCACTCATCATTCACTCATCCATTCTCCATTCTCAAAGAGTAATACGAGTAACATCTTTCTTTGCTTGCAAAATGAGAGCTCGCCACCTAGGCGGTCAAAGTTTATTAATAAATTTGCCTTTAAATTAAAATAAATCAAAAGGAGTTATTTATTCGACATGGTAGCAGAGCGTAGTTACTCGTATTAAAAAGAAAAGTGGTAAATTAATTAAAAATACACCTCTGAAAGGTGTGTAGATTGGCGTGTGCATGTGATTAAAGGAAAGACAAAATGGCATACGCAAAAGTGGATGATGTGGTAATATCAATTTTTGATGGAGAAGACTACACAAATTGGAAAAGGAGTCTAATGAATTTCTGGAATTTAAAAACTGCGAAGAACCGGCAATAAAACAAAAAACACAGGCAGATAAAGATGAAGTGGAGTGGAAACGTACTGATAATAAGGCAACCAACTATATATACAGTTGTATCATGAACAAACAGTTAGAATATATCGGAGAACTTGACTCTGCATATGAAATCATAAGCAAATTCGATGAAATGTATATAACAGAATCAACGGCATTACAAATAGGATGCAGAAAAAACTTAGAAAATGTGAAATTAAAAGATTTTGATGATACAAAATCATTTTTTGATGAATTTGAAAAGGCGGCAAATGAATTAAAGACTTCAGGTGGTAAATTAACGGAAAGCGAAAAACTACAGTATATGCTAAAAGCGCTACCGTTATCGTACAGTTATGTTGGAGATTTAACTGATGTGTTACTAGAAGAGGATACAACTATTGAACTTTTAACTTCTAAAATGAAAATTAAGTCTGTCTGTGGAAGAAAAACCAATGAAAGAAAAAACGGAAAGCAATTCGAATGCATTTACAACATACATGCAAGGAAAATGTTATACATGTGGAAAACCCGGACGTAAGCAAAACGAATACCCAACAAAAGAGGCACCACACCGTGGACGCAGTCAAAGACGCTATCAGTTCAGCGGCGCTCAACGAGGTTATGGCAGAGGTTTTCAACGAGGAAGTTATGGTCGCGGCAGAGTTGGAAACAGAGGCACACCAAACTCATCGTGGTATTACCAATAATACGTCACAGGTGAAAAAGGGAAGACAAAGGTTAGTTTATAAAAATCAAATTAATTGAATTAATTGAATATGGATAGTGGTTGCACGGATCATATTGTAAATAATGATTTATTTTTTGATGAAATTAGGAGATGGTTGTATTTTAAAAGCAACTAAAATAGATAAAAAAAAAACAATATTTCCAATTTACGATAAAAGCAGTGACATAACTTTGAACAATGTATTTTATGTTAAAGACATGAAACAAAATCTGATTAGTTATTCAAAAGTTACAAATAATTATAAAATAGTTTCTTATGGTAATAAGTCTAAGATTAATAATCAAGACAAAATCTTAATAGCTACTAATAGCAACAAAAAATTAAAATTTATATCATATGACAAGTTTAGTTATAAACAATCAAAATATAAGGAAGTCAGCGTGAGTATAGTTAAAAATGATAACATGACCCTTAAAGAAAAATGGCATAGAGCATTGGGACAATTACAGCAAATTAGCTAGAGTATTTACTAATAAAGCAAAGTCAGACACGAATAAATGTTTTATCGATTATGTCAATCAAGTAGAAAACTTAACAGGAAAAAGGATAAAAAAACTAGTTTGCGATAATGGTAAAGAATACTTAAATAAAGATATTTATGAATTCATAAGAACCAAGGGAATATATTTGAATCCATGTCCACCATATGTTCTTGAGTTGAATGGAGTAGCAGAAAGATATAACAGGACGATTATGAACTCAGCTAGGTGTTTGTTAAAAGAAGCAAAAGTATGTTTTGCCCTGAAGTTATAAAAACCGCAGCCTACTTAAAAAATAGAACATTAGCGAACACTGTACAAAGAGACATTCTTCAATCAAAAGCCTAATGTAAAGTATTTAAGATTGTACGGAAGTAGAATTTTTGTTAGGATACCTGATCAGTTGAGAAAGTCAAAATGAAACAGGTTATAGAGTTTTAGTAAGTAAGAAAATTGTTAATGCAAGACATGTTGATGTTATTGAAGAAGGAGTAAAATGTAAAGGTATATCAGATGAAAATAATAATGCCAATGATGATAGTGAAAGCGAAATAAGTCAAAATGGAAATAAAAGCGAAAGTGACGAATTTAGTGAATCTGAGAATATTAATGAACAAGTAAAAACTGATCAAAGTGCACCATAGGGTAAATTTGATAATGTAGAGCTTAGACGTTCTTCTAGCAAGCGCAAACCTGTTATTAAATATTATGATGATGACTGTGCAACAAATTTTATAAGCGCAAATTATTGTGATGCTAATGTACCGAGTACATTTGAGGAGGCAATTGAGTCTCTTGAGTCTGAAAATTGGAAAAAGGCCATGGATTGTGAAATGGAAAGTTTAAATAAAAATTAAAACATGGAAAGTAGTTGAAAGACCACAAAACAAAAAGATTATAGATGTAAAATGGATTTATAGAAAGAAAGATGAAAATGTGTTTAAAGCCAGGTTAGTAGTAAGGGTTTTTCATTTAGAAAACCTTTATTCGCTAGTAGTTTAAATGCAAAGTTATATTACTTTCCTATTGCTGCCAAAATAATTTGTTTATTGAACAAATGGATGTCGAAACAGTATTTCTGAATGGTCAAATTATTTCTGAAATTTATGTAGATTAACCAGAGGGTTATAAAATGGAAAATAATAAAGTTTACAAACAGTTAAAATCGTTATATGGTCTAAGAGAAAGTCCAAGGTCATGGTATGAATGTTTTAATGATTTTATGTACGAAATAGGATTTAAAAGAATTAATTATGATTATTGTTTATATGCAAACTGGAAAGATAAAGAACCAACTTATGTACTATTATTTGTAGATGATATGTTAATTTGTAGTAAGGATTTGAAGAGGATAAATGATGTAAAACTAAAATTATCACAAGGTTTTAGTATGAAAGATTTAGGAAAGGTTAGGAATTACATTGGAATAAATATTGATTATGATATCAATAATAATATTATGTTTTTGTGTCAAACGAAATACATTGAGTCGTTAGCGAAAAAGTACAGTTTAGAAAATGCAAAACTTTATTGTACACCCATGGAAACAAATTTAAAATTAAATCCTGCAGATGAAAACGATGAGAGTATAAAATATAGAAACTTAATTGAAGAACTTCTATATGTTAGTACTGGAACTAGACCTGATATAACCTTAGTGTTAACTACCTCTGTAGATTCCAAAATTGCTACGACAATACACATTACAAATATGCTCTAAGTATTTTGAAGTATTTATATTTAACTAAAAATTTGAAATTTATTTATAACAAAAATAAAAAAGGTGATATTATTGATTGTTATGTAGATGCCGATTGGGCAGGAGATAGTGTAGATAGAAAATCGACAACTGGATATGTCATAAGATTGTTTAATAATGTTGTTTATTGGAAGTCACATTAACAAAACTCTGTAACGAAATCGTCAACGTTTGCTGAATATGTAGCATTGTCAGAAGCAGTGACTGATATTAATTTTGTACGTGATATGTTAAGGGAAGCATTTAAAATTGAGATAAAAGAGGCTATAAAAATATTTGAAGACAATTCAGGAGCGTTAACTATTGGGAAATATGGTAACTACGAAAAATTCGAAGCACATTGAAGTGCAATATCATTATGTGAACGAGAATTATGAAAAGGGAATTATTTATGTAATAAAAGTAGAATATGTGAAAAATACTGCAGATATACTCACTAAAAGTTTGTGTAAAGTAAAGTTTGAAAAATATAGAGAAATTTTAAAACTGATATAAATAATGTTAAAGTCAATGTAATGAAATTGTGTGATGATGAAATCATACTCGAAATGGAAAATGCAAACGTAAGAAGGCGTGTTGAATATATTAGTACATTTACATTTCCCACTACCGAGTATAGTCGCCATCTATGTGACAATATTAAATTTAAAAAGCTAAAATGTGATCTCTACTTATGTTAAGTCGACCATTCGTAGTCTGTTAGTCAGTTGGCATTTAGGAGCGTATCTCTAAAGATATAACTAAAATTATAATAAAGTTTGTTAATAAATTTGTCTTTAAATTAAAATAAATCAAAAGGAGTTATTTATTCAACAATTTGTCATAACAAACGAACACAAATCGTATGTAAATTCGGCAAAACCACGCTCTGCACACTTCAACCACCATTACCTAGCGGGCTGGCCAGCATTTCCGCAGACCTTACTGTTTCAGTACGTCGTACCTATTCGATTCGACTTATAAACTCAAAATTCTAGCCCAAGTTTCCTCAGATCGTAGCATATGTATGTGTTAAGAAACTAATTGGATGCAATGAACACCTCACCCACCAACATGAACAGACAACAGTCACGCACTTACCCAGCTCGACTCAAAGAAAATTGGGTGCAGAAATCCAACAAATAGTAAGAAATTTCACGAAGGATTCTCCAACCCGGAAAACAACGGAAGAGTACTTCATTTCCGGATTGGAACGATTGGATGTCATATGGAAAGAATTCGAAGCGACCGACAGGATAGCGAACTAGGATTCGTTCTCTAACGACAATTCCACTAAAAGATGAATACTTTTTATCCGATTATTACACCGAGATTAAACAGCTATACAACAAGTACGGGCAAATCTCGAGCGAGTCGTTGGAACAAATGCAGTTCAGCAACGACGAAAAGGCTGCTATCGGGAAAGATCCGACAACAAAACCAGACGAGACACAATCGTCATTAAACACAAAACAATCAACTGCTCCAATCACCGAAGAACATCCTCAAAAGCAGAATCAAAACTGTGATGTACTTCAACGAAGACAGAAGGCCATGATGAATTCTTTAGTCCGCATCATCCACGGAACGACTAAGGAAGAAGCGCCAACCCAATGTCATCAGGCCATGATCAAACACTGCACAATTAAAACGTTAAGCCTCATTTGGCAACCAAAGTCAAACCAATTGCATGGAAAAGCTCATTTATCCGACATCTCCGTACTCACGAAGCGAACGGTCAGTTCCGACTTTGCACGTATCTTCGATGCATTGGGACTCATTGGCCCAGTTGTGGTAAAGGCTATAATATTCATGCAGCAGCTGTGGCACTTAAAACTATCATGGGACGACGAGCTACCCGAACATCTAAGGCAAGAATGGATAACTTTTCGAAACACCTTTTCAACACTCAATCAAGCCAAGGTTCTAAGACTCATGTTCAATCAAGGGACTCGGACTTCCGCCCAAATGCACATACATATTTGTAGACACATCAAAGTAAGCCTATGGGACAGCTGTCTATTTGCGGTCAACCTATAAAGATCAACCAATACTCGTAAGACTACTCTGTGCAAAATCACGCATAGCTCCGGTAAAACAACAAATTCTACCTCGACTGGAATTATGAGCTAGGAGCTGAGCTCACAACCAGAGTCCGAGAGGACTTAAGACTTCAGGATTCTTCAACCTTTTTCTGGACAGATTCGCAATTCCGGTGTCGTCGTGATTTCCGGTGTCGATTTTTGAGGCCCACTTTTGGTGCACTATAAAATCAGAGGAAAAAGCCATACATTTGGAGATCGCGACTAACTTAACGACATGATGTGACAAAAATAAAAACATGAGCAACACAAATGAGTGTCAAGAAGCTAGGCCATGGCCCATACCGGGCTGCCAGCACCACAGTGTTTTAAGAAGAAGCCGACGGGGAAGAGTTCAAACTCTCTATTGTGACAATGCAATCAACTTCGTAGGAGCAAAGAATCAGTAACTCGATATTCTCCATGCACCAGAAGCAAAGGAAACTATAATCAAGGCCAGCAGCGACAAAGGAATAACATATAACATATCCCGCCTAGAGCTCCGCCTTTTGGAGGTCTATGGGAGGCTGCAGTCAAATCGGCGAAACATCTGCTAATAAAGACAGGTTCACCTCATCATTGACACATGAAGAATTCGAAACAATAGTCATCGAAATTGAAGCCATTTTAAATTCAAGACCGCTCGCTCCACTTTCGTCCGACCCAAGTGACCTATCTGAATTGACCACAAAAACTACTCTGCTGACACCCGATGGAAGGCGATTTGCCAACTAAAAAACGAATTTTGGAAACGATGGTCAACCGAGTATTTGAATGAACTACAGTATAGACAAATGTAACCAGGAAAGGAATAATATCAACCTTGGTAACATGGTCATCATCAAGACAACACACACAACACAAGACAACACACCAACATGGTTCGAGTAGTCAACGTCAAAACCAAATCAGGAATATGGAAGCGACGAATCCATAGTTTAGCTCCACTGTTTAGTGGAATTGATGAAGGTAACACGAGTTTCGCTGAAGCGCCAAGCACAGCCCCACAGTCCGAAGAAAAACGAAGAAACACATCACATGTTTCTTTAGCAACCACTATAATGTTATCATTACTGCAACTGCCGATAATCTTGTAGGGTGAATCCTACTCATGACAAGTTTTTCATTTGTGTAACTTAGTCAGAAAAATCTGCTTGTGAAGGCATAACACTGGCATGAGATTTGGCTGTTGTAGAGTTTCCAAGCATAAAACAACCGTTTAAATTCATAACCTGAATCATTCCGAGTGAAGAAAAACAATGCTTTCCTTTATCCTCCTTCTATCTTTCCGCCCGCGCCGTGGCAACAGTAAAAGGCTATCATAACCCCCTTGTGGCGCGCGTAAAGTACAAAAAAAAAAAAAAAGTCTGCGCTTTAACAGCGAATATTACAAGGTTCGATAAATCCAGGAATATATTTCGAAACTTTTGGGTCGATTAATTTAGTTGCAACTGAATGGGAAATCATTGTTTACTATGACTTAGTACTCATTCAATCAGAGTTAGAAGCATTCGATAATGGAAAAACGTGACTTCAACACATATGCAACCAGTTACAACAAAGGACATCAAGCTCTGCACTTGTAAAACACTTCAGCCACTTCACAACCAAAAATAGATTTATATAATTTCAAGACGTCGAGTTCCTCGGGCAGCTATTAAGTAAGTCGAACTTAATGAGTTAATGCCAAGGGCAAGGATACACAATTCTTCGGCGTCAGCAAAAAGCCAAAATACCACGCTGGTTCCCAGGCATATACCCGTGAATTTAATCTTTTTAACAACAATACAGTACCATCATGCGACCTGACACAGCCAAACAACAATATGATATGGACAAAGTATAGCAACAGTAACCAATGGATATTTGGAGTGCCAAGCTGTTCAACTAACTGCTGTATGTAAAATATTCATTTTCATTTTCATTTTATACAGTCCGTTTGATAAGATCGTATACGGCAAAACTCGTTTATGAAAATCGGTTTGCATGTGGCATTTGCATTAGCAGATAAAAAAATACTTCTGCTAGGATGCTTTGAATAAAAAAATTTAAAGAGTGATCAATTTTTGTCGTAAGTATTTTAAAATGAGTGCCGCGTTTGCATCACGTTATGAAGCAGTATTCTTGTGCACGCATCCAAAAGGACCGAAAATGTCATACGGAGCAGCTGCTAAATACATGAAAAGATCAAAAGCATTTGTTAGCAAGTGGGTGCACCGTTATTCCCAAGTTAAAAATGTGGATGATTTGCCGGACGTGGGTCTACGCCAAAAACAACAAAAAAGCAGGACAAAATGATTCTATGCGTGTTTGAAAAAAATCCTCTTCTATCGTTACGTGGAGGACAAGGAATTTTACGTAAAGGGGTAAGGGGTGTGTTGTGATACGATACGAAGACGTTTACTAGCCAATAATGTAAAATTTCGAAGCACAATAAAGAAAAAAAAGAAAATAAGAAACCACTACTGTCGAAAAAAACACGTAGAAAAACGACTCAGTTGGGCCAAGGAGAATTTGGACAGAGATTGGAACAACGTTATTTTTTCGGATGAAACTTCTTTTTGGGAATGGTCTCCTATCACTCATACCTGGTGTACACAATCCAATAAATTAATCCAGCAGACCGTCAAACACCCGGCAAAGGTGCACGTTTGGGGATGCTTCTCAAAACAAGGATTTGGCAATTTGTTCATGTTTACAAATAACTTAAACGCACCCAACATGGTCAAAATTTATGAGAAGGCTTTATTACCATCTGCCCAAAGATTGTTTAAAAGAAGGAATGAGAATTGGTTACTGCAAGAAGATAATGACCCGAAACATCGCAGTCGTTTGTGCAGTTCGTGGAAACAAGAAAATGACGTCGATGTTTTACATTGGCCATCACAGTCGCCGGATGCAAATCCCATTGAAAATGTTTGGGCATTCATGAAGCTAAAGCTCCACGGAAAGAAGATCTCGATGGTCAAACAATTATCACGAAAAATACGTGTTCTATTGAGATCTTTGTCTCAAGATTATGCTATAAGATTAGTAGAAAGCATGCCTCGAGGACTCCAAGCAATTATTGATAATAGAGGAGAGTGGACAACATATTAATTGAAAAGCATTCAAGTAAATAAACAAAATAAACCAGTACAATTGATTTTTTTACATTATTATAAGATCTTTTTTAATTTTTGCCGTATACGATCTTATCAAACGGACTGTATGCATTTTTATTTAATTAATTTAATAACTCTTCTTCTTCTTCTTCTTATCCTTTTATTAACCCTTTCCTCGTTATACGAACTTATGCGTAACGAGTTTCCCATTTTTACTGCATCGCTGCTGCTCCGCTTATGGGGTTGGCTAATGTCGCAGACCGCAGAACGCGTCTACATAATGCTCGGTCCTGGATCGCTTCCGTGGTTAACCCCAGACGTTGTTGCGCATTTGCCATCTGAGAAATCCAGGAATTCTTTTTCCGACCTCGTTTCCTTACAGTTGGAGTGACCATAGTTGATAGTGCCTTTTTAACCGGATTTTCCGCAGATCTTCTTTGAACGTGGCAATACCAACTTATTCTATTCGCCTCAAGCTGTTCGGTTACCGAATTCTTTATATGTAGACTTCCTCTTATACGCGTAGATCTAATGCAATCGCGTTTAGTGACTCCACTAGACATCCTTAACATTTTCATTTCCGCTGCCGTCATTTTGTTTTTAAACGCTTCGTACATTGTCCAGCACTGTGAACCGTATATAAGAGCTGGTCTAACAACCGTGGTGTAGAGTTTCCCCTTTCATTTAAGTGGAAATTTTCGGTCGCAAAAGATTCCCGAATTTTCCCGCCATTTCATCCATCCCACACTCACTCTGTGGTTTACGTCGTCGTCACATTTCGCTTCCATGTTAACGATTGATCCTAAGTACTTAAAGATAGTGCTTTTCGGAAGAGCTATTCCGTCTAACATTATATCCGGAACAGGTCGCAACGGATGCGCAAATGGGCACGTCAAATGCTCCGTCTTTGAACGACTTATTTTAAACCCGTTTCTCTCTAGCGCATTTCTCCATGAATCTAAGGCGTTCTATAAATCTTCGACATTATCGCTAAGTATAACTGCGTCGTCAGCGACGAGAATTGGCGTTACATTTGCTTCGCGCATGCAGTCTTTTAAAAGATAGTCGAATACTACGTTAAAGAGGAAAGGGCTAAGTACGCTTCCTTGATGCACTCCGATATTAACTGGAAATTCTCTCGTTAGTCCAGCAGAGCTTTTAACCGCAGTTTTCACGTTAATTTAATAACTCTTACATGCTATATCAGCTTAATTAACTTAAAATTCTATTATTCTAACTTACTGGTCCCATGGGAACACACTATGTTAAACCTGGCAATTAAAATTTGTCTTTTGGCATTGTTATTCATACATTGAAACATTATTAAAACTTAGAAAATAATTATTACAAAAACTTAGTATACTGACTCTTTTTTATCTTATTTTCAAATTTAGAACTAAAACTTAAAAACTACCTTAACATTATTCTTAATTTACTTAGGCTACTTAAGCTACTTAAAATTATCTAATTATCTATGTTTTTTTTTTTTGTGAGAAGAAGTTAGCCTTCTCTTTGTTGTTTTATAATTTTTTTTCTGTATTTTTTCTTAAAACTATCTTAACTCTACCTAAATCTATGTAAGTCGGCCACGGTAAAAAAAATTAGGCTGCCGACTCTGCTCCTAGCGAAGCTACCTAGTTCTAGAGGAATTCGACAACGTAGATTCCGCTCCTTCAACAAGCCACCAAAATTGTTGGTGCTGCCGAGCAACATCCCTCATGTCGCGTTTCCCTTCCGCCTTTCTGAACCGGAGATGCTCCGCACTGCCGTGTGCGACTTCTCTTTCGTAGTTAAGTCGCCTCTCCGCAGCTGTTCGAGCGACGTGGGAGATTAATGGCACCGCTAATCATCCTGGATCAGACCTTTCATGTCGAGGTAGAGGAACGCTTCTGCAGGAATACAGCCGTCAAAGCGAACTCTCTCGTGATGCATATAATTGGGGTAATAAGCCCCAGAGATCAGGTTATTAGACGAGGTCATTGCTCTTGCAATGTGCCTTCGAGTCAATCTAATAACAAAATTGTCCACCCTTATTAGGTTAGCCCCATTGTACAAGACCTCATTGCGATAGAATTTTATGTACTCAGTCTCTGGTGTTCTGTATAGGCGAAGACAAGACCTAAGGCAAGCCCTCTCAAACACCCGAATCTTTTCCAAAAGACTTGCTCTCACGTTAAACCACACGGGACAACCAAATACAAGCATAGGCCGGATAAGGTCATGTAGCAGATCACCTTTACCCTTGCATCGAATTGCCTGTTATAAAACAGTCTCTTTGCAACATCTATATGTTTGTTAAAATATAGATACTGATCTAGAAGTTGATCTTCAACTTCCAGTCGTCGCAATAGTGAAGTGAACCTATCACATCACTTGTGTGAATGTTGAAAAGGATTGGCGAATTGACCGCACCTTGTTGCAGACCGTTTTTAATGTTGAATGTACCAGTAGAAGTCACATCGCAATTTTTCACGATGAACTGTTTAACTGTGAGCATATTGAAAAGAATATAGAGCAGTGGTTTACTAATGCCCGATCTGCTCAACTTCTAGAAGAGTCCCTCTAACCACACGGTATCGAAAGCCTTCTCCAAATCAATCAGTCAGGCACCCGTGCATTGTTTCTTGGCTTTGTTCCATTGGATATCAGAAACCAGCTTAGACGCGGCATGAATGACATCATGCCCCGCCTTGAAACCGAATTGATTATCCGGAACTATATTTTTGTCCTCAACCCACTAGTCAGGACTCTATTAATTACTTTTTCGAAAATCTTACTGATGTTTGGAAGGAGACTGATCGACCGGAGATTCGCCGGATTGGAGGTGTCTTTATCCCTTTAGGGGATGGGATGTACCACAGCAGTTTTCCAATGCGCTGGATAATGTGCATTATTTATTGCATTGTTAAACAGGGTGGTATAAATGTCCACTGCTAGTGGGAGATGTCGAAGCACAATGTTCGGTATTCCATTGGTTCCCACTGATTTCTTACTTCTTATTGTGTCGTGGATCATTTGAAGCTCTTCCTTCGAAATGAACGGGGGTTGTTCCCTTTTATTGGCGATGACATTATCTGTCATATTCTCGTCACTGAACTAGGTGAAACCCGAGTTCTCGATTTGCCAGTTCACTATTTCGTTTCGAAGGTAGAAATTGTGCACAAGGACTCGATTTTCCAGGTCGCAGTTAGGGCCAATGGTGTTATTCGCCTTGTGCACTTCCTCGAAAGTCGCTCCTATAGCTTCGACCTTCTCCTGCGGATCCTCGATCACAAAGAAGCTGCCATCATCAACAGCCTCATTTGGATCTATACCTGCTGTTGAAAGTATGCGTTCATTGTCTGTTGTTCGGGCGATTTTAAGACATGAAAGGTCGTTTTGATCTTTTGTCCGAAATATTTTATTTATTTTCGGGAACATATTGGGGTTGCTGGTGTTTATAGCCTGAATTTGGTTGTTCCAATACAAACTTACAGAAGCCCTGTAATTCTCTTTAATGTCATAATCTCCGGGTTATGTCTGTCAGTAAACTGTCTGTACAAGTTCTTCAGTCTTGAGAGTAGTCCAATTTTATGTCGGCGAAGTGCATCAATAGTTTCGTTGCGGAAAAAGGCTTCATTGTCGGTGTATTGATACCGAGGTATCGTTTTGTCCATAGTCCGTTTAGTTTTAGGTACCTGTCAATCTCCTCGTTTGACAGATTTCTGTTGGCCGGTGGATAGAGCGAATTCGAGGCGAGTGCTCTTGTCACCACCAATTGAATTGTAGGTTCTCTCTAGTGTATTATTTCCCCAACCGCTGTTTGGCGTCGAAATCTTCGCCAATAATGAAATAGTTTTCCTCTAATTCCAGTCTCAGGAATCGAATAAGGGTCTCGAGCTCTGGGATGAATTGGGTAGATTGAGTAGCCTTAGGTGCATAAACAGACACCATGTATAACCGCTTTCCACTACGGAGAGGGATATACATGATGCATGCTTCAAACACCTGAAACCTACGTACTACACGACTGTATATTCTTTTAAACGTATACCTTTTCTTACGAAGATTGCAACGCCTCCTCCTTGTATGGAGTTGGGTCGATTTCCTCGCATAATTTTGTACCTTCTGTGCCTCATTTTGTGTCTTTTGGTAAGCCTAGTTTTGCTAGCCAAAAGCACATCAGGGGCTTGGTCTTTAAGCGACTTGAACAGTGTAGCTCTTCGCTCAATCCTAATCAGTGAATTAACATGCACTGCAATGACCTTCAGGGTTTGCTCCGCCATGTACGTACCCATTACGACTGGAGGCGCGTTAGGGTCGGCAGCAGCGGGTAGATTTGATCCATGCGCGCAGCTTGTTCAGTAATCTGACGTTGAAACTGAGCCATCTGATCCTGGATAGAGAGCAAGATAGCTAGAATGTCAGTTGCCGGTTCCGGTGCTCTAGGCGCTGGGGCCTGAGAAGCAATCTTCGCTTGCTGTGCCGTATTTCCCCTAGCTGCCGCCATTTGGGCGTAGGTAACCTGGGGAGTAACGGCTGGTGTTTGTATTTGAACCGGTAGACGCTTGACTTCCACCTTTTGCTGCCGAGCCAGATTTACTCTTTTTATGTACTAGAATTTGGGACAACCCTGATAGTTTGCGATAAGACGCAAGAGACTTGGTTTTTTTCGGACACTCCATCCATATCCAGAGCGCATTCTTCTGATTTGTAGTTCTTACCGCACTTGACGCATCGAGGCTGCATTTCGCAGTTCGGCGCGGAGTACCCGAACCTTTGGCAGCGAACACATTGCAATATCTTATCGCTCCATTATACTTTTTCCCAGTGTACAACCTGGTAGTCTACGACTTAAATACTCCTTAGACCATCCCGTTTGCTATCGGGAGTTAGCTGAACCAGGAAGAACGGTAGTTTCCGTTTCTCCCTTTTGGCTCTGGCTGTGGTGAATGGCTTGACCCCTACGAACTTGAGCTCTTCGCACTCTTTCTCTTTGAGCAGTGCGAGGAGCTCCTCCGGATCAGTTGACGGTTCTATCCCCCTCAGCAGCATTGTTTGCAGCTTTTTCCCGTGAAGGAGAAGAACTCCGTCGTCGGGTCCCTCAATAAATTCTTTATTTTATATTTTATTGTAGTGCTCCACTGTATTGCAGTGAATCGCATGCCTATCCGTGCTAAGTATTTTAATAAAAAAGTTTGAGGCTATGGCCGACTTACATAATTCAATAGTCTCCTTGAGTTCCATCTTGTATGTGTTGATAGGAGGAGCTCTTTGTTTCTGCTGCTGCTGTGGTTGCTGCTTGTGGTTCTGCTGCTGCTGTTGTTGTTGTTTTTGTTATTGCTGTTGTTGTTGTTGTTGATTTTTTTGGTTAAATTGACTTTTTTGTTTTGGATGTATTTGTTTGATCGTGTGAATTTGTGCTGTAGTTTGTAGATGTTGTTGTAGAGCATGACTCTTTTGATGCTGAGAGCTAAGGAGCAGTTGATTTTGCTCCTGCTCTCTTCTTGCCGTTTGTTTGGCCTTTATTAACTGCACTTTTTGTTGAAGCTCTTTAATGCTTCAATGTTTAATGTTTAGAGCTTCAACCTCCTCCTCGTCGTCCTCTGACTCAGAAGCCGCCAGAGGTATTTTTACATATATGGTTGCCTATTTCAGCAAGAGACACGTAAAGATTATTGTCTTTGCCAGCTGCCGCCCTCTTTGTCGTTGTTGGCGCCTCTTCCCTTGCTCTACTAGGCAGCTTTTTGGGAGAGGTTGAAAGGGAAGGGCTCTTTGCTGCGTTCGGAGTTGGTTTTAACTTCCTCCTCCTCTTCATCGTCATTGCCGATGTTGCTGTTTTTGTTGTTGTTGCTGTTGACACTTTCTTTTGACTTGGCTTACCGGCCTGATTATCAGATGACGTCGCGGCATCATCTAATCCTGCTATTGACATAGTGGACCGCTAACTGCCACTTATCGTTCTATTACACTTTTTTTATTTATACAATAATGTTTTGCTTTTTCAAACACTTATAAAAATACAAATGGACAATAGTTTTTTGGGGACTCGAACCCACGACCCCGGCTTTCTCGGCTCACTGCCACTACCACCAGGCTACCGAGAAAATTGCGAAAGTAATCTCTAATATGTTTGTTGACCAAAGTGTTTATTCACTATTCCAGAAAAGAAGCCAAAACACGTTTATTCTCCACAGAGATCAATGAACGACTGCTGTATGTAAAACAGAACTCAGCAAAATTGAAATTATTGGCTCTGGGATTCTCTCACCTGAAGATGACTGCATAATAATAAACAATCTAATAACTCTCCAAGAGCATCAGATGACGACCAGCCCTTTGCATTCGTCTTACATCACCTTTGGAAAGCTCTCTTCAACCTCAACCAGGTGCATGCCGTACTGAAATTAATACAAATACACGGTATTTGTAAACAGCTTTTACCACCATCTAATCAGTTATCTGGCGCTGACACTATCAATCGCCATCGGAATTACGATCATCTGCAACCATCGGAGGCGAATGACGACACATCCAAAGTCCACATCTGTGCGGCAAAAAAAAAAATCACTGTGGCGCTGGCAGCCCGGTATGGGCCATGGCCTAGCTTTTTGACACTCATTTGTGTTGCTCATGTTGTCATTTTAGTCACATCTGAGCGGGACCTACGGTTTATGGCCGAGTCCTGCACTCCTTAGAAGCCTTTTCGTAGGCAATTGTACTTTCGGGAGTTTGCCATTGCCCGCCGAAAAGGTGATGGCGATTTGAAAAATTGTTGGTGACCAAGCCAGCTATCGAACCCAGACTCTCTGCGTTATAGTACAACGAGCTAACTATCGCGCCATCGCAACATCTGTGCCGCAACCTCGAGAAAAATACGCTGTCGGTGAAAAATTAGGATACTGTTGAATACAATCCCATTCAACGCGGGGAAGAATGTTAAGAAATTGGGTGCAATGAAAACCCTCACCAAGCAACATAAGGAGACAACAGTCACGCGCTCACCCATAACATCTTTTAACAACAACCAGCTCAGCCATAACATCTTTTAACAAAGTCAGCATATCTGGGGACAAGGATTGTTGCGTGCAAATCACGCCCCAAAATCCTCCACTCCCTTTGATCGTTTTGTCGTCTGTTCACTCCTTTGCCCTCCTCCCTTTTCTTGTGCTGCCCAAGTTCTTTTCTTACTGTCATTTTCTGGATGCCACGGTACAGGTGGGATTCACCGGATCCTTTGAGTCCAGTTCCCTCACTCTGCCTACCACTCCAGAGAAGACCATTTAGGTACACCGGATAAAGCCAGGCAAATGGCCTGAAGACTCTTGCCCCGAGATTTCGACACCACCAGCAATGGCCGAGAGCCCAACATAAATTACATTGTTTGCTTAAAACGACTTTAAATTGTAAAACCTCCAAAAGCCCCAAATTGGAAAAAAAAGAAAAAGAAAATCGTAAAGAAAGCCCAGAATTCACCACGATCGTCACCCCTAAATTTTGTCTGCAAGGAGACATACGCCCCCATCCCCATTAAAAGCGTTCTAGAGAAAATTTTCCTCCCTACTTGGGGGTTTCTAGTTGAGCTCCCCTTAATTGTCCCCCAAAAGTGTTCCGGGTCCGAGGGTGTTATATGGACCCAAGCAGTCACTCGACAGACAAAACAAACATGACAAACTTTACAAAAAATCGACTGTGATTGGGTGGTTTCGCAAGGAGAAGCTGTCGGAGCTCTGGATGTGAGTCTCTTTGGTCTGGCATCTGAAATAGTGGAACCTCTTTGGAATGTGTGTCTGTGTGTGGGATATAGGTATGAGTGGGAACTAGCCGTAATGCGCGGCTAGTTCAATTAATAACTAGCCGTCATAGCGGAGAGTACAAAGCAAAAAAAAAAAAAGAAAAACGAAAAACTAAAGCAAAAAATAAATAAATAAATGAAATAAGTGACAAGGCAAACAGCAAAAAAAAACACAGCGAGGAAACAGAAACAGGAAAAACCCGACCCAAGACGAAACCGAACAAGGAAAAATTACACTACGAACAAATAGGAAAACAAACAAAACAAAATCCCACAACAACCCGAGGCATCAAAGTCACCAAGAAACGAAGAAACGACAATACGCAGAGATAACGAGTAAAGGAGAGTAACCCGAGACGAACACAAATAACCCGACAGCACAATCTCAACTACCCTGTGACTGTGCTGGGATATAACCCCCACGCCAACCCCGACGTTAGACAGGAGCGACCCCAAGTAGGAAGGAAAAAAAGATATATATATTTGTGTGAAAACCCCGAGTTAGGATATATTACTTATTTCCTCATCAGGGAAAAAGTAACCTCTTGTGTTTTGATCGTGTTTTCTCAATTTCACTTAAAAGTTGGGTGGCGTCTGTTGTATCGTATATGTATGTATGTATGTAGCTTTATTCAAATAAAACGCGTGAATACTCTGAATTCTATATTATGGCTTTATTTTATGATGTGCACTGTTCGCTGTCTATACATGTACTGACTGGATTCGTTGCCACGAAAGAGAAATTGACAAGACACAACAACTCTTCCTCCACAGGAAATTTATAATCTTAATTAAACAATCCATATACTCGTATATACATATACAGAGTTCATTACGAAAATTCAATATTTAAGGACATATACATATTTATATGTTTACAAGAAAGTGTATAATGAAAATTTAATTCTTGCTTATACAATTCATAAAATTCATTTCGATAATTCAATATTCTAAATCCATATACATACATATAATTATCTTAACAAGAAAGTATAACTCAAACTTTAATTCATATTTGAAAACAACTTTTTTTTTCGTTTTTTTTTAAAGTATAATTCCATCTGTCCCCTGTCGATTCTTGATGCCGCGGATACACTTGGTACTTTGTTTTCAATCTCCGGTGTGATAGTTAATCGCTGTGCTTTATCTAATGTGTCTTCGTCATTATCGTCTTTTTTGTTACATACAATTCTTCTGGTTCTTCTGGTCTTACTTTTCTCATTTGGTCCAGGTGTCTCTTCCAAGTCCGTCCATCGTCTAGTTTCACCATGTAATGCAGTTGCCCCACAAATTCCACCACTTCGCCAAAACGCCATTTCACCTCAGATGCGTAATCTCGGACGGCAACCCTTTCGTTTAGAGCAAATTTAGTTCTACTGTTTGAATTAGCGTCTTGACGCTGCTTATTTTCTTCAGATGGCATCATCAAATCTAGTCTTGATTTTATTTGGCGTCCAAACATGAGCATTGATGGTGATTTGCCGGTGCTTGGGTGTATTGCGCGCCTGTAAGCTAATAAGATGTTTGAAAGTTCTTGGCCAATTTCATGTTTGTTGCATTTTATTGTCTTTAATTTGTTTTTAAATGTTTGGACATAACGTTCTACTTGTCCGTTGGTGGCTGGGTAGCACAGAGCGCCTTTTTTGTGTTTTGAAGAAACTGTAAAAATTTTCCGCCATAAATTGTGGTCCCCAATCACTGACAAACACCGATGGTAAACCGAATGTACTAAAAATTTCTCTACACTTTTTAATAGTTGTTTCTGTTGTCAAATTGGGTATGATGTGAACTTCCGGCCATTTTGTAAATGCGTCAATTAAAATGAAAAAGTAAGTACCCATAAATGGTCCAGCAAAATCGGCATGTACGCGTTCAAACGGCTTTTCCAGCCTCTCCCAGCAATGTTTGGACTTTGTGCTTTTCGACTCTGGTCGCGCCCGCTGAAAATTTGCACAATTCATTACCATATCTTCGATATCACGATCCATGTTCTCCCACCAACAATATCCTCTGGCAAGCGTTTTCATTTTGGTCATTCCAAAATGAGCAGAGTGCGATTCATCTAACACTCGAGGTTAATTCCTTTGGAATAAAGACCCGTATATTTCTCATTAAGCATCCCTGTTGCAACGCGAACTCCGATTGGTTTATCCCAAATCGGTCTTTAGGCTCACATTCACGCCCAAACTGCAACGCTTGTATTAATGTTTTCAGACGTGTATCTTGAGCTATAAACTTACTTAGTTCGTCCCTTGTGACTGGCAGTTTTTTTTATAGCGTTGATTTCCACTAAATTAATCTCTTCAATACTCGTACCATCGTACTTTTCTGGTACTGGCAATCGAGGCATGGCATCTGCATTCGCATTTTCACTAGCCTTTTTATATCGTATTTCGTAATTAAACGTTTCCAAAAATATTGCGTAATACTGCATTCTAGTTGCTGATAAGGTGGGTAGCCCCTTTTTAGGTGAAAAGATCTGTGAAATAGGTTTATTGTCGGTAACTAAAATGAACCGTCTAGCGTAAACGTACTGATAGAACCTTTTTATTCCAAATATAATCGCATAAGCTTCCCGATCTACTTGGCTGTATCTTTGTTGCACATTTGACAATGTTTGTGATGCATATTGAATTGGTCTTTCACTCTTATCGGGGTACATATGGCTTAGTACAGCACCCACTCCATACGGACTGGCGTCTGTTGCTAGCACCAAGGGTAGTGTCGGATCGTAGTGATCTAATATGACCTCTGGCTGCATATGTGTTTCTACGTCCTGAAATGACTTCTCACATCTTTCGTCCCAGTGAAAATGGGTCTTTTCCTTTAGGAGATTATTAATGGGATACAAGAGCATACTTAGATTATTGAAGATCCTCCCGTAGTAGTTTATGAGACCAACAAATGCTCGCACTTCTTCCTTATTACTGGGGCGCTTTATGTTCTGGATAGCCCTGATTTTACTTTTCATTTTATGTATACCATTGCAATCAATTACGTAGCCACAATACCATATGCGATCTGCCAAAAATTCAGACTTATCTAGATTTACCCGCATATTGTAGTGATTTAATCGACGTAAGACTTCCTCTAAACGCTGTAGGTGTACAACATCATTCTCTGCCGTAATTTTTATGTCGTCCATGAACACTTTTGCGCCGGGAATGTTCTTAAGAATCTGCTCTATATGACGTTGCCATTTGGCTGGTGCGCAAGCAACACCAAACATCATCCTTTTCGGTCTATATACACCTTATGTGTTTATGTTACACCAGGTAATCGCGGTCTTCTGGGTGTACTTCTAGTTGCAAGTACGCTTTAGATAAGTCAATTTTTGTGAATTTTTTTCCACCTGCCATTGAGGCGAACAATTCATCAATTGATGGTAAAGGTTATTCGTCAATTTGTAAAAATTGATTGATTGTGACCTTATAGTCTCTACATATTCGCACCTGATCGTCCTTTTTGCGTACAGCAACTATTGGTGTAGCCCATTCACAGGTACCTACTTTCTCTAGGATGTCATTTTGATCTAATTTTTCCAATTCCTCCTCCACAGACTTAACCAATGGAAATGCCACCTTATGAGCCTTAATGAAAATTGGTGCTGTCTATTTCATATGTAATCTTGCCTGTCTACCTGTGATCTTACCTGTTGTCGACGAGAAAACCCTACCGTATTTTCTTATCAATTCTTTGACGTTTATTTGCTCGAATTTGTTGACATGTATGTGCAGTACTTTATTAAGTTGTTTGCTAAAAATTTCGTCCCAGTTTAGTTTTATTTGCCGAAGCCACTCCCGACCAATCGGAAGATCGTTGAGATCTTACTACGTACATTTTTAATTTCTTGGTGACTGAATTTATGCACACATCTACTAGTATGTATCCAAAGCACTCGATTTTATTTCCACAAAAACTCACCAGTTCTGTATCATTCTTTTGTACTCGCAGTTTCCCAAAATGCTTCTGTGCATCCACCAAACCGACAACAGTTACTGGTGACCCAGTATCTATTTGAAAGTTGAAAGGGATATTATTAATTAATAGTTCACATGATATTTTGGAACGAAGTTTTACCTAAGTTTATTATAAGTTGATTTGTAGTATTTCCTCCGATATTTGACAAAATTCGTCGATTTGAATATCCTCCGTGTCTCAGCAACTTCTTCTAAATTGTTAGTGCTCCCCCCTTCATTCCGTTTTGCTTTGCAACAAGCTCCAATAGTCTATTTTGTATGCGTTGATTTTTTAAGCCAAGTACGAACTGGTGTCGTAAAGCGGTTTGTAGGTAAGCATCAAAATTACAATCGGTTGATAAGTGATTCTTCACACGTCTCTTCTTCTCGTTGCTTCCTGAGGTGAAAACGGTAGTTTACCAAAATCTCATTAGGAGCTGGATCGTAAAACGCCGTTAACGTTGCGATAATTTCGTCATACGACTTGGTGGACGATTTCTCTGGTGCCGTTTTGTCACACAGCACATTATAAGCTTCACTCCCCATGTAGTGCAAAAATATTTGCACTTTTTTTTCTGCTGCATGTTGAAATAATGTGATAGCTGTCTCAAATCTATCTACCCAGCGACTCCATTTAATATTTTTTTCTTATGGTTCAATAGAAAACGGAGCTTGCAGCGATTGCACTATTACTTGCTGACTTGGCGTGGCCATTGTACGAGTATTCTTCACTATTCACTTCAGGACAATCAACACTTTTTGTTTTCGTTTGTTTTATCCTCGTCGCCATTTGTTGTATCGTATATGTATGTATGTAGGTTTTTTTTAAAATAAAATGCGTGAATCTCTGAATACTATTTTATGGCTTTATTTTATGATGTGCACTGTTCGCTTTCTATACATGTACTGACTGGAATCGTTGCCACTTGATCAGTATATTAACGAATGCGTCAAAGAGAGAAAGAGAAATTGACAAGACACAACAGCGTCCGCTTTGTTTATAGCTTACCATCGTTTTGTTTTGAACCCTACCCGCGCTGAGCAGCCGGTGTGTGCAGCTTGAGCCAGCTGCTCGTTGCGATTCTGGTTGTTTTGCGATCTTCTTCGCATTCCTCTTCATTCGTTTACCAACCACCATCTGCGTGGTTCCGGTTTTTTTTGTATCTCTCTTGGTTTTTATTTTTTTATTTTTGATTGATTGGGTTGCCGATAGTCCGGCACTGTGGTTATTATAATTCGTAAATTTCAATTCGCGGATTCTGCAACAAACTGGCGCCCAACGTGGGGCCCCTATAGTCAATATTAAACCTGTACCAAGAGTACAGAGTGCGCGACCTGCGATTTTTTTCGGGAAGTGACTGTTTTATATTCCAAAAGTGCAAATAATCTTTGTCTGTTTTCAGATCTTATTCAGTGGGAAAGGTTTTGCTGCAAAAGCTCATCGGCTATTTACACACCACAAGATCTTTGGGAGGTACATTGGTGGATTCAGGAATCCCAGGTCGTGTGTACCCTGGGTAGCAAATAGGCTAACGATTTTTCAATTTTAAATTATTTCTCTGTGTTGGCAATCGCTGTACACAATCAGCTTATATTACGAGTATTAAGTATTTTTTACAAATCTACATATAAATTTACTTGCTTGTCTATATGTGTACATATTTACACACATTTTTTTATCTCCATACATATATTTACACTGCTACACATACATATATTTGCTTTTATTTTTTTGTTTTATACATATACATATATATATATATATACATATACATATACATTTACATATTTATTTGTGGTTTTTGGTGTCAACGGGCGATGGCGATGGCGCGATAGTTAGATCATTGGACTATCACGCAGGGAGTCTGGGTTCGATTCCTCGCTGGATCATCAACAATTTTCCAAATCGCTATCACCCTTTCGGCGGGCAATGGCAAACACTCGAAAGTAAAAAATTGCCTACGAAACAGCATCTAAGGAGTGCCGTTCGGACTCGGCGATAAACCGTAGGCCCCGCTCAGATGTGACAAAAATGAAAACATGAGCAACACAAATGAGTGTCAAGAAGCCCCATACAGGGCTGCCAGCGCCACAGTGATTTTTTTTTTTTTGTGTCAACGACAGCTTCCCCTTCAAGTTCGACGAGAAAGTTGACGCGATAAGAAAAAAGATAATAGAAATAGAAGATCTTTTCGAGATTCGTCCAGGTGATCCAAAATCGGCGGAAAACCTGAAGATCCTCACGAAGATCGCGTGGGCGATAGGCAGGTTAGATAGGTCACGACCTGACTCAAAGGAACACATGGCGGAGAGGAATGGGCTGAAAGGGGAACTGCTCATTCTTCTATCCGACCTCACTGAAAATGAAGAAGAAAAAGAGATAGTTGAGGAGATACGCCCTAGTGTTTCAGGTGCGAATAGCGTAGGCCGATCAACAACGACAACTCCGACTAGACAAATGGAATGGACGACACCTATGGAACCCAGACAGCGGGAAATGCTTATTCAGGGACGATGCCAGGAGCGTATCGAGAAGTAGGGCTTACAATTTTCAGGGGAACGCTGCGGATCTTCTCTTAATTAGTTGGAGCGTGTGGAGGAATTAAGGGAAGTGAGGGGGTTGTTTTCTACTCACCTTTTCAGATCAGCGGTGGAACTCTTCGAGGGGAAGGCACTCATTTGGTTTAGGGCGAAAAGGAGGTTGGTGGGGTCTTTTGAAGAATTGGTCTCTGAGTTGAAGTTGGAGTTCCTCCCTCCAAATTATCATGACTTGCTCTTGGAGGAAATTAGGCGACGTACCCAAGGGCAGGAATACTCTACAGGTGTCTATGTGGCCATCATGGAGAATATGTTTGGCAGACTCTCTGAGCCGTTATCAGAGAGTCGAAAGTTGAGGATGATACAGGAGAACCTAGCACCATTCTACCAAACAAAACTAGGCCTGACGGATCGGAAATCCATCAAGCACCTTGTTGCGTTGGGTTCCTTTTGGAACCAGACTTAGCCTATGAGGCAGTCGAGGAACCAAGGGTGGTCGAGCCTCGATTCGCGAGCAGGAGCACTCAACCAAACAAATATGTTCGGGAAATGGGAATCGGACTCTCGCATCGGCAGTGCGAGTGCCCCGGTAGAATAAGGAAGGTTGCCTGCTGGTAACCAGCTGATGGGAATGACGGAAGAGGTCGTTCCCTTACAAAAACATGACGTACGTAATTTTTCAGCTAGTGTCTCTGGTATTAAGATGTTAGGACTTTTGGATTCAGGAGCTTCGCGTGCGATCACCTGTAGGGATGGATGGCAGCCATTAAAAAGTTTAGGGTTAGAGTTAGGAAAGGCAAATATTAGGAGGCTTTCGTTAGCAGACGGTGCAGGTATAGAGGTTGCAGGTTGCTTGTCTCTGCCAATGGTATTGCAGGGGAAATCGATCCTATTGGAATATTTGGTGATTCCAAATCTTCCACATGTTCTGATACTGGGCGCCGACTTTTGAGCCCGTACGGGAATTGTCCCAGATCTGAGATCAGGTGTGGAAATTTTTCGAGCCAAGCAGAAGTGGCATCTATTTCAGCAATCAAAGAATGGACAGATTTAGATAAAGACCATTATAGGGAATTAAGTAGGGTTATAGATAAGGTTTTCAAAGACATGCTAGAAGGATGAGGATGCACACACTTAGTGGAGCATAAAATTAGGATGACGTCTGAACCGGTTAAACAGCGTTACTATCCAGTCTCGCGGGGCGGTTCAGCGTCACATAGATAGGGAGTTAGAAGAGATGTTTAAAGATACATAACATCATTGAGAGATCATCTAATCCATGGGCTTCTCCCATTGTGATGATCGAAAAGAAAGAAGAAAAGTTTAGGTTCTGCGTCGACTACAGGAAGTTGAATATTCATTTCACTATATATGCATTTTTATTCTTTAATTTATTGATTCTTACATGCTAGACAAAAAAATGCTTAAAAATTAGCTTAATTAACTTGAAATTATCTTATTCTAACTTACTGGCCTCATGCGGACACTCTAAGTTAAACCTTACAATTAAATTCTGTCTTTCTACGTTTCGTATTGTACATTTAATTTTGTGTTCTGTATTAGACACACATATTGTAATTAAAACTAGGAAAATAGTTTTATAAAAAAAACTTAGTAAATTAACTTTCTTTTTTGATCATATTTTAAAACTTAAAACTAAGACTTTAAAACTACTTAACATTATTCTTATACTTAAGGTACTTAAGCTTCTTAAAATTATCTTATCATTTAGGTTTTTTTTTTCGGGAAGGAGTTACCCGAAGGGTACCCATCTTTTTGTTGTTTTATAATTTTTTATTTTTTTTATTTATTTTTCTTTTTTTTTTTGTATATATATATACTCATTTTGTTTTTGTAAACCATCCTAATCCTACCTAAATCTACGTAAGTCGGCCACGGCAAAAAGATTAGGCTGCCGACTCTGCTCCTTAGCGAGGCTACCTAGTGCTGGAGGAATTCGACGACGTAGATTCCGCTCCTTCAACAAGCCACCAAAATTGTTGGTGCTGCCGAGCAACATCCCTCATGTCGCGGCCCCCTACTGCCCTACTAAACCGGAGACGCTCCGCACTGCCGTGTGCGACGTCTCTATCGTAGTTGAGTCGCCTCTCCGCAGCAGTTCGAGCGACGTGGAAGATTAACGGCACTGCTAATCTATCCTGGATCAGACCATTTTTGTCGAGGTAGAGGAACGCTTCTGGAGGAATAGAGCCGTCAAAGCGAACTCTCTCCTGATACATATAATTGGAGTAGTAGGCCCCAGAGAGCAGGTTATTCGACGAGATCATGTTCCTTCGAATCAACTTAATAACCAAATTGTCCACTCGTATTAGGTTCGCCTTATTGTACAAGACCTCGTTAGGATGGAATTTTATGTACTCAGACTCTGGTGTTCTGTATAGGCGAAGACAAGCCCTAAGGCAAGCCCTCTCAAACATCCTAATCTTTTCCAAAAGATTTGCTCTCACGTTGAACCACACGGGACAACCAAATACGAGCATAGGCGGGATAAGGTCATGTAGCAGATCACCTTTACCCTCGCATCGAGTTTCCTGTTATGAAACAGTTTCTTTGTAAGGGCAAAAGCACTTTTTGCTCTGGCCAGAGCAACATCTATATGTTTGTTAAAATATAGATCCTGATCTAGCCAGATCCCAAGGTATCTGACTATATTACGACAAGCAAGTGGTTTTCCGTGTTGTCCCACGAACTGAAGCTTTCGCCAATTCTTTTTGGTATTCGCAGAGGCCCCAGACAAAGGCATCCTAAAAAGAATGGTTTCCGACTTCTGAAAGTTGATCTTCAAATTCCAGTCGTCACAATATTGTTTAATTTTATCGAAGTCACCTTGCAAAAGAATGTTTATAATCTTTGTTGGACCTGATCTGTACGCGATTAAGTCGTCTGCGTACGCTATGGAATGGTGAAGTGAACCGATCAGATCACTTGTGTAAATGTTGAAAAGGATTGGCGAATTGACCGCACCTTGTTGCAGACCGTTTATAATGTTGAATGTACCAGTAGAAGTCACACCGCCATTTTTCACGATGAACTGTGTATCTGTGAACATATTGAAAAAAATATAGAGGTTCTTTACTTCCCATCATTCGCGGGATGCCACGGTACAGGTGGGATTCACTGGATCCAGTTCCCTCGCTCTGCCTACCGCTCCAGAGATGACCATTTAGGTACTCTGGATAAAGTCAGGCGGACGGCCTGGAGACTCTCCCCTTGATGCCCCGAGATTTCGACACCACCAGCAATGGCCGAGAGCCCACCATAAATAACATTGTTTGCTTGAAACGACTTCAAATTGTAAAACCCCCAAAACCCCCAAATTAGAAAAAAAAGAAAAAGAAAATTGTAAAGAAATCCCACAATTCCCCACGATCGTCACCCTAAAATTTTGTCTGAAAGGAGACTTATGCCCACCCACCTTCAAATGCATTCTAGAGAAAATGTTCCTCCTTACTTGGTGGTCTCTAGTTGAGCTCCCCTTAATTGTCCCACAAGAGTGTCCAGGGTCCGACCCAAGCAGTCACTCGACAGACAAAAAAAACATGACAAACTTTTCAAAACATCGACTGGTTTGATTGGGTGGTTTCGCAAGGAGAAGCTGTCGGAGCTCCACATATGAATGTTTCTGCAAAGCAAAGCAAAAACATAAGACAAAAAAAGGAAATAAGAGACCGGGCAAACAGCGAGAAAAACACAGCGAGCTTACAGAAACAACAAAAACCCGAACCAATACAAAACCAAAGAAGGAAAAATTACACAACGAACGAAAAGGAAAACAAACAAAACAAAATCCCACAACAGCTCGGACAACGAAAAAAGGAGAGTAACCCGAGCCGAACACAAATAACCTGACAACACAATTTCAAATAACCTGTGACTGTGTTGGGAAGTATAACCCACACGCCAACCCCGACGTTAGACAGGAGCGATCCCAAGTAGGAAGAAAAAAGAGATAAGTACCGCTTTTGCCATATATATACAGTTATATATATTTGTGTGACAACCCCGACTTGGGGGATATTACTACTTGTGCGCGACCCCGTAATTCTCCTTACCGCCTTACCTTGATAATCCCCGTAACAAGTGAGCGGTTACTTTTCTAACGATTCGCGACCCCATTGACCCCAAGGGAGTCATACTCTAAATTGTCTTTGGTGATCGTACGGAATCGTGGGTCTTCCGTTGACGGTTGCCTTCAATGCGTTTGCTAAGTTTTTTTGGTGTAAGCAACCACTTCGGTGCCACAATTACATTTGCTTCGAGTGGTTTTGTTACTATATATGGTGCATGGCTTTGTCATCCCCCTTGTTTAAAGGGAATAATACACATTTTAATTCCCCATCAGGGAAAGAGTAAAAGTTTTCCCAATTTCGCTTTAAAATTGGGTGGCGTCCACTTTGTCTATTGTTTACCATCGTTTTGTTTTGAACCCTACCCGTGCTGAGCAGCCGGTGTGTGCAGCTTGAACCAGCTGCTTGTTGCAATTCCTGTTTTTTGCGATCCTCTTTTCAGCCCTATCCGATTCTTCGCATTCCTCCTCATTCGTTTACCAACCACCATCTGTGTGGTTGCGGTTTTTTTGTATCCCTCTTCGTTTTGTTTGTTTTTGAGTTTGATTGGGTTGCCGATAGTCCGGCACTTTGGATATTATCGTTAACTTAAATTCGCGGACTGTGACTGACGCACCATGGCAATATGCATATGCAGTTATTATTTTATTGTTTAAGTAGATTAGTTTAGGTAACCATTTATTTGTAATTAATTTTAAGAATAAAAGAGGCATTCGGCCCAATAATAAACATCATTCGTTCATAGATTGATCAAAGAAAAAGTGTTATCATTTCAAATCACCCTTTACCAGTGAACAAGTTTAAGTGCTTGGCTCACTATTCAACAAGGATAACAAGTTTATGTACTTGATATCCACTCTTTTTTCAACAATATGTTTGACGAGGGACTGTGAACTCGGTACGTTTCTTCTTCTTTTTGCGAAACGATTAAATACGGGAGAATTCTCATACCCATTTATTTATTATTATATCATTTATTATTATTGATTCGGATGCGGATCTTCCAGCACTTAATAAATATGCAAGACCCAGAAGTAAATTTCTTAAGTTTTCCCTCTGTCGAATGCGTAGAAATTGATTCTCATGATGTTGTTTTTACCCAGAATTACTACATAATTTGCTGATTATTCATCAAAATAACATATATAAGTATGCGTACAAATTTTGACAACTTTCTTGTGCATTGAAAGTCTTTTGGGAATAAGCCTGTTTTATATTTTTGTCAGAAATATAAAAGAAAAGTCTTTTTGGGGTATTCCAGGATATGAATTTGAATCCAGTTGCAATAATAAATATGCAGCCAGTGGCGTTGATGCTATTATAAAAAACGCGAAAAATGTTGTTACATATCGGTATAATTTGTTTAGTCGTGATGTCTTAATAATCACAGTAAATGATAAAAACCTAACATGTTTTTGTACCTATATATACCACCTTGATCCGGAATTTGTTCAGAAAATTAAAAATACAAGTTTCTTCATCTAAATCTATATTGTCCCCTTCAAAGTAATCCCCATCGACTGCAATACACTTACGTCAGAGCTTGATCTAATCCTCGAAACATTTTTTATATTCGGTTTTCGGTATGCCCATAAGTGCCACAATGACTATAATTTTTGTCTGGCCTTTTGGCAAAAATTCATGATGCACTACACCGTTGTAATCCATGAAAACCGTGAGCACTGCCTTCTTTTTTAACTGAAAACGACGTGGTTTGTTTGGTCGCGGCTTATTTGGTGAACGCCATTCACTTGCCTGATGTCTGAATTGTGTGTCGTACTCATCTCTTTTGCGAGTCAACACGGTTTGGTTTTTGCATGAAATTGAGGTTTTTTGGTACCAACTTTGCTGTTACACGACGGAAACCCAAATCATAACCAAAAAGACTTGGGCGGATCCATAGGCAATGTTCAAATTCTCCGCTATCTCTCTGATGGTTAATTTGCGATTATTGACCAACATTTCTTTTACTTCATCAATGTTTTCGTCGGTTTTCGATATCGATGGTCTTCCACTGCGTTCATCATCTTCGATTGACTCACGAGTGTTTTTGAACCGCTCGTGCGTAAGCGGTAAGCGACCGTTTTTTTTTAGAAAATCGTTGCCGAAACACATACAAGGTCGTTGTTGCAAATTTAAATTCATTCAATTCTAGGAAAACTTGCCAACACACAGAGATAGATATACTGTTGGCTACGTAACTTTTGCAAATGTCAAGCTATGACGCTAAGACTTAGAGGAAATATGAACAATAGATGTACCAACTTATTAAAAAAAACAGAGCAATGGGAGCGCCACACGGTGGTTATTCCGAACTTTTTGATCAATATGGTACATGTAGATTTAACGAGCTATTTAATTAACCGTGTTTTATGAGGAACTAGAAATCTCTTAGCAGATGGGCCATCTAATGATATAATCCTATTGGGCGATAACTGTAGATATATGTAGATATTTCGCAAAAATTTATTCCAGTTGACAACTATATGTTTTTGCGATTTTCGTATGGCTTGAAATCATACATTCAAACCAACACGCATTTCTGACTCTTCTAGTACTTGCATTGATCACATCATGGTACGCCTATTCCAATCCCAAAGATTAAGCCTACATGTTTAAGCCTACAAGATATTTTAGATGTAGGTTCTTGATCTCTGGTTCTTCTTTCATTATAACTGATTTTGTTGCATTAAATAATCTACTTCGTTTTGAATGTTGGGAAAACGTACTTGAACAAAGTGGTCCGTCATGAGCTTATTTGATTTTTATAGAAAATTTTAACATTTTAACATTTTTAAATTTATATTAAACAATGTTCGAGAACAGTAGAGAGAAATGACAACAAATTCAGAAAGCTAAAACCGTGGGTAACTTTTAAGGTAATCCACAAAATCAAAAATAAAAACAAACTTTACAGAAAAAAAATAAATAAATACCCGAATTATGCCAATATATTTATTGCGTTCAAACAATTATGAAAAAGATTTCCAAAAACATTTTGCTATGCAAAAATAACTTTTACTTAGACAAGTTTCGTGATATTAAATGTGATACAAAACAGGAATGGAAAATAAAATATTGAACAAGCCAACTGAAAGCATTCATATTCAGAGCCTAAAAGAAAATAGCTTTATTTTAACCAACCCCAAGATTTTAGCAGACTTAATGAGTGATCATTTAATTGTTCCGTTTTTCATTCGAACGTACGGAACCCTAGAAAGGTAGAAAAAAATCAATAAATAAACAAGGACATGTTTCTTCACTCTCTGAAAAAGCTGTTAAGAATATAATGATGCCTTTTAAAAAAACAACATTTTTCAGAGAGTTTCAATTTGGCTTCCGTTCCTGTTTATTAACTGAAGGAGCTTTTTTGAATTTATGGTCGAGTGCTTATGAGAGTTTTAATAAAAAGAATTTATCTGCTGCTCTACATATGTATTGACTTAACAAATGCTTTTGATACCGTCGATCAAAGAATTATGCACAAAGCATAAATGGTTATATTCATGTGAAAGTTAACGGACAACTCAGTTTCTTTACGTTTATTTCTATTGGAGTTCCCAACGTTTTTCTTAATTTTTATTAATTCCCTTTTGTTAAACAAAACTATCCTGGAAAAGTTAATGCATTCGCTGAAGCATGTGCTTTTCACAGTGATGCTGCTTTAAATCTTTCTGCTAACATAAATCTTGATCTAGAAGTCTTACGCCATTGGTTCAAGATGCATAAAACTATTATAAATGACAAAGCAAAAATTATGTTTTTTAATGTGAGCTGTAAAGAAGTAGACTTGAAACAATGCTTTTTACACTGTGCAATTAGTAGTAAATGGATACATACGAGTAGCAATCATATTTGTAACTCGTTGGTAGGCTCTCAGACGTTTTTTGACTTGCGTGTATTCTCTGATGAGTGTTTCGAAATTACGAGGGTTAAAACTTTTAAATATCTTGGTGTTTTGCTTGACCCAAAGATGAGTTGGTCTGCCCATACCGATGCACTTAAAAGAGATCTCATAGCTGCTCACGGGATCTTCTAAAGTGTATTTATTATGGGTTAGTTCATTGTAAACTTAAATATGGCGTTCTTTGCTGTGTGTGTACACATAACAACATAATAAACCCACTTCTAGTCTCTCAAAAACTCGTTATCCGTCTTATTTGCAATTAAAAACAGAAACTAAATAGCCTAGTACTTTTCAGAAACCTTAACATGCTTCCATGAAAACACATGTATTTTTACAAGGTATCAAAAATATTTTTCATGAAACCTAGCTATCTATTGGATCGATACTGCTCTAGCTACAAACTTAAAATCAACAACCAACATTTGGTTTCAGTATCACACTACAATCTACAAAGTTTGTTTTACATATTTTTACGGCTACAGAGCCAAGACTTTTTAACTGCCTTCCCATGAAATAAGAATATTAAGAAATTTTCCATTTTTCTGACAAATGTGAAACAATGACTTTTGCAACTTAATTATAATCATATTTCGTACTTACTTTACACAACTACTTAATAATTCATATACCGCTTTAATTTTAATATATTTTGGCTCTGTAATCGGATATTGTTATACCTATATAACAGAAAAGGAGTATACACTTATTATGACCCCATTAGACCCAAAAATTGATAAACCGTATGATATTTACTATCTATCCTTTGCGCACTGCTTTCGCCACTAATGAACTATAGATTTGCAGATACTTTATAAACTTAAATTAAGCTTACCTTAGTTACTACTTTGTAAAATAATTTTATATTTTGAAGAATTTATATAGTAACTAGCTCCCCTACCCACGGTTTGCTTTCGGTCCCCGGAATTGGTCAGGGTCAAGGTCATTGGCCAGGGTATATGGCATTGATTAGGATCTTATTTCCAATTGCCATTTAATATTAAATACATGACTCGATAAACTTCATTTCAGCTACAATTCATTTGATTACAATTATTGGTTAGCAACTATTAATCTTAATCAACCTTCCAACTCCAAATCATTGAGATCAATAATTATGGCTGCATCCTGTACGGTTGGAATTTCGTTAGGTTATTAAATAAAACTTGCCTGTATTTCAAATGAATTTTTCGTTTTTGATTTAAATGTAAAATAAATACAGTTATTTAATGAAAAGCTTTGTGACTTGTTCATGGTCATCGCAAAGGCCAGACGCACGGGGAATCGCAGCCGCTTAAAATTGAATGGTAAGATCGTTGAAATCGTTGAGATACGTGGAATCAAAACACCCTCTCCTTTGTATTTTCCCTTGATGATAGTTGCCTCGATGACGTTATTCATTAGCTTTTTCACAGCCAGTCTCATGCCATTACATGGCATTACGCGGTTGATTAATGTTACGCAACATGATGATGACTGAGCCTACTTTTAATTTCAAATTGTGAGGTGGTATTCCAGGCAATTCCAGTGAATTCCAAAATTCTATTGAATAGTTGGCGACGTCATCCTGGTTAATAACTGTGTCGACTGTTTTGAACGAAAAAATTGTCCCGGAATGAAATATTGAATGGTCGCGTTGAAATGATCGACATCATTGTTTTTTGCCGCCAAAATTACTCGTTCCCTTAGCCAATTATGGTTTCTGAATTGTTGCACTACTTTTGGAAGAACTCGCTGAAGGAGCTCCTTCTTCGATTTTGTCAACTAACAGAAATCTGTGGGTACTGTGTTGCGGTAAAATTTACCACAACAAGCTGTACTCTTTTTCCTTGAAAACATTCGTTTCCACCCCCTCGAACCTTTTCCCTCTTCCAAAATCCTGAGAGAGTGATGGGCAGCCATGGGCGCATCAGCCATCGGTGCACTTTCTCAGTATCTTGGAAGGACAACACAAATAGGTACGACGGACGGTCAAAAGGCCCCAAGAAGAACCCAGCGGACCAGGCGGGCGGTCTGCTACAAGAGCGCAAGGAAAGCGCTATAGGTCCTATCTGTTTTGCAAGGGTCCAACACAAAATAGCCGCCCCTTGTCCCAAATGTTGTTTTGTCTCCCTAATGGGGAGCTCCTAACCATTTCATCATTTGACCCGGTCCTTTTCCATTACGTCCGTTGTCTCTTTGGAGAAGCACATTAGTGGAAGAATTGGTGGGTTATTCAACCCTGTCTCTCTACTTCTATGCTTATCGGAGGGGACAACTAATAGGTCGGTAAGAAGGCAGAGACAGGAGTCTCTATGATGGTGACGGGCGGTCACTTGTACCCAAGCGCTATACGCCTAGAGCCAGATGGACAGTCTGGAACCCTCTGCGTAAAACAAACAATCCGGTCAAGTTGCCTAGAGCAAGGCGGACTGCCTGCAACACTCTGCAACAGAGCACAAACACGATGACACAGGGGAAAACAAAACACGAGACGGAAACACAAAAGAAAGCAAACAACAACCAAAACACAAAAAAAATACAAATTGTAAAACAATCAAAAAAAGAAATGTAAAGAATGGGACGCTATCTCATATTCCCCCTTTCCCACCCCAAATCTGCACGGAAGTCCACCGGGTTCATCTATATAGTAAATACGGTAGAGAAATGATTCCTTCTTCCTTCGTCACATACTCGTATAGTTTCAAAAAGTTTTAACTTGAGACCCTAGATCCTGACTTGGTTCCCCCTTTCTTGGTCTCATGTAAAAACGAATCTAGTTTCTTTGGCACTTTGATCTAATGGATAAATTTTGGGAAAAAATGGATGGTTTGAACCCAAGATAATTAAAGGGAAATGTTCACTCAGAACTCGGAAATTTCCCCGAGGGTCTGGATAGTGAAAGTGGCATACTTGGGAGTATGGAAGAGCGGTCTAGCGGAGCTCCAAGACATGGTTACACGCTTCAGCTAAGTAGCGGAGCGGTGTACATATACGCCAATCATTGGGCCCGCTAGAACCGATTGGATGAGACTGATGAATGTGTGTGTGAATGGTCAATGGTCTGAGTGAACATATGTGAAACCAGGGCGACCACTTCTTGCTTGACCGTAGAGCCCGAAAGAGGTTTTGAAAAAAAAAAATAGAGCAAAAAAAGTCAAGTCAAAGGAAAAAAAAAAAAAACTAATAGCAATAGAGAAAAACAGAAAAGGAACAAACAGCGTGTCAAAAAAAAGGAGAGGTGATAGGAAAATTCTATTGAGGCCCAAGGAAGGGAAAACAGGACAGGACGGGGAAGAGGAAAAAAAAGGAATAACCTGGATGACGAAGGAAGACGGAGAGTAGCAACAAAAAAAAGATACGTACCTTTTTCTGATTTGTTGAGTGAAATCCCGGTAGGCATTCGTCCGCTTTAAGCAAAAAAAAACAAACTCCCCCAAACCGAAAAAGAAAAAAACGGGACCCGCGACCCGCTAAACATACAACTTTTTGACCGTTCGGGAAGACGGAAGATAGCGGCCCAGTCTTAAGCGGTTTTGTCCGGTAGTTTACTACTGTTAATTTCCCTCTAATTTCGCATACCGCACACCTTAGTGTACATTCTAAGATCTGAGCAATAAATAGATTTTCAGTTTATAACGTAACTTCTAGCCTTTTGTTTAACGTTTCTGGTGAACCGTTTCCTTTTCAGTCTCCTGCTAAGGTTTCGCAATTCCTTGTAAAAGATTGCGTGGCGCCTATATTTGGTACTTCCTTATATTATATGATTTTTTTTTAACCATAAACCCACCCCCAGCTGAGCAGCCGAAAGTGGCAGCACTTAACCTGCTGTCTGTTGCAAATTTCCCCTTTGGTTTCCTTTGTTGGCGTTGCGATCCGCCATTACCGATATAACCACCACCCGTGTGGTTCGCGATCGTTTTTCTATTTTTTGAGTTTTTGTTCCTGCCGGCAGACCGGCTACCAATTTTTAGATTTTAGAGTTTATTCGGGGAAAAAAAAGTACCTAAAGAATTTTGCAACAACTGTGATGAACCAGGTCGAGGTGTCAACTGCTATTTTCCCATTTCCAATATCCAACAATTGCTTCGAAAACACATCTGCACTTGATCTTGTTGCATTCATTTTTTCATTTTATATGCATTTTTATTTAATTCAATTTAATAAATCTTAAATGCTATACAAAAAACGCTTAAAAATTAGCTTAATTAACTTAAAATTGTCTTATTCTAACTTACTGACCCCATGCGGACACTCTAAGTTAAACCTAACAATTCAATTTTGTCTTTCGACTTACCTCTTTATTTATCTTTATTTTTTATTTTTTACATTAGAAATAATTAAAACTAAGAAAACATATTTTTTTAAATTTAAAAACTTAGTGTATTAACATTTTTTGTTATAAAATAAAACTTAAGACTAAAAGCTAAGAACTACCTAAAATGAATCTTAATCTACTTAACCTACTTAAATTATCTTATTATATAAGTATTATAACCTTGATCTTGTTGCAGAAATACTAGCATGTTAGTTGTCAATCGGAGTGTAATGATATTAAGAACGTTCTGACGGTCTCTCCAGGAGGATCCAGGAAATAAATTCCACCAGTTCCGTTCTTCTGCCAAAGAGTCGTACGCAATATTTTGTGTTGATTCAATTGTGGAACATCCGTACGAACTTCTTCGGCTAATGCTTCGGTATCGTATTGTTGTTCTCTTTGTTACTCGTGGTTAAATGCATCGTGCTTTAGACGATTGGATGATATCATACCCAAACACGACATTTCTTTATTCGCCATCAATAAACGCGTATCATCTATCGTGATCAATGTCTCATTTTAAATTTCTGCAGTCAATTGTAGTGTTGGATTCAAAGTTTGGCAGCGCACACGATGCAAAACATCCTCAGACATGTAGTCCTTATATCTGGCCCACAAATCGTTCGGATTTGAGGGGAAACATGTGGATATGATGATAACAAACTAAATAAAAAAACAACGTCTATTTCGTATAACTTTAATTCACTTAATGCAACAGCTTCTCTCGCATCTAATTCAAGCAACGAATCCAACTCGCTTAGCGCGGAGACGCTCAGATCTTCTAGATGTAACTGCGTTTTCAACTGCATTTCAAAGCCATTTGCTGAGGTGATGAAGAAGCTTGAGGAGTCGATAAATCAATCGGCTTTACCACAGCAGACCTCTCTAAGACCAAAGACACATTTGTGAACATCGAGCAAGGTGATTGTTGAGGTCCCCTTTCTGTAATTTGAGTCGGAACATGGTTATAGATCGAAAAAGCGTTACTATTGACTGCTCCATGCTCGATCTTTTGTGATGTCTGATTCTCTTCTCGAGTTCGAAGCTGGTTCTGGTATCTCCTGCAACTGCCACTCTTTGACTGCACGAGATACATCTTTGTGCCAAGCCTCCTCAGTACAACACCAGGTATCCATTTATCCTTGTTAAGGTATTGCCGAAGAAAAACGAGTTGTTGGGGCGAGAATTTAGACTTATCCTCGCAGAGTCTCGTCTTATCCTGCATATCTGGAATCATGGCCGCTAGAACTGTTCGATGGATTCGGCCATGCAACTCTGCTGGCGATTTACCTGTATTGTCTGGCTCGAGCGATATGTCGCCAAAAATATAGACAAAGCGTCATCGTTCTGAAATGAATGCTCTAATATTTTTGATAAAGACGTCTTGGAAGTGCGGAACATGCGCTCCGCGGCACCATTAGACTCCGGGTTAAAAGGTGCAGATGTCAGTTGCTGAATTGAATTTCTCCTGCAAAAATCCGAAAATTCTTTTGATGCAAATTGCGACCCATTGTCGGAAACCAAAATATTTGGTAAGCCCTCCAACGCAAAAATGGACTGCAATGCATGAGTGGTTGCCAGTGAAGTAGTTGAAGACATCTTAATTACAAAGGGAAACTTCGAATTGGATTCGACCACTATTAGCCACATACTCTTCTTAAATGGCCCCACAAAGTCCACGTGCAATCGTTCCCAAACCTCCGTCGTAGTGAGCCAACTGGCATATACCCTCGGCGAACGACTAGCATTCAGCTGACACGCACTGCACTGGCTTACTGCTTACTGTATCTGCTCATTGATACTGGGCCACCAGCAATATCGCCTAGAAATCTGCTTCATTCCCTAATGGCCGTGATGAATCATCTGTAATACTCTTTGCTGCAAAGTTTTCGGTATTACTACTCTACAGAAGTTCTCGCTCTTCTGTATTATTACATCACGCTTTGACTCGGCAGCGATCTCTCCCACGTTCACAGGAAATTTTTCCAATACATTATTAATAAGATAAACAATGTCCTCCTCTGACTTGTCGAACTCCTCGTATGGTCCATGGGGTAACCGTAACAAACAATCAGCATTTCCGTGCGATTTCGTAGATCTGTAGCGTATCGTGTAAGTGTAGCTCATTAAGGTTATGGCCCATCTTTGTAACCGTTGAATGGTCATCACAGGTAGTCTTTTATTGGGGCTGAAAATGGTTACTAAGGGTTGATGATCGGTAATTAACTCAAACTGTCGACCGCAGAGATATTGGTGAAATTTCTTCACACCATAAATAATCGGAAGCGCCTCTTTCTCTATCCGGCTATAACCTTTTTGAGCTTCAGTAAATGTTTTGGAAGCAAACGCAATTGGCTTCCCCACTCCATCAGGATAAGTGTGAGAAATCACAGCTCCGATTCCATGCGATGAGGCGTCCGTCGCTAAAGAAATGGGTAACTCATTTTGAAAATGAACCAATCGAGAAACCTTCATGATTTTCTCTTTAATATCATCAAACGATTTCTGTTGTTGTTGACCCCAAACGAAAGGTTCCTCTTTGGATCTCAGTTTATTTATTAACTTACCCAAAAAGGCATCTAACTTCTTCAAATTCTTTGGTCTTGGTAAGTTGTTGATGGCCTTCACTCGCGTTTCTGATGGTCTTACTCCTTTCTCATCAATTATGTGCCCCAAATACTCGATTTCAGGGTCAGCGAACTTACATTTTGCCAACCGAAATTTCAATCCATGATCTTGGAAACGCTGGAATAGTGTCTTTAGGTTTTTTATGTAATCAGCATTGTTTCATTTAGATGATGTCATCTAAATATGAAACACAGAAATCCAGATCGGCAGTCAGTTGCTCTATGTAGTTTTGAATAATTCCTGTTGAACTTGCTGTCCCAAAAGGAAGACGTTGATATTGGAACAACCCAAGCTCAATATTGATGACACACAGGCGCTTTGATTCCTCATCAAGTGGGATCTGAAGATATGCATCTGAAAGATCCACTTTTGAAAACAAACGGCCACCTTGAAGCCGACAAAATAACTCCTGGATTCGAGGAACAGGATGTCTATTAATTTCCAAGTGAGGATTTATGGTGACCTTAAAATCACCACAAAGTCGAAGATTACCATTCTGCTTCTTTACAACTACAATGGGGGTTGCCCACTGGCTGGTATCGACAGCTCGCGAAATTCCCAAAATTGTCAGCCGCTCGATCTCTTTCCTCACGGCCTCCTTTCGAGCAAAAGGGACTGGTCGGTACTTAAAATACCGTGGACGGCTGTCAGACTTCAGCGTTAGATGTGCAACAAAATGCTTACTGCATCCAAGTTCGGAACTGAATACCGACTGGAATTCTTCACAAAGGGCACGTGCCTGTTCTGCGAGCTGATCTCTAGATCCATCCGACAACTGCAAGACTTTCGAATCCTCTGGGTACTTAGCCCAAAAATTGAACGCTTCGAACCAGTCAAGGCCCATGATGTTAGAGGCACTAGTACTGTCAACTACTAGCAATGAAAGCTGTCGCCACTCGTCACGCCACCGTACGGTCACAACCGCTTCACCTTTCAATGGCACGGATGCGTTGCCATTCGCTTTCAGAGTGCGGGATGTGGGGTGTAACTTTGGGTTATTAAGATCTCTACAGTCATTAAGCCCAATCAGGGATGATGTTGCTCCCGTGTCCACTGGAAAAGTGATTGGAGTTTGGTTCACTTCTAACCTTATAAGTATTTTCCGCTGTTTACGTTCCACTTCGCAAGTTGACGAAACTTCATCTAGAATTAAAAGCCGGGTACCCCCTTCAACTTCTGCAAGATCCGAAGTCCTTTCCTCCAACTGATGAATGGAATGTGCTGATTAGTTACCTCAATTTCGACTACCTGCGCTTTGTTGCCTCACTACCTTGCCTCGTGATTTCGATCGCCTGTATCGTAGACTTTCCTTCCTAAATTGATTTCCACCTTCTGACCGCTGCACTGACAAACATACGCTTTTGATGTGACCTTTCTTACCGCAAAGATCACACCCTGAATCCGGATGACGACAATCGTTTCGATCGTGGTGTACGTTTCAACCTGGGCAAGACCTTCATCCTTGGCTCTCATTCGTCCTCTTCTGCTTACGACTAGAATGCACTACATTAACTTCAGCTGAGAAAGTGTGCTTCCCAGTGTCCTTTAAAATGTCGGTCGCAAGTTGGGTGGACTCGTAGGCCGTAGCGATATCCTCAACCTCCTCCAATGTGGGATTTTTTCGTTGAGTAGCTGCACTGCGGACGGCATCATGTGGAGTGTGAAACACCAACATGTCTCGGATCATCATATCTGCATATGACTGACCGCAACCTCTTTACTGCAAACAAACGCGCAACTTTTTGCTAATCTCCTTAAGTCTATTGATTGGGTGTCATTTTTGTGCGGACAAACTTGCAGCGTGACGCCAAAACATGTAATTTTGTTGAAAAATTCCAAGTCAGTTTTTCCGAGAGTTCTTTAAAAGTGTGTGTACATACGTTTTCTGTTTCACACAGTTTCCTGAGCAACTCGTTGACACTTGGACCACACTCTGCCAGGAAATGTGATCTCCGAAGATTTTCGTCTACCAGGGAATTCGCAGTATAATGTTGGAGCTGGAACAGGTAGTTTTCCCAACTTTCCTTCTCAGCGTTGAACTGACGAAACGATGGAACCGCCATTGATGTTGAAGCTACAGTATTCCTCTTTAAGACATTCTCCATAAATTCTTTGTTAGACGCAAAGATTTGTTCCATCCAGACTTGTTGCCGCTCCAACAATCGTTGAATTGCTTCTTGGTTCATCATATTGCGCCAATCCTCGTCGCCACGATGTTATATTTGTTGAGCAAATTAATTAAAAAAAAAAGAACGTCTATTTCATATAACTTTAATTCACTTACTCGTAGACAAAAAGTAAACCTCACAGATCGAAGTGTGATGTTAACCACCAAGAAAAGATTACCATTAGGTTTGTGCTTATTTCCACGGCAATTGAAATGTCATTAGTTGGTAATTAAACAGAGTGACCATTGTTTTGCACTATTGTATGTTGCTGATGCAACACAAACAATGTTCGAATTTGATGCGGTGATGAAGTTATGACAGAATCTTTGAGTGTATCATCCCAATGTAAATCGTTCTCGAGTAACTGTAAGAGTTGACACGTCTCACGGTAAGTTGAAAATAGATGTCCATTAATGGTTCTCATTCACCAACAACAATCAGTCGTTCGCAGATCTCCCCAGAGAATAGACGTGTTTTCGGCTTTTCCTGTGGTATAAATTCTAGTGATCCAGTTTGGTTAATAAAGATAATCAGTCGTAATTCTAAGTGACTCGGTAGCCCAGCGGTTAGCGGCGTCGTTTATCAAAACACAGAGCGCGGGTTCGAACCCCGGCCAAAAGTTGGAATTCTTTTTTTTTTCTTTTTTCTTGTGACTTACATAAATATAATTTCAAACACAACGAACACAAGGAAATCACGTGATGGATGGTGGAGAGCGTTTCGCTCTTCCCATAACGGGAGTTTTAAAAGGGAGCAACACTGTTGCCGGTGCCGTGGCAAAAGCCATTAAATGGAGGAGGACGTTAAGAACGACTCCTAATTTAACCAAAACAAAAATAACTGCTGCTTTAACAGCTGAAGCAGCAACAGCAACACAACAAAACCAAAAACAACCTGATGATGCGTTAATGCACATCCAGTATAAGGGGGCCAACAACAACTTTGCTTCTTAAGCGGCATCCGAGTCGGAAGATGAGGACGAGGCAATAGAAGAGATAACCAGCAGCATTCAAAGCTGAAAGAAAAAGTGCTTGCAATTAAGCAAAAGCAAACTGCACGCAGGCAAAGGGAGCAATACGAAGCAGAAAGCTCCCAACAACAAAAGCAGCAAGAGCAGAAACAACAACTGCAGCAACAACAAAACCAGCAGCAGCAGAAACAACAGCTGCAGCAAACAAAACAGTAGCAGCGGAAACAACAGCAGCTGCAAAAACAGCAACAGCTACAAAAACAACAGCAGCTTAAAAAACAGTAGCAACAACAACAGCAGCAGCAACAACAACAGCAGCAGCAACAACAACAACGGCAGCAACAGATGAAGAAGAAGGAGAAGGTTCCTCCCATCAATACATTCAAATTAGAGGTAAATGCTACCAAAGACCTTTGTAAGTTGGCAATTGGCAATAATTTTAATATAAAGAGATTGGGGAACGATCGTCATGCCATCCACTGTAATACAGTGGAGGGCTATGCGAAAGTGAAAGAGCTCCTAAAAGAAACGACGACGGAGCACTACTCATTCACACCGAAGTGTGAAAAGCGGCAATCGATGCTGCTGAAGGGGTTGGAACCGTCTTCTGATCCTGAGGAGATCCTGGCACTGCTCAAAGAGAAGGAGTGCGAAGAACTCAAATTTGTGGGGGTAAAGCCATTTACTACAGCTAGAGCCAGACGGGAGAAACGGGGTCTGCCGTTCTTCCTGGTGCACCTCAGTCCCGAAAGCCGTCTGGATAGCCTAAGGAGCATCAATGTCCTTGACTACCAGGTGGTTCACTGGGAGAAATTAAAAAGGAGCGAAGGCGTTATACAATGCGTTCGCTGCCAGAGGTTCGGGCACGCCGCGTAGAACTGCCAAATGCAGCCTCGATGCGTGTTATGTGGAAACGTGGGAAACACCGCAAACTATCGGGGTTGTCCTAAGTTTGCCGACATTAAAAAAGCAACTCTGGCTCGACAACAGAAGGTGGAGATCAAACGTTCACCTGTTAGGTTTCAAACTCCAGTCGTCACGTCCCAAATCTCCTACGCCCAAATGGTGTCAGGTAGGGGGGCTCCGGCACAGCAAGCGGCTGTTGCTTCTCCGGCGCCAATGCCGAGAACAACAGAAGCTGCACCTAACATGCTGGCCATCTTGCTCGCAATCCAAGGGCAGATGGCACAGCTGCAACAGCAGGTACAAGAACAGGCCAAGCGGGTGGACCAGATCTACGCATTGTTGCCGGGCCTAACGCAATACATGTCGTTATGGGTACGCACATGTTGGAGCAAACTTTGAAGGTCCTTGCGGTGAATGTTAATTCTCTGATTAGGATCGAACGAAGAGCCGCGATGTTTAAATTGCTGCAAGACCAAATTCCTGATGTGCTTTTCGCTAGCGAAACCAAGCTAACCGATAAGCACAAACTGGAGTACAATAATTATATTGTTAGAAGAAGAAACCGGCCCAGATCCAAACGTGGAGGCGGTGTCGCGATCTTCATTAAAGAAGGTATAAAATTTCACAGAGTGTACAAGAGAGTGTTGCGCAGGTTCCGGGTGTTAGAGGCAGTCTTCGTTTATATTCCGCTCTGCGGTGGAAAGCGGCTGTACCTAGCCTCTGTTTATGCATCTTAGGCTTCACAATCCACCTTATTCTTTACAGAGCTCGACACACTTTTCCGACTTCTGAGGCTGGAATCGGGGGAGAATTATTTTATAATCAGCGGGGACTTCAACGCTAGACACAGAGATTGGGGAAATAATTTGCCAAATACTAGAGGAAACCTACTACTCGATTGGTGGGGTCAGCACGATGTTATGTACAGACTAGGTCTTAAAGCGACAGATAGCCCGTCGTTTCCCAGAGGCGGGTCTTATTTGGATCTACTGCTATACGACGAACGTATGACAGGTACGAACTTACAAACGCTAAACTGTCTGCGCACATTCGTTTATGACAGTGACCATTGCGGTTTTTGCACCGAAATCACAGTTCCCAACGAAATTGCGGAATTGGAGGAGTTTGTCCAAAGATACTCTTACAACTACAGTAAGACTCGATGGACACGCTTCTCCGCAACCTTGACAAGAGCACTCTCCTCGAACACGCTCCACCCACCGTCCAATAGGAATTCATCAAACGAGGAGATCGATAAGTACCTTAAACGAATGGACCAGACAATAAAACGAACTATGGACACTACACTACCGCGGTATAAACAAACGACTAACGAAGATCTGTTCCGCAAACCTACTATTGACGCACTGCACCGACAGACAAGACCTAAACAACTTATACAGACAGTTTATAGACAGACAAGACCCAGAGATTAGTACACTGAAGTCGTCGATTAAAAATATTCAAACATTAATCAAAGAGAATTACAGAATTGCTGCAAGTTTGTATTGGAACAACAAGGTACGGGCTGTAAACACCAGCAACCCGAATATGTTCCCGCAAATAAATAAACTTTTTCGGAGAAAAAATCAAAACGACCTTCAGTGTCTTAAAATAGCCCGGACAACAGACAACGAACGGTTACTAACAATAGCAGGCATTGATACTAATGAGGCCGCTGATGATGACGACTTCTTTGTGGTCGAGGATCCACAGGAGAAGGTTGAGGCCATAGGGGCGACTTTCCAGGAAGTATACAAGGCCAATGATATCATTGGCCCTAATTATGACCTGGACAATCGCGTCTTGGTGCACAACTTCCTTATTCGAAATGAAGTAGAGAACTGGCGATCCGAGGGCTCTGGTTTCACCCGGTTCAGCGACGAAAATATGGCAAATAATGTCATTGCCAGAGAAGATGAGCTACCCCCGTTCATTTCGAAGGAAGAACTCCATGAGATCTTCGACACAATCAGAAGTAAGAAATCAGTGGGGACTGATGGTATTCCAAACATCGTGCTTCGACATCTTCCTCTAGAAGCGGTGGACATTTATACCACCCTGTTTAATAATGCAATGAATAATGCACATTATCCAGCGCATTGAAAAACGGCGGTGGTTCAACCTATCCCCAAAAAGGGAAAGGATATATCCAATCCGGCGAATCTCCGGTCGATAAGTCTCCTTCCGAATATCAGTAAGGTTTTCGAAAAAGTAATCAATAGAGCTCTGACTAAGTGGGTTGAGGACAAACATATAGTTCCGGATAATCAATTCGGTTTTAAGGCAGGACATGCTATCTCACATGCCGCGTCTAAACTGGTGTCCGATATCCAATGGAATAAAGGCAAAAAACAGTGCACTAGTGCCTGCCTAGTTGACTTGGAGAAGGCTTTCGACACTGTATGGTTAGAAGGTCTTTTCTACAAGCTGGCTAGTCTGGGGATCAGTAAACCACTCTTGTACATTCTTTATAATATGCTAACCAACAGACAGTTCATCGTGAAAAATGGTGATGTGACTTCTGTTGGAATATTTCAAATTAAAAATGGTCTTCAGCAAGGCGCGGTCAATTCACCGATCCTGTTCAACATTTATACAAGCGACTTGATAGGTTCACTTCCCCATACTATTGCGTACGCAGACGACTTGATAGCGTACAGAACAGGTCCAAAAATCGAGGTCATTAATAGTCTCTTACAGCGTGACTTCGATAAGATAAGACGATTTTGCGATGACTGGAAGTTGAAAATCAACTTTCAGAAGTCGGAAACCATTCTCTTTAGGACGCCGTTGTCTAGAGCCTCTAGGGATACCAGAAAAAATTGGCGAAAGTTCTCGATCATTGGACAACACGGACAGCCTCTTGCCTGTCGAAATGTAGTCAGATACCTTGGGATTTGGCTAGATCAGTTTCTGTATTTTAACAAAAATGTAGATGCTGCTCTTGCCAGAGCTAAAGGCGCTTTTGCCGTCACAAAGAGACTGTTTTATAGCAGCCAACTCGATGCGAGGGTAAAGATAATCTGCTACATGGCCCTTATCAGGCCCATGCTAGTATTTGGGTGTCCCGTATGGTTCAATGTACGAGCAAGCTTAATGGAAAAGATTCGGGTGTTTGAGAGGGCTTGCCTTAGGGCTTGTCTTCGCTTGTACAGAACACCAGAGTCGGAGTACAAAAAATTACGGACCAGCCTCACTAATGAGGCAGAGCTGACCAACTATTTGCTTTGTAAATAGCGATGGCCAGCTTACATAGGTTTAGGTTAGCATTTAAGTAATATACGAGTATATATATATTTGTATATACGAAGGTATATACGAGGGCGGGTCAATAAGTCCGTGACTTTTGGATTAAAACACAGATTTTTTGATAATAAAATTATTTTATTTTTCAACGTAGTCTCCCTTGAGCTCTATACACTTTGTCCAACGCTTCTCCAATTTTTTTATCCCTTCCAAAAAAAATGATTTGTCGAGGTCCTCAAAATAGGAATTTGTTTGCGAGATGACTTCATCATTGGAGTCAAATCTTTTTCCACCAAGCCATTTCTTCAGGTTTGGGAACAAGAAGTAGTCGCTCGGAGCCAAATCTGGAGAATAGGGTGGATGAGGGAGCAATTCATAGCCCAATTCATGGATTTTTGCCATGGCAACTGCACATGCGTTTGTGGTCGACTGTGAGCAAACGCGGCACCCATCTTGCGGAAAGCTTTTTCATGCCCAAGTGATCATTCAAAATTGAAACCACTGAGCCATGCGAGATCCCTACGGCTTCCACAATCTCTCGCACTTTCAATTTTCGGTCGGCCAACACCATATCGTGAATTTTTTCGATTGTTTCGGATGTAGAGACCTCAACTGGGCGTCCAGGACGTTCGGCATCTTCAGTGCTTGTACGGCCACAACGAAATTCAGTAAACCACTTTTTTACCATTGAAATCGGTGGTGCAGAGTCCCCATAGTATTTATCAAGCTTAGTCTTGGTCTCGGTAATGGTTTTTTTTCGCAAGAAATAATGCTTAATAAGCACACGAAATTCACTTTTTTCCATTTTCTCCTCAAATTAGTGAGTAGGCTGATAAAAATAGCTGTCAAACACAAACTTACTGACGCAGCAAGTTTAAATTTTGACAGGAGTCAACTGACAGATGCCTGTTGACAGGACAGTGTTGCTGTTTCAGGAAAGAGGTCAGAAATTCAAAAAGTCACGGACTTATTGACCCGCCCTCGTACTAATGTATGTATATAATTGTGTGTAATGTCTATATGTGTGTATGTACGTATTGTATGTAGGTTAGGTAGATTAAGGTTTATTTAAGTTAGATAATAAGTTTTTATAAGAATAAAAAAATATGTCCATACGCTAAGTTTTTTATCAAAAAAATTTTTTCTTAGCCTTAAGTTTAGAAAATAAGAAATCCTAAATAAAATGTAAATAAAGTCGAAAGACATAGATACTCGTATAAGAATTTAGAGTAGCTTAGAGTGCCTGTGTAGGGCCAGTAAGTTAGTATAAGATTGTTTAGTAATTTTAAGCTAGCATTTAAGCATTTTTTGTTAGTATGTAAGAATTCATGATTAAGAAAATAAAATGCATTTAAAACTAAAACTAACTTCACCAACAACAATCGAAGATAATAAAATTCATCATTGAAACAAATACATTTGGATGTCCTTCAAATGGTGTTCCTTATTTTCGACGCTGAAATGATTTCGATGATGCGTTCCAAGTGTAGTAGCGTGGCATTTCGGCATACAGTAAAGTCCGAGCGTAAGCATCTGCTTGAAAAACCGAGAAGAAGATTTCTAATGTTGTCGACGGTGGCCGTGTCGCTCTCTCTGCTGCGTTTTCTCGATTGAAATACCATCGTTGTCTATTTTACAGATGTACTGATGAATGAAATATATGTATATGTATGTAGGTAAATAGAATGGTAGATCAAGGCAATACCTAAATTCTCTTTAACTAATTTTGTTTGTAAATCCATTACGTTGTTTTTTTACATGACAAACGATTTGAAATTTAATTAATATTTCACAACCGCACTGAAGAACAGTATTTTAAAACACTTTTTTGTGTTTTAAACCATCCCTGCTTTAGAGCGAACAAAAAAAAAAATTTCAACTCTACCAAGCGGTTTTTGAGTTTTAGTGAGACTTGTTGTTGTTGTTGATTTTTATATATAAAGAAGATAAATAAAATTGAATTGAATTGAATCTGACTGAAATATAATGTTTCATGCTCCTCATCTTCGTCGTCATTTGGAAAATTTGGACACAATGCAAAGTTATCGTTTCCAAAGCGGTACGGTACTCCGCGTTACCGGACAGGACCTGTGTGGTAGTTGCAATTCCCATGACGGAATTAACTTACAGATTCATCGGCCTTTTGTGGTGTTGTGCCATCTGTTCTGTCCCCCAGCAATTGAGGCCATCCTTTCCTCCTCTTTAATTCATTTTATTTCATGCGTTTTAACGTGGCAGTTTGACGCAATTTTCTTTTATATCCTTAATATCTAATCCGCGAGTATGTCTATGGGAACCATTATAGCTATAGCATAAGCTGCTTCATCCGATATCGTTCGAAAGCCACATGTCGTCCTAAATGCGCATTGTCTGTATGCCGACGATAGTTTTTTCTTAGCTTTCTGTCTGACTAGTGCCGTGGCCCATACCGGGGCAGCGTAAAGCAGAACCGAGCTTATCACTCCTATTTTTATTTTTTTAAAGAAAAACTTAACACTCAAGAGGTTACGACTACTCTTAAAATGCCGGAGCACTTTTTAAGTTTTTCGGAAAATTCGATAGAGAGAGAGAGAAATGTCTTTGGGCTCAGTGGTTATTTCGCTCCAAGGGTCGCATTCAACATTTAACGCGGAAACAAATTTGCGGCTGATTTTTTACCGTTTTATTCCTACTTAAAACTTTAAGCGCCTTTTTCTAAATACTCTATTTCTGAAGTCGTTGGACAGGATCACTCAAAAACTAGTCGACTTTTCACACTTCTTTTTTTTTTTTGATATTTTTGTAATTTACCAAATGTTTGTTTTTCTTTGATTACAACTTGTTTCAAACAACTCTGGCAAAAAATTCAAATTAAAACTTTGTTCTAATATTTCGGTTTATCATAAACTATACTCGTCCCTCAATTTCATATAAAACTATCATAGTTATTTTGATCTTTAAGTTTTATTAAAAGAAAAAAAACAAAACCTAACTAACTACCTACTTATCCTCTAAAATGGTGGTGTACAAACATGAGTTTTGTATGCATTACATCTTTATTTTGCGATATTTTTATGTTTTCTTAATTAAGAAAATTGTTTATTGACTATATATATTTCCTAATACGTTCTTGTGAAAATATTTTTTTCTAACAGTACTAATGGAATGAAATGAAATTCGAAGTTTTTAAGATTGTTCACATTTTATATATTCGAATTCTAGTACGTACATATATAATTAGTATTTGCATATTAACCACAGTATAAAACACAGATATGCTAAGCATCTCATTGAAATGGTTTTTAATGCTTATCGCCAAAGATATGCTTTTTCAAACCTTTTTTCCAATAATATGGTTTAATTTTTATTGTAATTATATATTTGCTGTTTCTAAAACATGAAGGCACCAGAAAATGCATGCGCGAGTGTAGATTCATTTATAAAATTAAACACAAGCAAAATACCTATATAATAATTTTAGCCTTTCGCTTATTCCCTGTATGCATTGAATATAGCTATCAGTTGCCTTTAGTGTTTCGATGTGATCTGTTTAATTTTCATCCATACGTATAATACTCAGCAAGCAATTCAAATGTACTGGCTCTCGAAATTATAATTACGTGACATTATTTTTAAGACTTAATAATAAATATATTTTCCAAGTGATTCGGGCATTTGAAAAAATATATACACCTATATAAAATATAAGCATATATAGAAATCACACTTATTGATGTGAAACATGTTTGTTCGTTTAAATTACATTATATTCGTTGCGAGCCAACTTGTTTAAATGTTTAATTTGCATTTACCTGGTTCAAAAAATGGTAAGTTTGAATGTAATAATGTAAATATATTTATTTATTTATTAAGTAATGAAAAGCAATAGATTTTCTCATTCAGAATGGAAATGCAAGTGATTGATGTTTTTCACTTGCACTTAAGAGGCTTCTAACAAAGTATGTGTGTATGAAGTTTTTTGCTTGAAACATGGCCTACTATAATATACATATTGAAAAAAAATTTATGCAAACAGATTCTAATATATCTTACAAGTAAAGTTATACGAATCGGATAAATTAAAAACTCCTTATTCGTTTTAAATGTTAAATATGTAGGCAATGTTTAAGTAAACCGCAACACTAAATAGCAGCACTCTTAAATACTGTGGAACTTTCTGTAGTAATAAAATATCGTAACTACAATAAAATTTTATGTACAATAATATCTTATTGTATAGTTTGATAATTTATATATATATATACATATAGCTGCAAAATAGTAGGGATGATCATTGGAATATTTGTCAACGGATTCTCAAAACATTTGTTTTCATGATACGTTATACGAGGGCGGGTCAATAAGTCCGTGACTTTTGGATTAAAACACAGATTTTTTGATAAAAAAATCATTTTATTTTTCAACGTAGTCTCCCTTGAGCTCTATACACTTTGTCCAACGCTTCTCCAATTTTTTTATCCCTTCCAAAAAAAGTGATTTGTAGAGGTCCTCAAAATAGGCCTTTGTTTGCGAGATGACTTCATCATTGGAGTCAAATCTTTTTCCACCAAGCCATTTCTTCAGGTTTGGGAACAAGAAGTAGTCGCTCGGAGCCAAATCTGGAGAATAGGGTGGATGAGGGAGCAATTCATAGCCCAATTTATGGATTTTTGCCATGGCAACTGCACATGTGTGCACCCTTGCATTGTCTTGGTGGAAAAGAACTTTTTTCTTGGCCAAATAAGGTCGTTTTTTTTTCAAATCGTCATTGAATCGGTCCAATAAGTTGGCATAATATTCCCCATTGATTGGTCTTCCCTTTTGAAGGTAGTCAATGTGGATTATCCCGCGTGCATCCCAAAAAACAGTCGCCATAACTTTATTGGCCGACAAACCCACCTTGGCCTTCTTTGGCGCCGATTCACCCTTAGAAACCCACTGTTTTGACTGTTGTTTGTTCTCTGGTGTGTTGTGATGGATCCATGTTTCGTCCACGGTTACAAAACGGCGCAAAAACTCCTCCATATTGCGATTAAACAACGCCAAACCTTCCTGTGAAGTTGTTACACGATTGCGTTTGTGGTCGACTGTGAGCAAACGCGGCCCCCATCTTGCGGAAAGCTTTTTCATGCCCAAGTGATCATTCAAAATTGAAACCACTGAGCCATGCGAGATCCCTACGGCTTCCACAATCTCTCGCACTTTCAATCTTCGGTCGGCCAACACCATATCGTGAATTTGTTCGATTGTTTCGGGTGTAGAGACCTCAACTGGGCGTCCAGGACGTTCGGCATCTTCAGTGCTTGTACGGCCACAACGAAAATCAGTAAACCACTTTTTTACCATTGAAATCGATGGTGCAGAGTCCCCATAGTATTTATCAAGCTTAGCCTTGGTCTCGGTAATGGTTTTTTTTCGCAAGAAATAATGCTTAATAAGCACACGAAATTCACTTTTTTCCATTTTCTCCTCAAATTAGTGAGTAGTCTGATAAAAATAGCTGTCAAACACAAACTAACTGACGCAGCAAGTTTAAATTTTGACAGGAGTCAACTGACAGATGCCTGTTGACAGGAGCAGTGTTGCTGTTTCAGTAAAGAGGTCAGAAATTCAAAAAGTCACGGACTTATTGACCCATCGTAATTTTTTTATTAATTGGTTTCATTGTCAGTAATATAAAAACAAAGAGGGTTACCTGAAACTACAAAACATTAAATAAGCTGTGAAAAACAAAAAAGCACAACTACTAGTAGTTTGTAGACTGCCAACTCAAAAGCAAAAAAAAATTACTTACTTACTTTATGTCTCGCTAGCTGCCCTCAGTTTCGCACGCTATGGTGCCCTTCCAAGTGCGCGCGCCACCCGAGTCTCGCTCTTCCTCTACTGCACTGCCTTTCGGAGGTGGATTTGAAGGCTTTTTAGACCAGAGTTTTTGAGTCCATCCGCTCTACATGACACAGCCATCTCAGTCGTTGGATCTTCACTCTTCTGGCTAGGTCGATGTCGCTGTACAGTCCGTATAGCTCGTCGTTGTATCTCCCCTTTCACTCACCGTCAATGCAGACGGGACCAAAGATCACTAGAAGAATTTTTTTCTCAAAGCAACCAAGAGCACCCTCATCCGTTTTTGATAATGTCCATGAGTCTGCGCCATAGAGCAGGACTGGGATTACGGAGCTTTGCTAGTCAATTGCCTTCTGAGCCCAAGGAAGCAACGATTAGCAAGAGTTATTCTCCGTTTGAACTCAGCGCTGGTGTCGTTGTCTGAATTCATAACGGAGCCTAGGAAGACAAAGTCTTTAACTACCTCAAAGTAACGTTCTGTCCGAGACGTCGGTGTTCAGTGTCCTCTTTGCCTGACAGCATATATTTAGTCTGAACGCTTAATCCATTTTCGCTTGGACTTTTGAAAGTAGTGCCTCCTGTGTTTGCTCATGAGTTTCGCACTATTCTTTCAAGTACGATGTTGAAAAAATCGCACGTCAACGCATCGCCTTGTCTAAGTCCTTTCCGGACATCAAAGGTCTCGGTGAGATCTTTGCCAACCTTGATGGAGCAGCGTGCATTCTCCATCGCCATACTGCACAGACGGACGAATTTAGCGGGGATGCCAAAGCTAGACATTGCTCTGTATAGCTCGTCTCTATAGATGCTGTCATACGCGTCCTTAAAAACGATAAATAGATGGTGTGTATCGATCTGAAGCTCATGAGTTTTGTTCAAGATCGGCCGTACTGTGAATATGTGATAGATATAGACCTATCAGGTGGTTAGATATAGACTATCAGGCATTCACACAAAACAGCGGATAAGATCTTGTATGAGATGTTAAGAAGACTGATGCCTCTGTAGTTGGCGCAGTTCAGAGGGTTCCCTTTCTTGAGGATAGGACAAACAATGCTGCGGTTCCATTCAACGGGCATACTTTCGTCCGACCATATTGTAGAAATGATTTGGTGTATGCTCTTTACCAAGTCATCACCTGTCGCTTTGAAGAATTGGGCGGTCAGGCGGTCCGGTCCAGCAGCTTTGTTAGACTTTAGCTTAGATATTGATATCTTCTCTTCATCCAGCTCGGGTGGACGGAATTGTAAGTCATCATCATCCAGATTGAAAGGTTCATTCTGTCTGACAGCGGTATTCGTTTTGTCGTCGCCATTATATAGTCTACAAAATTAATCTTTCCAGATTCGCAGAATTGACTGCGATACTACTACGATGTTCGCGTGTTCGTCTCTACAGGCTTCGGTTCGGGGTTTGTGCCCGTGGCATGTTTTTTTTACCTTTTGTTAAAACTTCCGAATCTGATTCCTGCACTAGCACTCTCAATTTCCTCGATCGCGCGCTTCTCATGTTCTTTCTTTTTCCTCCTAAGAAGTCGTTGTTCGTCTCTCTTTTTCTGCTATAAAGCTCGTGAGCAGCTCTGCAGTGCCGGATTGCGTGCTTTTTGTTTAGCTGCATATGCTAGCCGGCATTCGTCAATAAACTACTGGTTTCGCTGTGGTGGTCGAGTGAAACCCAGCACATCAGAAGCGGCACGAAACGATGCTAGCTCCTCGCAACGTTCGGACATCCATAATTCTGTAAGAGTGTCTTGCGATGATTGCAGTGTGATCAATCTGGTTGAAGGTTGATTGTTCAGGAGTTTTCCAAGTCCCCTTGTGACTATCGAGGTGGGGGAACCGCGTGCTTGCCACGACAATTTTTCGCCCTGCCGCAAAGTCGATAAGCCTGAATCCGTTATCGGAGGTGGTGTCATGCAGGCTATATCTTCCGACAGCGCTTCCAAGGATGCCTTCTCTTCCTAGATTTATATTAAATCGCCAAGGACAATTTTAATGTAATAGCTAGGGGATTGCTCATAGGCATCTTTGTTGTTGTCATATTTTTCGTCTGTGGAGGCGTGCGCGAATTATGTATGCATAATATGCTTACATATATACGAATAAACATTATATATGTGTAACATAGAATATACATATGTATTAATAAATTGAATATATGATTTTATGTAGAAACCTATATGTATATTTTCATAACTAAATACAAAAACATTCATTTTTTTACGTAACATATTCATACACGTGATCCAAACTTATGGTACCTACACCTACATGTGTCTAAATACTACTCTAATAATATTGTACTACATTTAACATGTATTATACTTCATTTATGTATGCAGTAAAAGATTCCTGGCGGTCAGATGTGACACATGAAAAATAAAATTAGAAATCAATAAAATAAAAGAGACTTAAAATTTTTTAATGTTTTTTGCTTTTGATAAATTTCTAAACCATAACTGGCGCAGTTGGAAATTGTCGGAGGTCGCGCTCTTTAAATAGATAGCTGCGTAGTAGTTATTAAAAAAAAATAGTTTAATCACTGTGAAAAGTATCACAAGGACATTGGTGATCGTGCAAGTGAATATTGCATAAACGATTCAGTAAAAAAAACTAAGACTTTTTTAGTGGCTTTGGCTCTTGAGAGTCTTCAGATAACTTGACAATCGACATTACCACAACTTGATCCTGCATCATATGTTTCTATTAGAAGTAGCTCATTCCCAGAATCCCATCCCCAGTCTGTAATTTATGTGAATTTACGAGTATATGTCGAAAAGATATTATAGAGCAAAAAAAAAGAAAATCGTATGTATATAAACCTTACTGTACAGCTTCTGAACAATTGTTGTCAATAATAATTTGGCTTATAATTTAAGTAATTTGTTGCATAGTAATTCGGGTAACAAAACGAATAGTTATATGAATACAGACACAGGTAGAGATTTATGGAATAGCGTAATATTTATTTAGAAGAAATTAATAACATTCTTAATGCACTTAAGATACCAGATGCAATAAAAGATCTTCCTCGATTCAATGGTAATCATCGATTACTTTATGATTTTTTAAATAATGTTGAAGAGATCTTGGGGCTAATGGGAACAACAAAAAGAACTCCGTATGCTCGCATTATAATGAGGGCCATACGAAATAAAGTGACAGGACAAGCAAATGAGATTCTTAATATGTTTCGAATGCCACTTAATTGCAACCAAATAAAAGCGAACCTTATTTTGCACTACTTGGACAAAAGAATAGGCAACTGAAAGTTTCTCTCTCCGCACATAAAGAATTTAATACGGACGACGACTTCAAATTCTTGGTTTTTAAGTTTCACTCCTATTTTGATGGTTTAGTAGGATTAGAGACGATGAAACACCTGAATACGAAAATTAACTTCGAAGAAAAGCTCTTAGAAACAAACAGAGCTTCAATTGTATTTCAGTTTAAGTCCAACTTCATGTCCAATGTTTTCACCGTATTACCGAACTCAAAAATAACTCCCAGTTGATATAGAAAATAGAGACATATATATACAACCTACCATAATAAACAAAATTATAAAAATTCCTGAGGGTATCTATAGGGCTTAAGACTGGTATTGTCACGCAGAAGTTATTAACTTAACTAACCTAGAACAGAATCTATTTTTGGAACAACCTTAAAGAGCAGAACCCTTTAATACTAACAGAGAAAGACGCAACATAAACATAAGTTACAATACAGATTTAATTCATCCAACGACCTGTAGTGAAATTATTGATTTTCTTAGAACTGACCACTTAAATAAAGAACAAAAGGAAGCTCTTTTCAAAATATGCAAACACTTTGAAGATATTTTTCCAAAGAAGGTTATACTCTTTCGTTTACGACTGCAGTGAAACATCGTATCAAAACAACCAACGATATTCCTATATATACGAAACCGTATAGATATCCAGAGGTCCACAAGGCAGAGATTAAGTCACAAATTAGTGAACTCCTGAGAGAAGTGATTATTAGACGAAGCTACTCCCCCTGGAGCAGTCCGATTTGGATTCTCCCAAAGAAATAAGATGCCTATAATAAGCAAAAATGGCGGCTGGTAGTGGATTATCGAAAGCTTCATGAGAAAACTGTTAGCGACCGATATCCCCTTCCTAACATAACTTACATTTTGGATAAGCTAAGTAGATCTATGTACTTTACCACCCTTGACTTGGCATCCGGATTTCACCATATCGAAATCGACCCTAGGGATGTAAGTAAAACAGCATTCACAGTGGATAACGGCCACTTTGAGTTCATTCGAATGCCTTTTGGCTTGAGAAACGCCCTGTCGACTTTCCAAAGAGTAATGGACAATGTTTTGAAAGACTTGCAGACTTAAATTATGGACGATTTCATCGTGTTCTCAACTTCCCCTCAAAAGCACACAGAAAACCTCACAAAAGTTTGTTCTAGATTACGAGAAGCAAATCTAAAAGTCCAGTTAGACAAATCAGAATTTTTGTATAAAGAAGTAACATCGTAACATCGTAGAGGGTAAAGCCGAATCCGGAAAAAATTGACACCATAAAAAAATTTCCTGTACCCCATACTACAAAACATATAAAATAATTTCTTGGCTAACTGGAATATACGAGTATATTCCGGATTTGGCTAAAATATTTAAGCCATTAACTGAGTGTTTGAACAAAGGAAGGCAAATTAAATTAGACGATAGATACTTTAGTTGTTTTGAGCATTGCAAAGACATCCTAATCAATGACCCACTATTACAATATGCCGACTTTTCGAAGCCCTTGAATCTGACTACAGATTTAAGTAATTTTGCGATAGGAGCAATTTTGAGCCAGGGACCTATTGGAGCTGACAAGCCTGTGTCATATGCATCACGCACATTATCAGACATCGAAACGAAATGTAGTACATACTATCGAAAAAGAGCTTCTTGCGATAGTTTGGGCAACAAATCATTTTCGCCCATATCTCTACGGACACAAGTTTCATTTACTAAGTGATCATAAGCCGCTTACTTGGCTATTTTCCTTAAAAGATGCCAACTCCAAACTAATTAGGTGGAGACTGAAACTTGAAGAATTTCACTATGAAATTTATTATAAAAATGGCAAAGCAAATACGAATGGTGACGCATTGAGCCGAATAGAAATAAACTTCAATCAATCTCTACAAAATAATGTATCGGACTTAGAGAAAAGTTCTTGTCTATCCACTATTCACTGTGCTTTAGAGAATCTTGATGAAGGAATATCTATTTCGGATATTCAGCGAGCAGCTTGTTTTCGAAAAAACGAACACCACGACGAGGCTACAAATGATTTTCAAAATTCTATTTGAAACTAAAGAATCTTTAGACAGTCAAACACCTACAATTAGAAAATAATTACAGCAATTCTTAAAGAGTACCTTAACCCAAAAAAGCCTACCGATGTATATGCAGATGACTAAACATTCAAAATATTACAAACAGTATATTCAAAATATTTCGCTTGTAATGAAATCTTTAAGTTAATTCGTTGCAAGGAAAAGTTAACTGACATAACTGGCAATGACAATCGGAACGAAATAGTACATGAGTATCATGTAAAATCAAATCCTAGAGAAATAATTGAAACAATCCAACAGCTATAAAGATCTTGCTATTTTTCTCATATGAGAACTAAAATAATAAAAATTCTAAATAACTGTGATACATGTCAACTGCTAAAGTACGATAGACCCCCACCAAAGGTAAGATACGAGCTAACCGAAATGCCTATCTATTTTTAAGATACATTACTTATCGACGTGTACGCAATTCATAATCAGCAGATATTGACAGTCATTGGTCGATTTTCTAAATTTGCATCAGCCCATGTTTTGTATGCCGGAAACAGTTTGAAGGTAATACAAGCGCTTAGAGAATTCTTTGCACACGGTATCCCAAAAAAAATAGTTTTCGACTCTGGATCAGAATTTAACTCGAGTTTATTCAGAAAATTTTGTAATCAGTATGAAATTACGCCGGACATAACAACACCTCAAAATTCTACAGGAAATTCTCCAGTCGAGAGATTTCATTCGACACTTACAGAAAGCTATAAAGTCATATAAGTTAACACCAAACAATTTTTGCATTAGCAAGGAAACAGGCGCAGACCAATTCAACACGCGCTGCCGTCAACTTGGCATGTCAGCAGCTTTCGACCAACATCGAATTCAACGCAACTTTCCCACGATCGATTCATGGGAAGTATCAAAATGCAGTCGCAGCAGTATTTAAGTTTGTGTTAAGCTATTCATGTTGTTCAGTTCATTTTTAAAGGGCCGAACTGCTGCTCAATAAATAAATATTTTTTTTATGATAAATAAATTTAATTAATTTTAATTGGCGCCCGAGCAGGGACCAGACGAATCACGGTTATAGTAAAAGCCCTAAGGTATTGTTATCTATTCGTAACTAGTGCCGTGAAATCTTGACTAGACGAATCGCGGTTATAATAAAAGCCCTAAAGTAGTGCTATCTATTCGTAACTAGTGCCGTTAAATCTTGACCGAACGAAAAAGGCCTAAAGAAGTGCGAATTCGAAAAAAAAACCTCAAGTAGTGTTACCGAACGCTCAGAAATGAAAAGAAAAAGCCTGTGTCCCAAAACCCGCGAACCTTAAGTAATTCTCTCGCAAAAAACAACCTGCGAAGTTAAAGTGACTCTCTCGCAAAAAACAAAACCTTTTTATAGGAAGATACGAAAAATATATAATATATATAAATCCTGTGTACGAGAAGGAGGCCCCTCACTAGCCACATCGCAAAAAGGAGACGGATTTCCGTCAGCCGCTCGACCGGATGAAAGATGCAGAATTGGCTGTTCGTTTTTACTACGTAAGATAGTTTAAATTTACAAAGCAATAACAAAATATAAGAACTAGTTCTATACAATTTATATTAAATCAAGATTGCTAAAAAGTGAAAGAAAATAGATTCATAGATTAAAATATAGATACAATTATTTAAAATATAATCAACGTAAACATTTAATTTTTTCACATATATATTTTAACAATCATTTATTTTATATGTACTCATAAAAAATAACAATTTAATTTAACTTTTAATAATTAAAATACGAAATCTGAATATCTTAACATACCCTTATTTTTAACCAAAATATAAACTCTTCGCTTTTCCATACAAAGATGTCGAACCACAATCTAGTTCGTCCCTCGTCTCTAAATCCCCAAAATCCTGAAAACCAAAACGAAACACCCATTTCCCACCCTGCGTTGCAATATTTAATCGTGACAATAGTAAACCAGGTTCCACATACGGAAAGTAGAAATTTAGTCCAGTCCATAATCAATCCAAATTCCGATCAGCTCGCAGGAACTGACCAAGCAATAAACCATGATCAGCGCGCTAATATAAGTGAACTAGATAAAAGCTCATTGGACTATCAAGCAGACAGTCTGGGTTCGATTCCTGGCTGGGTCACCAACAATTTTTCAAATCACCATCACCCTTTCGGCGGGCAATGGCAAACTCCCGAAAGTAAAATTGCCTACGAAAAAGCTTCTAAGGAGTGCCGTTCGGACTCGGCGATAAACCGTAGGCCCCGCTCAGATGTGATTAAAATGACAGCATGAGCAACACAAATGAGTGTCAAGAAGCTAGGCCATGGCCCATACAGGGCTGCCAGCGCCACAGGGTTTTTTTTTTTAGATAAAATTCCTGTCGTGGTTTGATGCCTACGAGAGTTCTCCGGCCAACCTGGAGAATTCAGCTCTTGGAGAAAGAGCGTAGATAGGATTTTAAAAATTTACGGGCACACTTAAGGTTCACCCAAATATTTTGGGATCATTGACGTGATCCGAAATAAAATTATATAGGCTGACCGCATTTTAGAGTCATACAATACCCTAATGAACTGGGATTGCATTAGTCGATGCCTTACGCTGTATTACGCAGACAAACGCAATTTGGGAACTTTGGAGCACCAAACGACAGCTTTAGTTCAGGGTAACTCATCCACACCTTTCGCTAATATTGAACAAAGTCTCCAGCATGAAAGTCGGTACGGAGTCCCTTAATTTGCTAATGCAAACTTACAGAGACAAAGCTCTGGATACATTCGTCCGCTGATTAAAAGGCGACTTTCCCAGACTTTTGGGAATTCGAGAACCGTCAAGCACTTCATTTGTGTTTAAGGCTAGAAAACCAAAATTTCCGCTGGCAGTATGCAATAGCAAATGGTCACAACAAAAGAATTAACCATCCCGATCCACTGAAACGCGGAAACATAAGCCCAGTTTCGAACCGTCAACCGTTTCATCCCGAATTGGCTTATATGGTTCAACCACCTAGACAGCAATCCCATTGCAAAACAACCTAAAGCCTATTCCACCACAAGGGCCTAAGAGACAGTTTGATCAACGATATCAACAACAACCCCCAACTGCGACCACAACATTTTACTACTCCAAGACTCCCACCAGAGCCTATGAACGCACAAACAATCAGAACAAACGACATGAACAGACCCCGACTGGAAAACTGGCCCCCAGCACCGAAAAGACCATCTCGTTCCTCCATCCCAACAAGTGCACCCTACAAAGATGCAAAGGAATTTCCACATGGATACTATGCCAAAAGAAGATGAAATCAATCAATATGAAGAGATGCAGGCCAGCATAAAAAATTCGAGGGAATACAACGAAACCCTACAGTAATACACTAAAACGACACAACTGGAAAATGTCGATGCTAACAACATCATGGAACTGAGTGATATACATTTTTTTAGATTGAGCGACTCTTCGCTGCCATATTTTGAATGTGCAACAAAGAGTGGAGAAGTCCTAGAAATTTTGATTGACACAATCCAGCAAAAATTATGTGCAGTCTTTTTAATTAAAAACCATTTTATTGCAATTTAACTGGAGTTAGTCTTAGTTTTAAATGCATTTTATTTTATTAATCAATAACGTTTACATACTAACAAAAAATGCTTAAATGCTTACTTAAAATAAAAAAATGGTTAACAAAAACTTAGCATATGTATGGACCAATTTTTTTTCATTTTTTGTAAAAACTTAATATCTAACTTAAAATAAACCTAAGTCTACCTGAACTACATACACAATAAACACATATACACACATAGACATTATACACAATAATGTACATACATTAGTATATACCCTTGCATATACTAATATATATATATATTTCATAAATGCCAACCTCAACCTATGTAAGCTGGCCATCGCTATTTACAGAGCAAATAGATTGGTCAGCTCCGAATCAATAGTGAGTGTCCGTAATTGACGAAAACGACGGCGAAACATCTTCTCCATCAATCAACCACCAGAAATGCTGGTGCTGCCGAATGACAACCCTCTTATCACGTTTCCCCACCGCCCTACTGAACCTGTGATGATCCACACTGCCGTGTGCGATGTCTCTGTTGTAGTTGAGACGCCTTTTTCCAGCTGTCCGAGCGACATGGAAGATAAGCGGGACCGCTGATCTATCCTGCATCAACCCTATCTGATCTAAGTAGAGAAATGCTTCCGGTAGGTGTTGCCGTCAGAGCGCACACTCTCGTGGTAAAGGTAATTGGGGTAATGTGCCCCACATATAAGGTTATTCGTCGAGGCCATTGCTCTTGCAATGTGCCTTCGAGTCAGCTTAATTACGAAGTTGTGCACACGTATTAGGTTCGCCTTTTTGTAAAGGACCTCATTAGGATGAAATTTTTTGTACTCCGACTCTGGTGTTCTGTATAAGCGAAGACAAGTCCTAAGTCAAGCCCTCTCAAACACCCGAATATTTCCATTAAGCTTACCTGCACATTGAACCACACGGGACCTTCAAACACCAGCATGGGCCTGATAAGGACCATGTAGCAGATTATCTTTACCCTCGCATCGAGTTGGCTGCTGTAAGACAGTCTCTTTGTGATGGCAAAGGCGCCTTCAGCTCCGGCTAGAGCAGCATCTACATTTCTGTCAAAACACAGAAGCTGATCTAGCCAGATCCCAAGGTATCTAACTACATTTCGACAGGCAAGAGGCTGTCCGTGTTGTCCAATGATCGAGAACTTTCGCCAATTTTTTCTGGTATCCCTAGAGGCTCCAGACAACGGCGTCCTAAAGAGAATGGTTTCCGACTTCTGAAAGTTGATTTTCAGCTTGCAGTCATCGCAAAATCGTCTTATCGTTTAATTCCTAACCAACCCTGAACCAAAATATCTTGGGAAGCGCTTGGAAGTTTATAACTGGTAGTCCAGAGCAATACGATCTTCAAATTATACACGAAAAGATTGACAATCTACTAGAAAATAATAACAGACAAATTGTAATTAATAGAACTAATGATATAAGTAAAATTGTAAAAGAAAATAAAAACCTAATTGAAGAAATAACTAATATTGCATACGCCTTGCATTGGGCAAGAGCTAATATTATAAATTCCTATATTTTATCAAACGCCAAAATAAACGCTATGGAAAATATAATAAAAAATAAAGAAATACCTTTTAGAATATCGAATACGCATTTGAATTTGATGAAATTAAAATAGCTTTCAATAATTCTGTTCTTTTATATATAGTAAGTCAACCAACAGTAAGTGAATCAATTTGTAAAACATTAATTATAAAACCAGTTAAAGGAAAAAATAAAATAATTAAAATATGTCACAATATTGCACAAAAATAACATTGTAAACTAAAGTAGTACAACTTGTATTCCAAATTTACTAAATAGCAACCCAGCAAACTGCTCTGCAATCAATAGTCAACATGTTCCAGCAATCGAGGAATTATCATCCGACATAATATTTCTCAATCAGTATAGTGGACTAATCACAATCAACAACAAGCAAGTTGTTCTTAATGGTACATTCCTCATCAAGTATCACAACGCCAGCATCCAAATTGGGAAAAACGTCTTCAAATCTTTTGAGCTGATGGATTTTAACCCTCTCCCGGCAATCTTACAACCAACATCAACAAATTCAGAAATGGAAGAAATACTATCACTAGAGATGATAAAAGAACTCCACGCCAACAACACACAGTACATTAATTTCCTGAAGACTTAGGTTATAAATAGCACTATATTGAATATTGGAGTCTGCTTACTACTCCTTATCATTATAGCAGCAATCTCACGAAAAATTATAAGAAGCAATAAATCACCAGAAAATATTTCCATCAATACAGATCATTGAACAAAAAATTCAGTAATAGAGGAAAGCACACCTTTAATTTCCCCAATACCAATTGCAAAAACCTCTCGAATTAACCAGATACCATACTTCTAATTGAACGTGGACGTTCAATCTTAAGGGCAGAGGAGTTTACACCAAACAATATTTGCATTAGACAGGAAACACGCGCAGCCGAATTCAGCGCGCGCTGCCGTCAACTTCGCATGTCAGCATCTTTCGACCAACATCAAGTTCATCGCAACGTTTCCACGATCGATTCATAGGAATTATCAAAATGCAGTCGTAGCAGTTATTTAGTATTTAAGTTGGTGTTAAGTTATTCATGTTGTTCAGTTGATTTTAAAGGGCAAAACTGCTGCTCAATAAATAAATTCTTTTTATGATAAATAATAATAATAATAATAAATTTAATTATTGTAATTTTAATTTAAATGATAGAGCTATCATTCCCTGAACTAAGACAACATACAGAACATAAACTATATATAGAAATAACGTAAATCATTGAAATATCTATAACATTTGTTCAGACAAGTGAATAAAAAAAGAAAAACAAAACACCACCCTAAAGAGTGCAAAAAATATTCAATTTCTGGATGAAGTACGTGTACTAACTGGCGAATCATACTACAAGTAGACTGACTCAGAATAACATCATTCTTAAAATTTCACTATTTGAGATACATACAAATTTCGCTCAAACGGTCAAATTTAGATGACAACTCACTTAACTCATGCAAATATCGAGTTAAATCAACTTGATGTCACACCTCGATCTGGCGGCGGACGAGTTATGTATGCATAATATGCTAACATATACATGAATAAACATTATATATGTGTAAAATAGAATATACATATGGAATTAATATATTAACCTATATGCTCATTACTAAATACAACTACATTCATTTTTGCACATAACACTTGGTTTAGCCTGATATTACCTAAACCTACATATGTCTAAATACTATCTTAATAATATTTGTTTAGAAATAATTCATAGAACATTATATGTTAATTGCTTTATCTCATAAGAAATTGAATTATGTATAATAGAAGATCTAGTTACTTTCTTATGCGCTCTATATCAAGCTGCACTCATTCTGCACATCTCTCAAAACTAGTTTTCTATGTTTTCAATTGTTGTTGATTCCATGTTTAGATTTTCTTTCTTTCTTTTGTGATCTTGATTAAAATTCATATTTACTCTCGTCCACTTGAGATTGGACCAGAACAGAGATTGGCAACACTTAATAAAATTATATTATAACGTTTAGATTTCGTATTTTCTTCGTCTCACCGTTGGATTGGTAATTTGGATAATTCGAAGTGTTGCCTAACATGTTTGGTCCTTCGAGCAGGATTTTTCTTTGACAAATCTTGGAAATTTTATTCGTCGCAATTGGAAATCATTTTGCTGATAAAACTAGCTTTCTTGATTAAGTTCTCGTATCGTTTTTCGCTCGTTTTTGTTGGATTTCTTGCGGATTCTGTAAAGCACATGGAGTTGCAGTTGGATTTTCTTTAGACACATGTTATACTCGTAGTTAATAAACATTAAAACTGTTGTTAACTACGATTCATTGCAAGGTGGATACATTTATTGCCGATTATTGGTTTCATCGAATTGGTTTGGTTGGTTGGTTTAGTATAGCTTGTGATTTGATATAGACGGTTATTCTTTGGAGATTTTTCGTCGGACGTAGATTTAGTGTAGAATTCCTTTATATCGAGATCATTGCAAACGGAGCACGTGGGTCCTGTATCCCTAGATAATTAAATTTATAAATTGAAATGTCTTCTTAGGCCAAATTAACTGCCTTACGTAGCACACGAGTTATGATATGAAGCTCTGGAGGTACGCATGGAAAAGGTTAATGAGCTGTGGGAAGAATTTAAAACATCTCAAAATACAGTGTATGCATTTTATGAACAGGAAGGATACATTGATCCTGTACCCGAATTCGAATCGAAATTTCTTATGGTAAAATCAATACTTTTAGCTGCGATAGGAAGACATTCTTCAGTGAATCGCGTAGGCCAGCCCCAGGCAGTGTTAGCAGAACGCCTAAATAATCGGTCAGAACTAGCTTCGTCACATGGAGTGAATACATTTTTGCCTCAAATTCGAATCGAACCATTTTGTGGGTCTTATCGAGATAAGCCAACATTTCGAGATATGTTCAAAGGAGCCGTTCATAATCGATTAGATCTTACGCCGACCCAAAATTTCCATTTTCTAAAGTCATATCTTCGCGGAGAGACTCTTAGTATACTGAGTCACATCCCTTTCGCAGATGCTACATACACCCAGGCTTGGGAACATCTTGAAAGTCGATACAACAGCCCGCATTATATCATCTATAATTTTATAAAAATCTTTTTTGATCTACCAAGAAATAATTCATCGAATGTCACTCTTCTTCGCAAAATATCCGATGGATGGGATGAAGTAGTGAGAGGTCTAACGTCCGTTAAATCCTTGGATAAGGATCCTTGGCTCATCTACATCTTACTTAATAAAGTCGATGGAGAAACGCGGCAAGGATTGGCTAAATTCAGTTTTGAGGACGAATATCCTTCGATAGGCGGATTTCTCGCTTTCTTAGAACGTAGATGCGGGGCATTGGAAAATGGTAGATATTTTCCTGTTCGTCAACCAAGTAAGCCTACAAATAATGTTGTGCGGAGCATCCATGCGTCGTCCTTTTCGTCTTCTAGCTGCCCCAAGTGTGCGGGTTCGCATGTTCTGCCCCAGTGTTCCGAGTTTTTAGCGCTCTCTATTCAAGCAAAAAGAGAATTTGTAAAAGCAAATAGACTATGTTTCAATTGTCTTCATCTGGGCCAAATATCAGCTCGTTGCTCGTCAAAGCATCGCTGTCGGACTTGTAACACTTGTTCTTGTTCTTGTTCATCTCGATACGACAACTTTATCTCAACCAAACCCTATTCCCGAATATGCCTTACTAGAAAATCAAGAGACACACCCTAGTACAAGAAATAGGTTCCAACCTATACCTAGGCTATCTTCGGACAGTCACTTTTCCACGCATCATTCAATAAGAGAGCCGCATTGCCCACCACAAACCTTATTGCCAACCGCGATTGGAAAAGTTCTAGACAGCCGTGGAAATTATCAGCGAGTTCGCTTTTCTTTTAGACTCCGGATCTGAACTATCGTTTGTGTCCGGGTCCTGTGTCCAGCTGTAAGGGTTCAAACGGCGGAATGCACGGGTGTCAATAAATGGAGTTGGATCTACCAATGCCGGAAGGGCTGGAGGCATAGTTTGGTTGTCCACTAACTCTTGTTTAGAAACAGAAAACATTTCTGTAGAGGCCTGTATACTGCCTCAGGTAACGTCTAATTTACCAACGGCGTCGTTTAATGTCAATTATTTACACAATCTTACAAACCTCGACCTCGCAGACCCCTCGTTCAACAAATCGAGTTCGATTGATATCTTGTTAGGAGCTGATAAGGTGTGAAAATTACTCAAGGGAGATGTAAGACATGCTGAAAGAGGACATCCCATTGGTCACAAAACAATTTTTGGTTGGGTTTCGGCAGGTAGGTCAGTAGATTCAGAGTCAGAATCAGTTCGGTCCCATTATTGTATTCTTAATGTCGATGAAATTTTACAAACATTTTGGAATATTCAAGAAGTTAATCCCAAATCAATACTCACGGAAGAGGAGAGGAAAATCGAAGACCACTTTCTTACGACACATTCATGTGACTCAGCAGAGAAATATATTGTCCACCTTCCATTTAAAAATCATCCACAGTGTGTTGTAGCGGTACTAGCCATCACTTCTAAGATATGCAGACAGTTTACTGACAGACTCATCCCGGAGATCATGATTATAAAGTCGTCGATCAAAAACCTCCAAAAATTTATAAATGAAAATGACAGGGCTTCTGTAAGTTTGTATTAGAACAATAGAGTTCAGGCTGTAAACACCAGCAACCCGAACATGTTCCCGTAAATAAATAAAACATTTCGGAGGAAGTTCAAAACGACCATTCATGCCTAAAAGGAGAAAGTCGAGGCTATAGGAGCGACATTCCAGGAAGTGTAGAATTCGAATGACATAATTGGCCCAAACCATGACCTGGAAAATCGAGTCCTTGTGCACAATTTCTACCTTCGAAATGAAATAATTAACTGGCGAGTCGAGAACACATGTTTTACCCAGTTCAGTGACTAGAACATGGCAAATAATGTTATCGCCGTTCATTTCGAAGGAAGAGCTTCAAACGATCTTCAACACAATTTGAGGTAAGAAATCAGTGGGAACCGATGGAATACCGAACATTGTGCTTCGACATCTCCCACTAGAACCGGTGGACGTTTATACCACTCCGTTTAACAATGCATTGAATAATGCACATTATCCAGCGCATTGGAAAACTGCGGTGGTACATCCTATCCCCAAAAGGGATAAAGACACCTCCAATCCGGCGCATCTCCGGTCGATCAGTCTCCTTCTAAATATCAGTAAGGTTTCGAAAAAGTTATCAATAGAGTCCTGACTAAGTGGGTTGAGGACAGAAATATAGTTCCGGATAGTCAATTCTGTTTCAAGGCGGGGCATGATGTTATTCATGCCGCGTCTAAGCTCGATTCTGATATCCAATGGAACAAAGCCAGGAAACAGTGCACGGGTGCCTGCCGGATTGATTTGGAGAAGGCTTTCGATACCATGTGGTTAGAGGGTTTCTTCTACAAGTTGAACATATTTGGCATTAGTAAACCACTCAATATTCTCTATATTCTTTTCAATACGCTTACAGATAGAAAGTTCATCGTGAAAAATGGCGATTTGATATCTATTGTTACATTCAACATTAAAAACGGTCTGCAGCAAGGTGCAGTCAATTCGCCAATCCTTTTCATCATTTACAAAATTGATCTGATAGGTTCACTGCACCATGCCATAGCGTACGCAGACGACTTAATCGCGTACACATCAGATCCAAAGATTGAGGTTATAGGCATTCTTTTGCAACGTGACTTCTATAAAATTAAACAATATTGCGACGACTGGAGGTTAAAGATCAACTCTCAGAAGTCGGATACCATTCTGTTTAGGACGCCTTTGTCTGGGGCCTCTGCGGATACCAGAAAGAATTGGCGAAAGTTTCAGATCGTGGGACAACACGGATAGCCACTCTTTGTCGAAGAGACTGTTTTATAGCAGACAACTCGATGCGAGGGTAAAGGTAATCTGCTACATGGCCCTTATTCGGTCTTTGCTTGTATTTGGTTGTCCCGTGTGGTTCAACGTGAGAGCAAGTCTTTTGGAAAATGTTCGGGTGCTTGAGAGGGCTTGTCTTCGCTTATACAGAACACCAGGGTCTCAGTACATAAAATTATATCCTAACGTGGTCTTGTACAATAGGGCGAACCTAATACGAGTGGACAATTTTGTTATTGAGTTGATTCGAAGGCATATTGCAAGAGCAATGACCTCGTCGAATAACCTGATCTCTGGGGCCTACTACCCCAATCATATGTATCAGGAGAGAGTTCGCTTTGATGGCTTTATTCCTGCAGAAGCGTTCCTCTACCTCGACAAAAATGGTCTGATCCAGGATAGATTAGCGGTGCCGTTCATCTTCCACGTCGCTCGAACAGCTGCGGTGAAGCGACTTAACTACGATAGAGACGTCGCACGCGGCAGTGCGGAGCGTCTCCGGTTCAGTAGGGCGGAAGGGAGTCCCTACATGAGGGATGTTGCTCGGCATTACCAACAATTTTGGTGGCTTGCAGAATAAGGGGAAGCTCCGTTGTCGGATTCCTCCAATACTAGATAGCTTCGTTAGGGAGCAGAGTGGGTCTGCCTATTTTTAGACATGGCCGGCTTACATAGGTGTTGGTAGGGTAAAGGTAGATTTAAGAACAAAAATTATAAAAATAAAGTAGGGTAACGATTTATATTTAAGTAGTCTATAAGTTTTATACTATTTAATATTTTATTATATAAAAGATTACATTTACTAAGTTTTTTACTTAACGAAATTTATTTTCTTAGTTTAAGTGTTAAATTAATGTAATGAAAAAAAAAGTAAACGTACGTAACGTCGAAAGACATTAGACGAAGAATTATTTTTAACTCAGAGTGTCCGTACGGGGACAGTTAGTTAGAATAAGATAATTTGAGGTTAATTAAGCTAATTTTAAAGCGTTTTTTTGTCTAGCTTGTAAGAATTCCTGAATTAAATTAAATAAAAATGCATTAAAAATGAATGAGCCATCGCTTCTCACTGGGAGGGTCCAAGGTTCGTATCCTACTCATGACAAGTTTTTCATTTGTGTAATTTGAACTCAGTCAGAAAAATTTGCGTGTGAAGGCATAACACTGGTATGTAGATTTGGCTGTTGTAGAGTTGCAAGCACAAAACAACCCATAAAATTGATAACCTGAATCATTCCGAGTGAAGAAAAACTCTCCATCCTATTCGGACTCCCACCCCTGGATTGTCAATATCGAAACCAAATATACCTGAGTTTCAAATCACTACATCACGACAATGCTTTCCTTTCTCCACCTTCTATCTTTCCGCCCGCGCCAGGCAACAGTAAAAGGGGTATCATAACCCCCCTTAGCCGGGCGTAAATTTAAAAAAAAAAAACACCATAAGGGGTGTGATTAATCGTCTTAATTCCATGGAAAGGAAGTTTCAGAAAAACGAAGACCTTCACAAATTATATATAGGGAGTTCCTTGATGAATATTTTTCACTAGGGCACATGAGAAGAGTGGCGGAGGAAAATATCGCTAAAGAAAATGTTTATAACTTACTTCACCAAGCTGTTATTAAGCGAGAAGGTGTTTCCATAAGACTTAGATTAGTTTCTGATGGATCCTTTAGGGACTCCTAGGGACAGTCACTTAATGAATGCTTAATGATCAGACCACCAATTCAACGAAACTTATTCTCCGTTTGTTTAAGATTTCACAATCATAAATTTGTTTTTACAGCAGATGTCGTTAAAATGTTACGCCAAATATGGATTTCTGAATAGGACAGGGACTTTCTTCGAATAGTTTGGCGAAAATCGCCTAATGACCATTTAGAGCATTATCATTATGCATGGTAACTTATGGCACATCGTGTGCGACCTTTCAATCAATTCGAGTCCCTGAACAACTTGCCCATGATTACCGAGATGAATTCCCAATAGCTGCTGTTTTAAATTGAGAGACATTGCAAGCTTGGACCTTGGACCCTCTGTTATTCTCTTCAAAATTATCTTTCAGGATCTCTGGCACAAAAAGTTAGATTGGGATGATGAAGTTCCAACTTCAGTTTCAAAAATGGTTTCAATATCGAGAAGAGCTATTTGTGCTCACTAAACTCGCAATTTCTCGTTGCATAGGATTGTCAAATGATTCACTTTAATTGCATGGATTTTCTGACGCTTCTACAGCAGCACATGCAGCCAGTGGCTTGGAGTGATTCAGAGGTCGTGTTGTCTTGGTTGTCGTCTCGTTGTCGTCATTGGAATACTTTTGTTGGTAATCGTACTGCGGAGATTTTAAATTATTACGAGTATTACTTTTTTTTTTATTATTATTAGTATTACTTGCTTTAAACACAAAAAAGCAACCGCGAACCAACTGGTGGGAAATTTACCACCACCAAGGATCAGACAATCTAGACCATTTTCGCATTGTGGATGCGAATACGCTGGTCTGATCGCCATCAAAACTAAGACCGGAAGAAAATCGTTGGTCAGCAAGGGATACATATCATTGTTTGTTTGTTTATCCACAAAAGCCATCTATCTGGAGCTCGTAAGAGTTTGGAGCACAGATGCTTTTTAGCCGCACTTCGTCGATTCTCTGCAGAAAGAGGTAAGCCTTCGCACATGTACACCGATAACGCTTCTTATTGTCGAGGAGCTACTCGTGAACTATGCGAGATGCATCATCTTCTTCGCTCGGAACACTACAATGCTTTATTGGAAGGAACCTTGTCTAGGGACGGGATCACTTGGCATTTTATGTCTCCGTCTGCACCACATTTCGGTGGACTCTGGGAGGCGGGTATTAAGTCCGCCAAATACTATCGTCATAGGGTAATCGGCGAAGAGATTTTAACGCTTGAAGAATTGTATACACTTCTAACTCAAAAAGAAGCAATACTTAATTCTAGATCTTTGTGTCAGACATCTGACGATGATATCGATGTTTTACCTCCTGCTCAATTTTTTCCAGGCGAACCATTGTCTGCCATCCCGGAACCATATGTTAATGATATGTTAATTGCTTTATCTCATGAGAAATCGACTTATGTATTAAAGAATATCTAGTTACTTTCTTATTCGCTCTATATCAAGTTGCACTCATTCTGCATATCTCTCAAAACAAGTTTTCTATGTTTTCAATTGTTGATTCTATGTTTAGACTTTCTTTTGTGATCTTGATTAAAATTCATATTTACTCTCGTCCATTAGAGATTGGACCAGAACAGAGACACTCAATAAAATTATATTATAACGTAAAGATTTTGTATTTTCTTTGTCTCACCGTTGAAAAGGTAATTTGGATTATTCGAAGTCTTGCCTAACAATATTAAATGTGTTTTCTTTCAATAAAATTTTAAACTATAACTCGTGCATATCAGGCTAATGTTTTTAAATTATTAAACTATAGCTCGCGCATATCAGGCTAATGTTTTTAAATTTAGCCATGATGAGTATTGCTACGAGGCGCTCGTTCACATGCCGGAAACTCAAGACTTCTTGCCTAAGCCTACCTGCAACAACAAATCCGTATCCAAATAGGCGTAGGTTTTGCCGTCGATAACAGTACCCGTAGTAGATGTCGCAATTTTATATACTCTGTTTGTCCGACCCATTCCATCGCATTTTTTGGATGGCGGTTATATCTGCTTTGCAGCAGTCTAGGGCCTCCGCTAGTTGTTCGGCTGCACGTGGCCTGTTAAGGGGCCTAACATTCCGTGTGCATATCCGAAGTTCGTTGTCCGTAAATCATTTGCATGGGTTGTCAGCAGTAGATCCGTCCGTATCCGAGGCTTGTTCATGTTTCAGAATTTTTTTTAATTTTTTCTATGGCCGGGCAATTACCCCGGTGGGACAACCCCCAACCTAAAGGGCCAGGTTCCAGCTTTGATACCCTAGGACGAGGGGTAACCCATTCTGGGATTTGAGTGGTGCTATTGATCCATTAAGTTCTCTTCCGCCACCATCTAATTTCCAAGACCCTGACTTAGTCTTAGAAATCCTTACAGGCCTAAGCTCCAAATATGTCGGAGTAGCCGGATAAGGTCTCATTTGTTTCGGCATTGTTTCCACCGTTGATTCCATCTGGAGAATTCATTCGCTGTCCCGTTTATAGTGCTGGCTGAATACCTCTCAGTGCCTACGCTATTTCTGTAGAACCCAACCGTCAAACGCAAAAACTTGTATATAGGTACAATAATAAAAAATTAACTATTTAATCATAAATCTGCTTGAATATTTCATTGAATAGCCCTTTTTATTTATGAAAGCCAAGCAATGTCGCGCATCGAATCAACGAGCCGGAGGGCCAAATCGACCTCCGACCAGTGCACGTTAACGGGTTACACAACGTCGGAAATTCCATCTGAGTGCGCATAGTTGGGCTATTTCGTCGAGGAACCTTCAAGCCGCAACGGGAATAACGAACGGCAGAAGGCGCAAGGCCAGCAGATATTAGAAATGAAGAGAGCCAGACAATGCAGCTGTGCCACCATAACTATGGTTTAGTAATTCGGTTTAGTTTGAGTTCTTCGGCTAATAAAAATCTGTTGTTTCCGCACAAAGTGTCGTAATTTACTTGTTTTATTGCTGTGCCCCTGGCAGCATCACCATCAGTTATATAAATTGGCGGCCGAATTTAATAACTTGAACCCACAACCAAATAAACAAAGTGCGAACAAACAAGCAAAAAAAAAGAAGTATGATAGGAGAGTTGTGATCTGATAAATAACTACATCAATTTATTATTAATAATATAATAATATTAGACTTAATTAAAGTGTCATCAGAGCCGTAGGCGCACTATAGGCAGCGGCAAAGCTACAAACAACACCATCTGTTACGACCAGCAGCCACGTCTACCGGGAGAAAATTCTGGAGCGGGCCCACTAGAACATAAATAGTAACAGAGGATAAAATATTAATGTAAGTGAATGACTTATTAAGAAAGCTTTCAATATCATTGTCAAAGTGCTACGTACAAATTCTGCTGAGTGTTAGATCTTGCTTCTGTTTGCAAAAAGTGTAAATGACATAAATTTATATTAGTAGTTGCCTTTGCAATTAAATTGTGATCAAGATATTTAATTATTAGAAAAAAAGAAAGAGAAAAAGCATTCTGTGTTCGTATCGGATTGTAAAAAGAAAGTAAAAGTTAATTTGTTCTGAGCCTGATGAGCCAACCCTTTATTGACACGCATTATAACATTGAGCAGCAAACAGGGCACTATAACAACATTCAGCAAGAACTAATTAGGCGAATTAGTGATCTTAGGTTTTAAGAACAATTCGAGACAGACTCGAACATGAACGCACAACAATTGCGATCAATTATAGAAGGCGCTGTATCTAGCGTACTAGCGGAACAGGCAAGTCGGATTATAGAAGTTTTTGACAGGAAACTTAGGGAAGTTAGGAACGAGGTGGACAATTTAAAAATCACAGTCCCCGAAGTTGAGGTTTATCAGAAAATTTCTATTGTGCAGGGGTAAACTGCGACGAACCATCGGACCATACCAGAATTTGACAGTAAACAAGAAGACTTTATTTTTTTTTATTTTTTTTTTTTTGTAATTTACGGCCGCCTCAAGGGTTTTATAATACTCTTTTACTGTCGCCAGGGCGCGGGCAGAAAGATAGAAGGAGGAGACAAGCGGCAACGGCTGCTTATGAGCCGCACAATGGCAGTTCAACGCATTTTTAAGCTTTCGCTATTATTCGAAATAAAATTAGAGGCTCAGCGATCGCCGTTCACTCCTCTTTTAACACAGTCTAAAATCTTACAGTTATTATAGCTATACTCGATTTCACGTATGCCGATAAGACACCGCTGCGCGTTATTCAAAAAAAGCTAGACACCATTCGACAAGGTGACCTAGGGCTAACACAGTACAATGACTAGATGGAAAAGAAGTTAACTCTTATAACAAATAAGTCAATGTACGGGAATTCAGCTTTTTTTTAGTTTTAGTTTTAAATGCATTTTATTTTCTACATCATTAATTCTTACATACTAACAAAAAATGCTTAAATGCTAGCTTAAAATTACTAAACCTTGTATATACTAATATATATACTCGTATATTACTTAAATGCTAACCTAAACCTATGTAAGCTGGCCATCGCTATTTACAGAGCAAATAGATTGGTCAGCTCCGCCTCATTAGTGAGGCTCGTCCGTAATTGACGGAAACGACAACGAAACATCTTCCCCATTATCAACCATCAGAAATGCTGGTGCTGCCGAACGACATCCCTCTTATCGCGATTCCCCACCGCCCTACTGAACCTGAGACGATCCACCCTGCCGTGTGCGACGTCTCTGTTGTAGTTGAGTCGCCTGTCCCCAGCTGTCCGAGCGACATGGAAGATCAACGGGACCGCTGATCTATCCTGGATCAACCCTATCTGATCAAGGTAGAGGAATACTTCCGGTGGAACGAAGCCGTTAGAGCGCACACTCTCATGATAAAGGTGATTGGGGAAGTAAGCCCCAGATATCAGGTTATTCGTCGAGGCCATTGCTCTTGCAATGTGCCTTCGAGTCAGCTTAATTACGAAGTTGTCCACTCGTATTAGGTTCGCCCTGTTGTAAAGGACCTCATTAAGATAAAAATTTTTGTACTCCGACTCTGGTGTTCTGTACAAGCGAAGACAAGCCCTAAGGCAAGCCCTCTCAAACACCCGAATCTTTTCCATTAAGCTTGCTCGTACATTGAACCATACGGGACACCCAAATACTAGCATGGGCCTGATAAGGGCCATGTAGCAGATTATCTTTACCCTCGCATCGAGTTGGCTGCTATAAAACAGTCTCTTTGTGAGGGCAAAAGCGCCTTTAGCTCTGGCCAGAGCAGCATCTACATTTTTGTTAAAATACAGAAACTGATCTAGCCAAACCCCAAGGTATCTGACTACATTTCGACAGGCAAAAGGCTGTCCGTGTTGTCCAATGATCGAGAACTTTCGCCAATTTTTTCTGGTATCCCTAGAGGCTCCAGACAACGGCGTCCTAAAGAGAATGGTTTCCGACTTCTGAAAGTTGATTTTCAGCTTCCAGTCATCGCAAAATCGTCTTATCTTATCGAAATCGCGCTGTAAGAGAGTATTAATGACCTCGATTTTTGGACCTTTTCTGTACGCTATCAAGTCGTCTGCGTACGCAATAGTATGGGGAAGTGAACCTATCAAGTCGGCGAATTGACGGCGCCTTGCTGAAGACCATTTGAAATTTGAAATATTCCAACAGAAGTCACATCACTGATTTCTTACCTCTGATTGTGTCGAAGATCTCATGGAGTTCTTCCTTCGAAATGAACGGGGGTAGCTCACCTTCTCTGGCAATGACATTATTTGCCATATTTTCGTCGCTGAACCGGGTGAAACCAGAGCCCTCGGATCGCCAGTTCTCTACTTCATTTCGAATATGGAAGTTGTGCACCAAGATTATCCAAGTCATTATTAGGGCCAATGATATCATTGGCCTTGTATACTTCCTGGAAAGTCGCCCCTATGGCCTCAACCTTCTCCTGTGGATCCTCGATCACAAAGAAGTCGTCATCATCAGCGGCCTCATTAGTATCAATGCCTGCTATTGTTAGTAACCGTTCGTTGTCTGTTGTCCGGGGTATTTTAAGACACTGAAGGTCGTTTCGATTTTTTCTCCGAAAAAGTTTATTTATTTGCGGGAACATATTCGGGTTGCTGGTGTTTACAACCCGTACCTTGTTGTTCCAATACAAACTTACAGCAATTCTGTAATTCTCTTTGATTGATGTTTGAATATTTTTAATCGACGACTTCAGTGTCCTAATCTCTGGGTCTTGTCTGTCTATAAACTGTCTGTATAAGTTGTTTAGGTCTTGTCTGTCGGTGCAGTGCGTCAATAGTAGGTTTGCGGAACAGATCTTCGTTAGTCGTTTGTTTATACCGCGGTAGTGTAGTGTCCATAGTTTGTTTTATTGTCTCGTCCATTCGTTTAAGGTACTTATCGATCTCCTCGTTTGATAAATTCCTATTGGACGGTGGGTGGAGCGTGTTCGAGGAGAGTGCTCTTGTCAAGGTTGCGGAGAAGCGTGCCCATCGAGTCTTACTGTAGTTGTAAGAGTATCTTTGGACAAACTCCCCCAATTCCGCAACTTCGTTGAGAACTGTGATTTCGGTGCTAAAACCGCAATGGTCGCTGTCATACACGAATGTGCGCAGACAGTTAAGCGTTTCTAAATTCGTACCTGTCAGTCGTATGCGTTCGTCGTACAGTAATAGATCCAAATAAGACCCGCCTCTGGGAAACGACGGGTTATCCGTCGCTTTAAGACCGAGTCTTTACATGGCATCGTGCTGACCCCACCAATCGAGTAGTAGGTTCCCTCTAGTATTTGGCAAATTATTTCCCCATTCTTTGTGTCTAGTGTTGAAGTCCCCGCCGATTATAAAATAATTCTCCCCCGATTCCAGCCTCAGAAGTCGAAAAAGTGTGTCGAGCTCTGTAATGAATAAGGTGGATTGTGAAGCCCCAGATGCATAAACGGAGGCCAAGTACAGCCGCTTTCCACAGCGGAGCGGGATGTAAATGACGACTGCCTCCAACACCCGGAACCTGCGCAACACTCTCTTGTACACTCTGTGAAATTTTATACCTTCTTTAATGAAGATCTCGACACCGCCTCCACGTTTGGATCTGGGCCGGTTTCTTCTTCTAACAATATAATTATTGTACTCCAGTTTGTGCTTATCGGTTAGCTTGGTTTCGCTAGCGAAAAGCACATCAGGAGTTTGGTCTTGTAGCAATTTAGACATCGCGGCTCTTCGTTCGATCCTAATCAGTGAATTAACATTCACCGCAAGGACCTTCAAAGTCTGTCCCACCATGTGCGTACCCATTACGACATGTGTTGTGTTAGGCCCGGCAATAGTGCGTAGATCTGGTCCACCCGCTTGGCCTGTTCTTGCACCTGCTGTTGCAGCTGTGCCATCTGCCCTTGGATGGCGAGCAAGATAGCCAGCATGTTAGGTGCAGCTTCTGTTGTTCTCGGCATTGGCGCCGGAGAAGCAACAGCCGCTTGATGTGCCGTAGCCCCCCTACCTGACACCATTTGGGTGTAGGAGATTTGGGACGTGACGGCTGGTGTTTGAAGCCTAGCAGGTGAACGTTTGATCTCCACCTTCTGCTGCCGAGCCAGTTTTGCTTTTTTAATGTCGGCGAACTTAGGACAACCCCGATAGTTTGCGGTGTGTCCCACGTTCCCACATAACACGCACGAGAGCTGCGTCCTATCGGATGCTCCGTCCCTACCCAGAGCACACTCCTCTGAACTGTGGTTCTTTGCGCACTTCACGCATCGGGGCTGCATTTGGCAGTTCGATGCGCCGTGGCCGAACCTCTGGCAGCGTATGCATTGTATAACGCCTTCGCTCCTATTTAATTTTTCCCAGTGAACCAGCTGGTAGTCTAGGACATTGATACTTTTTAGACTATCCAGAGACCAGGAAGAACGGCAGACCCCGTTTCTCCCGCCTGGCTCTAGCTGTTGTAAATGGCTTTACCCCCACAAATTTGAGTCCTTCGCACTCCTTCTCTTTGAGCAGTGCCAGGATCTCCTCAGGATGAGAAGACTGTTCCAACCCCTTCAGCAGCATCGATTGCCGCTTTTCACACTTCGGTGTGAATGAGTAGTGCTCCGCCGTCGTTTCTTTTAGGAGCTCTTTCACTTTCGCATAGCCCTCCACTGTATTACAGTGGATGGCATGGCGATCGTTCCCCAATCTCTTAATATTAAAGTTATTACCAATGACCAACTTACATAGGTCCTTGGTTGCATTTACCTCTAATTTATAAGTGTTGATGGGAGGTACCTTTTCCTTCTTCTTCTGCTGCTGTTGTTGTTGTTGCTGGTGCTGTTGTTGCCGCTGTTGCTGTTGTTGTCGCTGCTGCTGCTGTTGTTGTTGCTGCCGTTTTTTAAGCTGCTTTGGTTTCAGCTGCTGTTTTTGCAGCTGCTGTTGTTTCTGCTGCTGCAGTTGTTGTTTCTGGTTTCTGCTGCTGGTTTTGTTGTTGCTGCAGTTGTTGTGTCTGCTCTTGCTGCTTTTGTTGTTGGGAGCTTTCTGCTTCGTATTGTTCCCTTTGTCTGCGTGCAGTTTGCTTTTGCTTAATAGCAACTGCTTAATAACTTTTTCTTTCAGCTTTTGAATGCTGCTATTAATCTCTTGTATTGCCTCATCCTCACCTTCCGACTCGGATGCCGCTAGAGAGGCAAAGTTGTTGTTGCCCCCCTCGTAATTAACGTCTTCAGAGATGTGCATTAACGCATCATCTATTTTTTTTTTTTGTTGTGTTGCTTTTGCTGTTTCAGCTGTTAAAGCAGCACTTAATTTAATTTTTGTTAAATTGGGAGTGGTTTTCAACCTCCTCCACCTTTTAATGGCCTTCGCCACGGTACCTCCCCTTATGGGAAGAGCGGAACGCTCTCCACCATCCATCGCGTGATTTGTTTATTACGAGTACTTGTTATTGTTTTATATTTGCACAATTTGCGAAACAAAAAACACAAAAAAAAAAAAGTTCCAAATTTGGCCCGGGTTCGAGCCCGGGTTCGAAACCGTGTCCCACTATCTGATGACCGATGCCGCTACTAGCTTAGCTACCGAGTCGGTTAAAAAAACTGCACTAGTTAGCTTTAGGAGAAAACTGTAATACAATTTTTTCTAAACTGTACGAAAAACCGAAACACGTCTATCCTCAGCTTAGATCTGCGAACGACTGACGGGAATTCAGCTAATATGACACAATGGTCCGACGAGCCTAGGGGGAAGAGCACATGAACGGAGTACTTATCAGGGTGAGAAGTAAGAAAGAAGTCCAGGCTATTGGCGCTATGACTATCAACGTCTGGGACTCACGTGGGCTCATCTACAAACTGGGTCAAGTTGTTTTCCGCAGCGAAGATCTCAACACACCGTCATTCGGGTGTTGTCTGTCCAGAATGTCGAAGCCACCCAGAATTGTGTATATTGAACTCACCCCTAATAACGGTTTCAGTATTAGGATACAATTCTTTGTATGGAGTCGGACAGCGCATCAAACTCAGACTCGTTGAAGGTCGAGTTGCTGTCCAGTTTGAGGTTTCTGTAAATAAAGCAGTAGTGGATAATTTGCTTACGGAGATGGAATTGTAACCACATGAAATTGAATTCCGGATTGGAACAAGAAATACATTGTGGTGAAGTTTGGTAAACCATATCACTACGCACCTAGATGGCGAGACCGCGGTGAGAAAAGAATATGGAACTAGTTCGTAGCCACAATATGTATAATGCTTTATTTGAAGCTAATGGTCTTTACGACTTGGTGACTAAATACAAACTAGACTATAATCCCATTTCAGCACAAGACCCCACTAAACAAAACCAGTTTCTGTATGCTCTAGTTCACTCTAGTACTTATTATTAAAATGAAAATGAATAAAATTTTAGATGAATTATTAAAAATTAAAAAGAAAAGGATTAAAACCTTTATAATTGGAGTATGAGCCCAATAGCTTGATTAGCTTATCTTTTTATATTTTGGTGTGTGATGCATAAAAGTTGTTGATACTTTTAGAAATAGTTTAGTTCTATTAAATTTAAAATTACTTTATTCATAATGAATATAATATTAATTATATAATTTACTCTATCAAAGTAATCCTTTTATCTGGCAATTCATTATTATTTATAATAATTTTAAAATAAAATTATCATGATCATCTGTCAATATCGTTCTCCGCTCCTCGTCATCCGTCGATATAGGTCACCACAACAAGAAAAGAACCAAAAAAAACACAAACGCCGACGATATTAAGCGACGCTGCGAAGTAAAAATTGTTTAATTGGCTAACCGAAACAAATTGTTGTAGGTGTTATGCCCTTACAACAATATGAAACAGTACACCAACAAAATTGTCATTCGCAACTTGCCATCCATCAGTTTTTACATACACGCAGTCATTGCCATTGCCGTATAACAGCAACGGCAGTGACCGGGTGCAAGCAACACACTCCGACCGGGGGCAGGATAGAGGATGCCCGCACTATATATGTATATATATATTTTTTTTTCACCACTAGACAGCGAAAATGTTTTTTTGTTTTTTGTTTTTTATTATTTATTTATTTATTTTTGTTTTTTTTACTCTATTGTTGGAGAGCACACGCGCGGATTAAATGGGAATGAGATGTGGTAATTGTTGTTTTTGTTTGTTTGTTTTTTTGTAACTGCAGACGGCGATTAAAATATCGTGCTGCTGATTGGGAAAGTGTATGTAAAAATAAGCAAATGCAATAGTAAGTGAAGTGAAACAATTTAAGAATTATGTGTAAAAAGAAAAAAAAGTAAGATTATTGACTAAATAAGAAATTGAAATATTTTACAATTGTCGCAAGCAAAAAGCCAAGTTGTGACATTTTTAAAGAACAAACATTGCATTCTTTCGCATCTAATACTTTCCAGTAACTAATTGAATAAGCGAGGAGCAATGACGGTGAAAAAACTTGCTTGACTTGCAAAGGTTGTACTTTGTTTAAATGTGTACCGCCCCAACAAGCTATACTGTACAGTGGCTAGGATTTAAAAAGACCATTATATACGAATTTTAAAATATCGGGTTCGCAATATATACTAAGGTGATAAAGCTGCCCTATTACTATGTGAAAGTATTGTTTTAAATGCATGGTATGTTCTCTCCAACTAAGTTTTGAGTCTAAAATAACCCATAAGTATCTGAAACATTCGACACGTTCAATAGCGAAGCATTCTGTAGATCTACTAACGTCGGTATTGTTGGTTGATACGTCTTGATTATGAGGACAAACTATTCTTAGATTTTAAAACAATTTGGTGAGTGATATTGTAGAGATAAATTATCAGTCAATTTTTTCTTAATTTTAAAAATCATGTACTTTGTTTGGTTATTAATTGCTAGTTTATTCTTTTCAAACCACCTACGAAGCAAATCTAAGTCAAAATTAATGTTTGCATTGACATCAAAGAGGTAATAACAAGAATTAGTTAGAGCTGTGTCATCTACGAACGCGGTGATTTTTCCTTTGAAAGGCTGAATAAATAAGGAGTTTACGTAAATTAAGAACAATATGAGACCCAAGACAGAAACCTGTGGTATGCCCAAATTTATTATTTTCTGTGAGCTCATACAACCCTTTACTCTGACCATTTGCTTACGGTTCCACAAATAAGACGAAAACTATGTATAAATAAAACCTCTAAAACCTGCATTGTACAATGTACTGAGTAAAAGTGAATGGTCCACCATGTTAAAAGCCTTTGATATATCCATTAATAACGTTGCAGCAATTGTAGAATAATTTAAGCTATTATAAATTTCTTTGCAAAGTTTTAATAAGGCATTCTCAGTTGATCACCCGCTCCTAAAACCGAATTGAAGTTTTCTGAAGAATTTACTTTTATCTAAGAAAAGACAGTATTCTATCGTCCATACCTTTTTCAAACACTTTAGAGAAGGTGGACAAAAGTGAAATAGGACGATAGGTATTCAAAGACTTTGCATCACCTTTTTTATGGAGAGAAACAACTGCAGCGGTTTTAAGAGACTCGGGAAAGAGAGTTGAACACTAAGTTTGTATATGTGACACAAAACATCACAGATAAGAAAAGAGATAATTTTAAAATCTTGACTTGAAATATTGTCATGTGAAGAAGAGTGTGAATTCTTTAGCAATTGTGTAATTTTGTGTATTTCGAGTGATGTGAAATTTTCTGGTGTTGCTCCTGTGTTATTGTGTTATCACACTGACACGAAAAATTATTTTCTCCAAGGGGACGACGGAAATCATTGAATATATTTGAAAAATAGTCATTAAAACTATTAGCCACCTCACTGGGTTCAGATATATCAACGTAGCTATCCATATATAAAACAATTTCGGCATTCGGCTTATCTCTTTTCAAAATTTCATTAACTGTGTCGCACTCTTTCTTAGAATTCCGAATATTATCAACCAGTTTTCTTCTGAAATAATTATCTCTACAAAGTGTTATTTCTAATTTTAACTCACGGCAGATTTCAACATAAAAACTTTTAAGCCTAGTATTCCTAGGATATTTGCGAACCAAGATTCTAAGATCTTTTTTTTTCATTTTATGCACGTCCCTGCTCTTCGGCTGTAGAATGGGAACGGCAGCGTTTTTTTAGCTCATTAGATTCTGATATTAATAGCAAAACCAATTGGAGAACTACCAACAGAGTGGAGTTTTAAAGCGAAATTCAAATATCCAGCCATTATCCATGAATGGCACTTGCATCGTTGAAACCGAAAAATTTTCCATTCTCGGTCTGTTTGTGAACGACCACATTTTAGAAGTCGTCAAAAATGCTGCGAAATGTCTAGGTTTCCTCAAGCGATGTAAGAAATATTTCACCCCCATCTTATCTGGCCTCGATATATAAGGCTTTCATCCGCCCAAAATTGGAGTACAATGCTCACATCTGGTCAGGTACTCCTAAGACTTAATCGCACTTGCCAGATGAGATTCAAGACCATGCGATAAAGCTTATAGGTGATGGCAGTATTACACAATCGATTGACACCCTTGTTCACCGACGTAATGTCTCCTGTCTCACCCTGTTCTATCGCTCTTTTCACCACCAGTGCTCCTTAGAAATTGCCAGCAGAATTCCGCCCCTCCAAACCTCCAACCGTAACACCCGTCTCGCTATGAATCCTCATCAGTACACCCTCAAGCCCACTTTCAGACGTACCCTGAAATATTGTGAGCCTTCTGGCGTGCCAACGGCGAAAAGCTTGAAAAACTTCCGACTTTAGCACGACTCCATAGAGTCCTCTTAAAAGATCAATATAATGAACTCTTAGGGGAACTTCGGGAGTGTTCACAACTGTTTAAAGAGCGCTTGCAGATATCCATAAAAATGGTTTGCCCGCAGCAAGTTAATTAACGAAATTAATCTGATTTATTTGTGAGATAGATGGTCAAAAGTAAATAAAGACATATTGCTATTTCCAACTTAAAAGTTGAATCCAATCATAGAAGTAAGAAATTGTGAGATAACTGTAAGTAATGATACACGTGATACTCGTAAAAGACGCGAATCTGTTAACCAACAAACATACATGGGTTAAGAGAAACCTTCTCCTCTCTCTGCAGTGAGAACCAACGAGCTTCTTACTCAGCTGAATGGACTTTAGTTATCAGCAATCTAAGACGTTTAGCTAACAACAACAATTAGTCTATTAGAAAGAGAAAGAGACGACCATCGCCAGAAGAGGCCGACCATAACCATCATAAGCAACATTTCCTGGAAAACAATCCTTTCTTTTCATTGACAGTTCGTGCCACAGATACGCGAATAAATAATTCTAACATGATCCATTCTCGCAGGGGAAAATCCGGTTTGAGCCCTGTTTAAAACATCAACAAAAATACGAGTAGTTTCTACCTACCAATATTTTTCTTTAGAGCTTACTACAATACAATTTCTGAGTAAATTAAATTATCTGCTTCTGAATACAAAAAAAGTGATATAAATTATAAATTTGGAAGCCTAGGATATCTTAAAACATACGTATAAATAAATTTTTTACCATTAATTAATTTTTTATTTTCTTAGTTTTTGTTGGATACTCGTATGTTTCTAAGTCTGCTCATTTCAATTAATGCGTCTTGTTGCACGTTCGTTTGCGTGTTAATCTAATACAGTCTTGTTCTTCTACAAGGAGACTTTCTAGTAGCTTGACCCTTCGTAACGCCCCATATGCTTGGCCAGCAGCGAAAAGTTTTGAGCCTAAATAAACAACGGTATAGTCAATAGTACTACCCTGCATTTTGTGTACTGTGCAAGCTCTGCATAATTTAATTGGCAACATTCTTCGTTCAGCAGAGCCATAAGTATGTTTTGGAGAAAATTGCACAGAATTGAGCTGAAAAGTGTGGACACCATCTTTATCGAAGTCTCTATGAACGGATAGTATATCATTTCGTACACTTATGCTCTCCAAGGCTGGGCCATATGATTTCTGTAATGTGTCCAATGGCACCGTTCACCAGACTTTTGTGCTACATTGTAACCCAGCATGACCTTGACGCCATCGAATATTTTTAACTCATTAGGTATCCCTACTGTCTTGTTTATATCGGATGGTATAGTATTAATTAGATCGGTGTTGCCATTTTATTGAGCACAATCTATTAGACTATCTAATGCCATTATTTTGCTAATTGTTACAATATCGTAGTCTGCATCTGCGGGGGAATGGTTTGAATGTGATGTCACAGATTTCTGATTAGAATATTTAAAATATTTTGGTATTTGTCTGTGATTGGTGGTGTTGAAATTTGGGTGAACACATGGCTTTGTGATGTGTAGTTCACCAAAGATCCATGCACCACATATTACAGCTTGCAGGTTAATTGTGCCAAGGTGCACTATTCGAGTTATGCCAGATCAGAATTGAATACACAATTTTGTGACTATGCTATTCACCATTGAGGAGTTCCCTCGAGTCAACTCTGAGTGCAGGAGCCATCAAGAAAGTTAGTCCACTTTTTAAGAAGCAATAGACAATTCTGGCCAAAATACAACCAAATTCAAGACAAACCAAATCCCAGACGTTGATAGCCATACCGCCAACACCCTGGACTTGTTTCTAACCTCTCACTATTGATGTACCCTCACCTGTAGGCTCGTTGGACCATTGTGTCATATCAGCTAAATTCTCGTACATTGACCACACCTTCTTTATGAATTTTAACTGGTCGTTATATTTCCTAGATAACGACGTGGATGCCGCTGGTGATATGATCACAGACACAATTCTCTTTGGAATGAGATCCT